>JAPQNM010000006.1:7130202-7170202 GCA_029783475.1 Metacarcinus magister | reverse complement strand
TGTTGGGGAGGGCGAGGATGAGGTGGTGACGCTGGACAAACGGCGTCGACAAGTGACCCTCGTGGAGCCACAAGCACGCCAAGCACAGGAGTCTCGGCTTGGTGTTGCTGCCCCTAAAATGTTTGCCTTCGATCAGGTGTACACTCAGGATGACCCACAGGTATGTAAGACGCGCGCACATGATCATTAATAGTACTTATAGTGTGTGGGGATGGAGGGTAATCTTAAGATAATGTCCCTCCTTTGAACATTATCAGCATCATAAATCTATTTCCTCACACCGAGCTTATATTAGTAAGTGAAACCATAAAGCGTTGATGATCAGATGGTAACCACAACAAGCATAGATGGTAGTTCAAGGGTACTTATAGTTAGCAAAAACTATCGCTTCGTGGCTGGTTAAACAGGAATAGCTTCACTAATAGTAATTTAGGCAGAAAGAAAAATAAATGTTTCCTTTAGATATTTTGTAAATCTTAATGACACTGGGTGTGAAATGTGATTCAGCTTTAAGAAAGAGGAGTTGATTCCTAGTAAGTGTTGCACATAAAGTTGATGGATTCGTGGAAGTGGAGAATGAGGTTCAGAATCTTGCCTGTTACCGAGATTGCATGGGAAGGAAGGATGGAAGGAAGAAAAGATCTAAAAGAGACGATCACCATTTGTTCACTGGATAGTCACAGACTGCGTGGTAATTTATCGCTGGATTACTTCTGCCAAGTGGCACGTCATTCCACTTAGAAAAATGTATGTATCTCACCCTCAAGAGTTGTGAAAACGTGATTACTACTGTTTATTGACATATATGTCATTGTAGAATCTTCGTTTGGTTCATACACACACATGCACATGTCTCTGGGAGTGCCAGATTGTATTGAAAAAGAAAATTGTATATAAACTGTATTTATTAAAACTTAAAAGAAAAAAAAACATTAAAATGACACTACACTTGATTACAGTCCATGATACTGAAGTCCGAGGCTTTGAACCACACTCGTTAAGTCTTTAATGTTGGCACTTCATCGACCCTGATTGCTGAGAAATGCTTGTATATCGTATCATATTACCTAAATGGCATTAAAGATAACATATTAATCGATACGAGGCGTTGTAGAAACAGCAAATGCAAGAAAATTGATTGAGACGAGAGTTCATAACTGAGGCGATACGAGACAAGAAGTGATCGTTTCAAAAGTTCGAAACAATAGAGTGAGATTTCTCCACTTGCAGACCACCTACCCAGTGGAACGGACGCAACAGAGAACATCGAGGGTGAGAAATGGTGCACGTGAAACATTTACCTACATTCTAATAGTACCATTGTAAGTGATTTGCGTTCTCTTCCACCCATTAGAGTGAAGTAGTGTCTGGTGCAGTGGTGGACGTGCTGCATGCTGTCCTGGCCGGGAATGATGGGTGTGTGCTGTGTTTCGGGGGTGCAGCGTTAGGCAAGACTTACACCATGCTGGGCTCCCACACTGGTCCTGGAGAGCTGGGAGTAGTACCCTCTGCTGTGGCGTGGCTGTACCGTGCCATAGTGGAGCAGAAAGCCAAGAGTGGTGCAAGGTTCAGCGTGAGAGTGTCGGCCGTGGCGGTGGACTCAGCAGGAGCCATGTTGACGGATCTGCTGGCTGAATATGCCCAAGGTTTGTGCTGTTTTGATTTATTTTTCCCCTAAAGATCCACCACAGGAATTAAATTACGAACCACTAACAGAATGAATATATTGTGCTAGGAAAAGGATGCTCGATTTTGGGGCCCGTAGTTTTACACCAAAATAAAGGTCAAATGTAATTTTGCCGTTTTACTAGAAAAATATTACTCCTACAGCAAAAATGCATGGAAGCAAATTCGTAAACTCTATCAGATACTGCATTAATGTTTCTAATATGTCTTATAGTTATGGAGAAAATGTAGAGAATATATATATATATATATTTTTTTTTAAATCATAAATATCTCATTTTCTCAATTCTAATTCCATTTTATTATGGCTCAAAAGAACGAGCGTCTCTTTCTTTACTAATCTATACGTTTTGTACGTAAACCTCATATTTTTTCGAGTTGTTTAATAAAACAGGATTTCCGGCAAAAAATCTAAGGGAAAATTCGCGAAAATTTTCACACTTCCATTTACTCATGAAAATTTGTACATAAGGGTTCTCGGGCAGACTGAATATGAATGTAGACTCAGTTTTATGATTACTGTAATGTTAAATTGTCTTTCATCCTTGTTTGTCTAAGGAAAATAATTATAGTATATTTTTTTGTATTTAACTTTTTTCACATTTTTCAAATGTATCATATTCTTTATTATCATTTTTATTTTTTTTATTTCATAATTTTAATGTTTTATTTTATTTATTTATTTATTTTATTATTCTTTTTGCATTTCTATATTTTGTATATCTTATATTCATTATAATTTTATGAATACTAATTTTTTTTTGGTTTTCTTAATGTTTTATATTTTTAATGTTACTTATTTTTTGTTTCATATATATATATATATATATATATATATATATATATATATATATATATACATATATATATATATATATATATATATATATATATATATATATATATATATATATATATATATATACATACATAAAGAGAGAGAGAAAAAGAAATCCAAGGTATTAATGAAACTATCAAAGTCGTTGGTTTTCATCAGAATAATTATCATGGTAATAATTGTACAGTATTAACAAGGTGTGCATCATGTTTGCACACAGAGGGTGAAGCTTCCCCTGGAGCTCTGCTGAGGAACACCACAGGTGGCTACCTTTCCTCTGTGGCAGAGCTGCGGGCACCTTCCCCTGAGGCAGCTGCTCACTACTTGGATGTTGCCATCGCTGCCAGGTCTTGTCTTATTCCGCCGCACCTGCAAGCCAGTCAGCAACAACCTCAAGCCAGCCAGCAACAGCCTCAAGCCAGCTCAGGGTCAGCCACGTTGCTCTACACACTCCACATCTATCAGTATGCTGTGGACAAGTCAGGCAAAGGTGGTGGTAAGTGTTATGGCTTGTAACACTTAGAATGTAAACCACATCATGGATACATAATGGCACATCGAGGAATATTTTGTATGTCCATTGTATCTCAGTTAATTAATATATACATTTTGTGTCTCTTGTATTGTATAACTCATATACTGCTTTGCTAATATTCTCTATCTTTTTTGTGTGCTTATTTTGTACAGTTCAAGGTTCATATTCTTTACAGTTATACAGTTGATACATTCACATCAGATCGTTGTATCATTGATGTATTATTCCATGACTTAAAATCAAACTACAATACATGTCTAGTATCTGAAGAAGATTCCAGAGATCTAGTAAGAGGAGTGTAAGGTTCTGGAAACAAAATGTGCAGTGTATGTGTGTACTTATGTAGAGTTCTTTCACACTAGTTTGGCAAAAAAAAAGGTCATGTCATTCATTAAGTTAAAATTGTCCATAATGTTTCAGTTGTTGGTGGTCGGAGTCGCCTTCACATGATTGATGTTGGTGATCTGAGTGGCAGCGGTGGTGGCATGTCTCTGTCCTCCCTCACCTCAGTACTGCTTGCAATATTCAATGGCCAGCGGTACCTGCCCAATCGGGAGAGTAAATTAACGCTTTTACTGAAAGAAGCGCTGGGCTCCGTGACTTGCCACGCTGCTATGGTGGTTCATGTGTCGCCGGCGTCACGCCACGTTCAACACACACTCGCCACCCTCCAGCTCGCCTCCAGAGTCCATCGGATGAGACGCAAAAAACTGAAGGTATGTGATGTTGAGCTTCCATGAGGTTGTTAGGTGACAGTAAATAAGACTATTTTATGGTGAAGGTGTGGTAGGCAGGTGGGAGATGGAGACAATAGTTACAATACATCTTTACAGTGTATTGTAAATAGGACAGAAAGGCTAATTGCAGTGGTGAATAAGGTAAATAGCAAACAACATGTATAGTATATGAATGGTGAAAATTTGATTCATTCAGTGATGATAATGATGAGTGGTGGCAGGTGAAATTTTATGGAATTGTTGCATGTGGTTTGGGAACCAGTGGGGAATGATCTTGCATTAGAACTGTAAGAGAGCAGTGGAAGATAAGAGAGGCAAAGTCTGTCAAATTTGTATATTCCTCTGTCATACTTAGTCCATTGTACAGTGGTATACAATGTTTATGATTTTCCAGTCACCTGCCACTTACTGTACCGAATGACTGAGGTTTAGTACTTATTCATTTCTGTAATGTATTTTCATGTCAGGGTCTTGGAGGGTCAGGCTCTGGAGGAAGCTCTGAGGGTTCTCGTGGAAAATCATCCGGGGAAACCTCAGCCGGGTCTTCGTCAATGGACTTCTCCTCATCGGAACAGTCCTGTGACACTGTCATCTACATTGGAGGTGGAGGTCCTGGGGACACCACAGACAACGAACACCCACCTGTGTTCATGCCACACCACACCAACCAGCGGGTGTGGCCCATCACCCGGCTCAGGTCCATGGAACACCTGAGGCCACACTCTGCCTCCCCGACCCCAGTGTACACACGACGAGCTGCCTCCGCCAGTCCCACGCCCACGTCGCGTTCGGTGCCCAGTGCTCACCACCAGATCAAGCCCCGCCCACCACCACGTACAGTGAGCAGTGCCAACAGTTCTGCCGGGAACGTTGCTCTTGCGGGTGGCTTCATCCGGCATCAACCAGGTGTAAGTCACATCGCTTACAACAACAATAACTCTCCACAACAACCTCTCCTTTCATCCTTCAAACCACAAGTTGCTCTCGGGCCTCTAGTTCCTGGTGACCTGAGGCATTTTAATTATAATGCTTATGAAGAACCAAATAACTTGGTTCCTATGTTTCAACAACAATCTAGACTTCCTATATCTGCACAGATGAAGCATCAGAGGCAGTTTGAACAGCAGCAGCAACAACAACAACAACAACAACAACAACAACAACAACAACAACAACAACAACAACAACAATTTCATCAGCAGCCACCTCAACAACAGCAACAATTACAATTGCAGCAGCAACATCAACAATTGCAATTGCAGCAACAACAACAGTTGCAACTGCAGCAACAGCAACAATTTCAGCAGCAAGCACACCAACATCAGAAGTTGCCTAAACACCAACAGCTGCAGCAACAACTTAAGTTCCAACAACAGTTACAACAACCTCAGAATGCTCAACAGCTGGTTCAACACCAACAGTATCAACAGTTCCAGCAGCTGCAGCAACAGAATCAAAAACTAATTAAAATGCAGCATTATCAGCAGCACATGCAGCAGCAACAGCAGCAACAACAGCAGCAGCAGCAGCAGCAGCAACAGCAGCAGTCACAGATACAGCAGCAATCACAGATACAGCAGCAGTCACAGATACAGCAGCAGCAGCAGCAGCAACAGTCACAGATGCAGCAGCAGTCACAGATGCAGCAGCAAGTGCGTCATCTTCCCAAAGGAGCCGTTGAAGGGGTAATCTCTGACGAGCAGTGGATTGATGGGCCTCGGGTACACAAGTCCCGGGTCACGGCAGCTCAAAAAATTAAAACTAATAAATCTGAAACTTGGGTGGACGGTCCACAGATGACTCCAATAGGCTATGGCTTTATGGATGATCACAAGAAGACTATGATAGAGCAGTGGGTGGCAGTTCAGACAGCACAGGTGGTGCAGCAACTAGAGCAGCAGCAGCCCACCCAGGCCCCTGCTCAAACACCCACCACACAGCAGCAACAGTTCACTCACCTTACACAGTTCCGTACATGTGAGGAATCCACGCTGGATAGTGACCAAGATACTCTTAGCGAAGACCCGCCTTCAGGGCCAGGCCGGCCAGCTGGTTCAGATAATAATCTGCCACCACAACCAAACCTTATTGAAGAGCTGGAACGTAAAAATCTCATTCCTGCTGAAAGCTCAAATGAGACCAGTGAAAAACCAAACTCCCCCCAGAGTGAGCCAGAACCTCTGCCTAAAGAACCAATCTTGGACGAGAAGAGAACAGAGCCACACTGCTCACCAGATGAAACCTCCGGGGCAGATGAACCATCTATTGATGACATCTGCTCTCAGTGTGAAGCCCTAGCAGAGGAGTGTGAGGAGCTGAGTTCCCTCCTGTCATGTGAAGAAGAAGAGTGCAAGCGGCAAGCACATCAGGGCTTGGGTGAGTATTGTCAAATCATATTAGTGTTTAGTAGCATCTTTTCATTTAGTTGAATCTTGTGTACTGGTCGAGAAAGTATACCACCATAGGGTGAACCATTACCAGTTGCAGAGTTGTGATAACTACTCATAATCCAAAACCAAATTACTAAAAATGAAACTATATGAGAAAGATTCAACACAATGTAAAATTATGCAGATCACTTTATACATTCTGAAGCATCTCTTCTCTTTGTGCTTTTCCCAGAAGTTAGTTCTTTGATTTGAGAGAAATTTATAAGCTGTGTGATTGATAATTATCCAAACTCTATACTATACTATACTCATCCTCCTAAGTAGAGGGCAGTCATTTCTATACTACTACTGTCGACTCGTGTCCTGTTGTCCTGTACACCACGTGCCTCCATACAAACCCTCTCTCCCTCTCCTCTCCTCAGCCACTGTACTGGAGGAACCTGAGTTGGAGTCAGACATGGTTACAGAGGACCAGGACAAGGACAGGACACAGGACGGGGATGAGGCTGAGACTGAAGCTGAGACTGAAGCTGAAGCTGAAGAGAGTGTGGAGGCCACCCAAGCCCCTGCTAGGAGGGGATGGGTGAGGCGGTCAGTGGCCTCATCTGGTACTCATCACTCCACTGAACTAATTGAGGTCCAGGTGCCAGATCATCCAGCCATCACCATGGACTGTTGTGTACAGGTAATGCATCACCAGTGCTGCTGTAGAGGGATGACTCACCTTTCACGATCATGACTCTTTTTGCAATAATTAACTAACTACTTAATTCCTGAGTCCAATTGTATTCTTTATTAATTCAGTCAGTCATTTTGTCATCATAATCAGCATTGATATAATTGCTTTACAGAAATTTTTTCAACACAAGAGAAAACTTATGAAACGTATGATTCAATTAGATTGCTCATTTAAAACATGAATAAATGTATAATTATAACAGCAACACACCAGATCTTCGGTAAAATTGAGAATGTGAGATTCATATAGTAATAATACTGCTCAAAGACAAATATCATAAGCACTTAAGTTTTGATATAGCATGAAAGTGTTCAGTGTATATTCTAATTGCTCTATTTTCCAAAAATTATGTCACAGCCCTAAGCCTCTGTGCCACGTTTATGGAGATTGTGATGATAATCACAGGAGTAAAATTAAAATAATTTTTATTTACAGAAAACAATTACATAAGTTTACATGAAAACAATTACACAAGTTTACATAGGAAGAGCAGACATCAGGCGACCTGTTGGTCAATAAAAAGGTTAAAGCTATGTACTACTGGTAGGCATTGTGTGGGAGAACAGGCTAGAACAGATCAATTCACATTTATATGTTTATACTTTGTTGAGTAGTCGTATACAAAATTTTTAAGGTGTTCTACCTCTATATCTACTTTTGTCCCACAGTCTCGAGTTTTTGTACCCTCTGTGCCTCCATTCCATTTCAAATGTCAATACTGTACACACAACCAATCCTCTGTAAAGGGATTATGAACTAATAAGATTTTAACATGAGAAATAATTATCTAAATGTGTTTGCTTTTGTTCCAAAGGTCTGTGAAGAAGACATCCTCCGAGCGTTGGCAGACACACCTTGCCAGAGTGAAGTAATGAGTGTTGAGACCAGTGATGATCACCCTCTCCGGGTCCTTTCTGAAGAAAATCTCACTTGTGCTTCCACATTCACTGGTAAGTTTATGATTAATCTTCAATATCGGTAGGAATTATGACATTTTATATGGAGGGCAAGTGCATGTTTGATGGAGAGCTGTCTGGCCGTGCAGCAGAATCACCAGTTGTGCTGCGAGACTGATCATCATGCAGTGTGGTACAGTGAGGAAAGTTTCCTTCGCCCCAAGTGATAATTTGAAGGATGTTGAATCTATGCTTCTATTGTTACCTTAGTTCAAATATCATGATCATAATTATTAGATGATGGAAAATTGCTAAAACAGAACATGAATTACCCACATTATAGTCCAGTATCAAAATATTTAATTTAGATTTCCTCCTAGAGGAAACCTTCACTATGAGCAGTAAGCTCAAAGATAAATTGAGGCTTACTTTAGTATTTTGATGCTCAGAATTTTAATAATGTATCTGTGTCCTAAACTTTATTATATTTTTCAGATTCATATTCTCAGATCGGTGAGACGGGTGATGAAGATGATTCAGATGATGACGATTCTCGGCCTTTCAGTCTGTTTGAGGTGACAGACTATGGCAGAGTGTGTCAAGATCTGAGCCTGGCTCTTAAGTCTGACGTGGCCAATCGTAATCTTCATGAGTTGGCGAAGATTCATGACTTGTACCGCACACTTGCCCGGCAGAGTCCAAGGGTTCATGCGGGAGGCCCAAGGCTGCAGGCAGCCACACTGGCTGAAATTTTAACCAATAGCCATGACTCTCTACTAGATGAAAAGAAACCTCTTGAAGATGACAGTATTTGCAGTGAGCCGGCCCAGACAGATGGAAAGCTGTGCCACCAGTGTAAAAAACGGCAGCTACGTCACGGGGACAGCTTCCTGAGGCTAGAATCAGCCCTGAGGAGTAAGTCACAGTGGCTCAGTCGACCACTGGACTTGATGGAAGATTCTGCCAGTGACAAGTGCATTGGAACAGAGGACTTAGATTTTCCAGAGGATCATTGCACATGTGATGTCCAAAGTGATCTTATGCCGTATATTCCTTCAACGTATTTCAACTTCTCCCCCGTTCACAGTCATGATAGCCTGTCTCGTGTGAATCTGACACGCCAAGCCTCAGAAGCTAGTCTACGTTTAATGGATGCCCCGCTGGCAGACTCCACTGAAAAGTTGGCCGATCGAGTGCCTGTCAATGGAGTGCCACTCCCAGAGTTTATAGAAGATGTTGAAGCAAATGTTGTCCTCTGCAACCCAGTGCAATATGATTACAGTAAAGATGATGACATGTTTGACGGAAACGATGATCGGACAGTGACTGGGAAGAGTGATAATGAGAGTGACTGTGTTAGTAATATAAGTGAAGATTCAGAGTATATGATGCAAACTTCTAAACTTTCTAAATTCCTATGTGTAGGTGTTGGTAAAAGTAAATCAAAAACCCCTTATAAAGTAGCAAAGCAGAATAATAATAAAATTATAGAGAATAAGAAAAATACAGCAAAACTTAAAGATTGCAAAGTTAAAATTCCAGCCAAAACTAGAGAAAATTCTAAATCTCCAGATCGTAATTCAAAAAACTTGATAAAGTCTCCCTCCCGAGTGGTCTCACAAAGTGCAGCGAAACAAAGTGTTAACAGACGAACCGACGCCTCCCTCTCGGTCCGCACCCGTTGGGGAAAATCAGCCCGTGTTGGGGCAAGCAAGCCCCCAGCCATGGGCACAAGGGGCAACTACAGGTACACATGCACCCTCATGTACCCTCCTGATGCTGCCACGCCCACTGAAGGCTATGATTCAGGCCATGACTCTGGAGCAGCAACCCAAGGGAGTGCAACCCCTTTGGAATGTGCTGAATCTTGGAGAACTGGCCAGGGTCTGCCACCCCACCATCAACACCACCACCCAGCTGCCAACAATGGGTCGCTGGGCACCAACCCATCACTGGGCGAATCCTCTGGCTACGAGAGCATTCCACGCGACTCCGAGTGTTCCTCGTTCAGCTCCTCCCAGGACTCCGAGATGGATGATGAACACCGCAGGGAGGCACAGGCCCACTCTGCAGCTCTTGTACAGCCTCGCACTCAGCCCAAGACTCAGCATCCTGGTGGTCCAGCCAAGGTGCAGGTTGAGGACTGGTCTGAGGAAGATGTCAAGAGGTATGAGGGGCGGCCAAGTGCTGCTGAGGTGCCACAGCTGAGGGCATATAGACAGCAGGTGTTGTCTTTGAAATCAGAGCAGCAGGCACTAAAGGCTGACCTTGCCCAAGCCAAGGGAAGTCTCAACGTGCCGACTGGCTCTTGGAGCTACGAACGTAAGTCAAACGTACGTATGCAACTGCACTATTTTGTTTTGTTTTTTGAAGAAACTAAGCAGTTTTTATTTAAAAGTTTTATAATAGAGAAAACCTGCAGACAGTTTCACATTAGAAAAATTAGTAACCTACTACAATTTCCCTTTAAATATAGCATATTTGCTATTATAGCCTGTACCTCCTCACTAAGTAGCAGAAATGGGATCCCTTAGTCAAACATGCATAATTTTTTATTTTGGTCGTTCACACCTTTTTTTTTCACCTTTGTAGACTGAATGTGTTCCCTTCCCATAAATGAGACTTTGCCTGAAAGTATATTTGACATTGTGCATCCAATTCTCTGTAGAGCCTTGTAAGTAGACTAAAATAATTTATAACATGAAAGAAAAGACTGAGGGAAGTACTTTGCTAGACTTACTTAAAAAAATTATTGTCTACCTATCTATATACCTGGGTTATATGTCTCCATTAAAAGGCAGCCCAGCTAAGACCAGGAATATTGGGTTCAAGAAGAATTTACTCTCCCCTTTCTTGCCAAGATATTGTGTGAGTCGCAATGCTTGCTCTCTCTCTCTCTCTCTCTCTCTCTCTCCTCTCTCTCTCTCTCTCTCTCTCTCTCTCTCTCTCTCTCTCTCTCTCTCTCTCTCTCAGCCCACAGACCCACAGGATGTCCCCCACAGGATGTTTACACACCACAGTCAAGACTCTCCACAGTCACATTGAAATTCTCTCACTCTCCCAACCCACAGACTTAAAATTTTTCCTTCTCTGTATTCTCTCCTACAAAAAGACCGGGTACAAAAATGTATTGTAGCAAGCATATACTATCCAACTTCCCTGTGGTCAATGTCTAATTTTTTTTAATCACTATCATCTAATTATTTTTATATTTTTGCAGTACATGTAAAGGAGGATTCACCACTAGACAGACGCACTTATGTGGAAGCACTCGCGAGGGAGACGATCATTTTACGCAAACGTGTGGCAGCTGCCCAGAGCCGCATCCTTTTGGCCACATCATTCCTGCCCCGCCAGCGATGGGAAACCCTGATAAACTGATGACCATGGCTGCCCTTCTATTATTATACCTACCATTACCATCCCCATGACTCACTACCCTCACTCTTGTATTTCTTCCATTTCCTACTGTTTAAAAATATTTGCACCATTTTCTTGGAGTCATTTTTTTTATTATTGATATAATTTACTGATATTTAACTATTGGTTGGCGATCTACTCCACTAGTTGTTCATTATTTTTTTTTATTTTACAATTGAGATGACCAGCATCAAGAAACCTAAGTGCAATATAAAAGAAGTGCCAAAAATTGTTTGTTTAGTAATAAATATTTAATGATGAAAAGTGTGTCTGCTTTTTAACAAAGTTGTAAATTAAACACTATCTATTCATATCCTACTATCTATATATACCTGGTTTATATCCCAATTAAGACGGGGTAGCTAGCCAAGACAAGAAGGCATTTAGGGTTCAGGAAGACGACTCTCCCCTCCCCTTCTGCACCCTGTCTTTTCATAGGTGAGAATACAGAGAAGGTGCTTCCCTGACATTAATAATTGACATCAAATAAAATATGGGTTTAACCCCACTTAGCATTTTGGTCACTTGATGCTGGGGACCTCTATTGTACTGTTACCTTTCCCAATTAGATAGCCAGCCCCTTAGGGAAAGTCATGGCAGGCAATGAGAGCCCAATCCTGGGTAGTGTTAGTCAATAACCAAACTATTTAACATACTGCTGCTGTTGTCATACTCAAAGATCATCGTTAGCACTACAATGTAATATAAACTATTATTTTCAATGAGCCTTTACTGCATCCCCATACAATGACCCCATGAGAGAGAGAGAGAGAGAGAGAGAGAGAGAGAGAGAGAGAGAGAGAGAGAGAGAGAGAGAGAGAGAGAGAGAGAGAGAGATATTCATGTGATATCCCTTTATTACTGTCACATAACATCCTTGCTACAACACCACCACCAGCAGCAGCAGTGGCAGGATTGGCTTAAAGTCTGGCCCCAATTGGCTGTGTCACTGGACAGCAACAAATGTACTTTTGTTACCAGTTAAACAAACCTTGTAGACACACTCTTTGGTTCATACTAGAAAGATGTTTATGCAAGAGTTGTTATACAGTTAGAGGTGTAATTTATTTATTTTTTTCTTTTGTTTAGTCTAAGTCAATAGAGTAGGATTTTTTTGGTGAATGTGATTCTTATTTGTATATTTGTGAGCAAACGGTTCATGTATACTTGCAGTAATGCAGGATTATCTCAGTTGCATAATGGTGTGATTTACATAAGTGCACAGAATAAACTTTAATATATAATGAATGTACAGTACATTAGTAGATAGTGATTTACAGAGGTTTGTCCACGTGCAGAAGCCATCAAAGGTACAGATGAGCTCTATCTCTTTTCTATATTTATAAAAGTGGTCTTTTGCCAGCATAGTCATGTATTGTGTAAAATAAATGATTGTTTAGTTACAAATTGAACCGTTTCATTATGCCCCAATAACACATCATGTCACTTTATCATGTGATGATGTGGTTGGTGTGCCCATTGTCAATGCCTTAACAGAGAAGAGGTTAAGTATAAAGGTCGAGGAATGGTGACTTTACAACACAGCAATGAACTTAAAACTCATTGAATGATCTATAGGTAAGGCTGTAACGTTTCATACACCGCATACACTATCCTCTTCTCCAAGCTCATAGAGACTGATGTATGGGTAAGGTGTGTGTGTATTTACCTAGTTGTAGTATACAGGGCCTGAGCTATACTCGTGTGGTGTGGTTCTGTATTACCACTCCCAAATCTTTCTTCTTTTGCTATTGATGTAATACTTTCTCCTAATTTCTACCTCCATGAGGGTCTCATTGCACTTTTCCCCATTTCCAATACATGGCATTTTTTGCATTAAATTCCATTTCCCATGTGTTGCTCCATTCATCTTGTTCATTTAATTCTGTAGTTTCTCACAATCCTTGTGGTTTCTTATCTTTCGTAGTAATTTTACATCCTCGGCAAACAGACTTATGTAACTGCTTACTCCTTCTGTCAAGTCATTTACATATACTAAAAACATTATTGGTGCCAAAACTGATCCCTGTGATACTCTGCTTTTCACTTGCCTCTATTAAGTGGTTCTTCTTTGTTTCCATTTTCCATTCTTTAGGGACTTTTCCTGTTTTAAGAGAACCCTCAATCATATCATGAATTGGCTCAGCCATGTCTTGTCTACACTCCTTCAAGATGTATCCTGATACTCCATCTGGTCCTATTGCTTTTTTTTCATCCAATTCCTTCATCATTTCTTCTATCTCTTCTCTATTTACCCTGATTTCCCACATCTCATTTTTTCTCACTTGTCCTTGTGGTTTTTAAAGTCAGATTCTGTTGTAAATATTTTTTTAAAGTTCTTATTTAGCACTTCACTCATTTCTTTCGGATTCTCATATACTTCATTATTTTCCTTCAATCTAGTTATATTTTCTTTGTTTAATTTTTCCATTAATAAATCTATAAAACAGCTTTGGTTCTTCTTTGCATTTGTCAACTATATTTTTTTCACATCTCTTCTCTTCTTACCCTTACATATTCATTCCTTTCTAGTTTATATTCTTCTTTTCTTTCCTGAATCAGTTTTCTTTTCATTCTCCTCCATGCTTCATCTCTTTTTAGCTCTCACACTTTCTGTTAAACCAATTTTTTTTTTTTTTTACCTTTTTCTTTTACTTTATAAAATGGAACGTATTCCTTGACTCCTTGTTCATATATCATCAGGAAGTGACCATATTTCTCTTGCACGTCCTTTAATTCCTTAATTTTCATCCAATTAGTAACTGAAAAAACCTCTTCATTGCAGTATAGTTTGCTTTAGCATAATTTTTTCTTTTCTTTTCGTATGATTTCTCCTGTTTGTTTTCCATATTTCCCTTAATTTCAATTTCCAGGACCACATGGTCACTCCTTCCAAAGGGGGACTCATAATTAATATTTTTTTCCAGATTTATTCCTTTGGTAAATGATAGTTCCAATTTAGATGGTTTATCTTCTCTATATCGTGTGTGTGTGTGTGTGTGTGAAACCTTTGCTACAAGAACCCTGACTGTTAGCAGCAAATCTAGTGCATTGCTGGTTCCTCGACAGCTACATTATAAAACTATCCTGAATAACTTGAGAAATTCCTGAGACTCAAGTCTCGTGCTACATCAGGATTCACATCATATATTAGATGTTCTCTAGGTAGACAATCACAAACTACCGTCTATCAAACCCACATATTTGTTTGTTGTTGATCACTGCTGTCACTAAAAGGTCATCACTATATAATTATTTCCCCATTCTGCCACTAACGTGTTTGGAATGGATTGTTTCCCACCCACTAGAACTTTCTCCCATTTGTTGTGGAAACTAATAACTTAGGAGTGTATCAGGAGATATGCGTAACTTTTGGGGAAGATATTAATTGTTGTTTTAGTGATTAAAGCGCAAATTGAAGGACTTCTGACTCAGTGAACCACCAATATTAATAAGTTATGATTTGAGGGCTTACATCACATTTTCCAGCCATTTCCTTGCACACTTGACTATTTCTACAATTATGATTCTAGCATGTTAGGTAACCATTACGAATATACAACAATCACTTACCATATAAGGAGACTTCGGGGCAGATCAAACGTCACACGCTATCACACACACACACGTTCCCTGGCACATCTGGGACTGTAGTTACTTTTATTCCATCGCAATGTCTCCTCCTCCTACCGGCCCATCACCACCGTCCATTCTGACAGCTGACCTGCCTCACCCACTTCTCTCTCTCGCCTCAAATACCTGCAAACACAATATCCCACTTCAATTCCCTGTTCTAACCAGCGCTACGTATCTCACACTTGTAGCATATCAGTATCAGAGTGAAAGGAAAGACATACCTGATATAATAATGCCAATTAAGATACATTGTCTCCTTGCCTCCCGTGAGTGACAGATCGACACTTGTTTCTAGACAGCCACGCCCTCTACCCTCTACCTGCTGCCACCTGTTGAGCGTTGGCGCCAAAATTATACTAATTCAATCCTCGTATATAATTTTTGTATTAATCAAACGCCATTTCGTTTCACAGTGGCTCAATAATATGATTGAAATCGTAAGTACAACAAAAAAGCTAGTAAACTGATGCCACCTTATTCAAAAGGGGTCAAGAAGTAAGATTATTTTCATGCGTCAATTCACCCCGTAAATTAAAGAAATGTGGTGTGTTCCTATTGTCATGAGAACTTACGGAAACATCCTCGGCTTGATGCATTCAAGATCCAGATAAACTGATATCTGGATCTTGAATGCAAGCAGCTGTGATCTGATCCACGGGTTATATCAATGCGTGGGAACCATATTTTTAGAAGTTATAGATAAATAAGTATATAAAAAGCAATGCCACTGTAGGAGAAAGATCTCTCCTAAACTTCACTTATCTCTATTGGCTGCCAGTCTTTTGCAGACCACCCCAGTAAAACCTACTAATTCATCTCTTCATCTAGTTCTCTGTTTACCATCTTATCTTACCGTCCCTGAGATACCATTCTGTTACTCTAGTTGTCCATCCAATATATGTTTGGCTCATGATGTGTTCAACCAATGTACACTTTTTATCTTAATTGTGGTCAAGATATCTTCAACTTTGGGACAGAGCTATGAAGACATTACAAGTAAAGTGAAACAGTTTAGTTTTTCTCTTTTTAAGGTCCATGTTTTCTTTTATCTTCTGATATTTCATGTTTTGTTATACTGACTACACTTACTTACGTACATGTAATTTGAATGATGCTGTTTTTGGGTGGATAATTTATTCAATTGTTGGCATGGAAACAGGAAGTCACACTAACTATCTATAGTTTCTGATGCCTCGTTCCCTACGGAAACTTCATCTCAAGGTATGGCCACGGCAGAACTTTCACGTCTCCCAATCTGTACACACCCTCCTTGCTTGTTCAATCCCTCTCCATCTATTAGCACCTCTTTCATGCATGTACTCTACCATATTATTACATCTTACAACTGGCCTTCCTCTCCTCCCAGGACCCTCAGTTTCACTCACATAAGCTTTCTTTACAAACCCTTCACTCTTCTTTTTCTCATGATGACCAAACCACCTCCTCATTCAACTACACCACACGTCACTCCTTGTTCATAAGTTCTCATGCTACATCTTTCATACAAGCTTTCATAGCTCTCACCGAGCCTCTGTTTGCTGCCAGTCTGTCGAGGTAATCACAGCTTACTTGAAGTAGTTTCTTGCAGCTGTTCCTGAAGATGGGAATGGTTATTCCCAAACCATTGTGGAAATATAGGATGAACTTTTATTTTGGGTTTTTAACCTTCCATGTACTATACGTTTCCAATCAGACTGTCCCCTTAACCAAGTTATATATATATATATATATATATATATATATATATATATATATATATATATATATATATATATATATATATATATATATATATCCAGCACTTACTAAATACCTTAGTATATAAAATTTCATCACAATATATATAAAGGATCATTACCAATCATGCATCAAAGATTGTATATTTCATGTTGATTTATTTAATTAAACTTTTTCTCTCTTTCAAATGCCAAGATAATTTTTGGTTTACTATTTCCTGTAATACAAATCAGTGAAATCATAAACTATGAGACTTTTGCAAGATTATTCTTGGAGCACGGAAAATAAAAGTAAAAAAACGGATGTCAGGCTGCTGAACGAAAAGAGATCACGATAAAAGTAGGTAAAGGTAAGAGGATGATCAAGTATGAGGAATGATAATATAAATGGTAGTAAGCAAGAAGAAAATATAGATCACAAAATCTGAGATGGAAAATAAAACCAGACAAAAATGTGACTCCTAAAATCTGGAGGGTAGAAAACAGAACATACACAAAGGCTTTAGTCTATTTCAGATGACAATGCAGACACAGTAAAATCACAGCTTAAAAACATCAAACAAAAGCTTAGTTGCTATGGCTTTTTCTCTCCGCTTTTCTCCAACCAGAGACGACAACTCTGTTCACGAATACTCGGCATTTAATTAGGGTACAAAACTTATCTCTTACTGTTTAGGAAATAATTCTCTACTCTGACCATTCCTGTTCTCCCTGGGCCAAAGTTATCTGGGCATGAGGTAAGTATATTATATATATATACACATCTGTGGTACAACAGTCAGAAGCTCTTGGGGGGGTTTGTGACAATATAATAAGCTAGTACACAATGAGAATTTATATATAATGTACAAATATTTAAGATACACAAGACTTTGGCCTGGGGATGACCCAAATTTCTCTGTATGAATTTAAATAACTACCAGTTTCAAGAGAGAAAAATAAATTAATAAAAAAAAAATTTGCATAACTCTTATCCAATGCAGAGTTTGATGCTCACAAAAGTACTGCAAAAATGCAGTATATAATTGACTGAAATTAAGAAAACAAGTTTTGCTAACTAGTCTGAGACCTTCAAACGGATTGATGAAAATTCATATTCCAACTATATCAGAGAAATCTGGTTTCAATGTCCTTCTGTTTCTAGTGAGATGGAAATTCTTTTATACAAAATGTGAAAATGAACAATGGCATTCATACATAATTTTTTTTGGTATATGGAATGCTATAAAAACCTGTCAGCTGGGCTTGGTAAAACTTCAGGGGGTGAAGCAGTGAGGTACAAAGGTGGGTGGGTGGAGGGTAAGGGTTAGCAGGGGTGAGAGAGGCAAGGAATCCCTCCTCCACCTCTGCTTCCCATCACACCCTAAGTAGTATCCTTATGAATTATGCAAATAACTCATTCATTGGTATACGTGGTGCTAAATTAGTATAAAAATGAAGAACGCAAAACACCCCACCCTGCAGTTTCTCCATGACCAGCATCACCCTCTTTATGATCAACTTGTGCATTTAGCTCTAAGTCTAGGATGATGATAATAATGATTAAATGTGAAGAAAAAAAAGTATAATTATAATGATGATGACAATAATAATAATAATAATAATATAATAATAATAATAATAATAATAATAATATAATAATAATAATAATAAGTGATAATGATAATAATTACATAAAGAAGCCAAATGACTAAACAACCCAGCCTGCTCCCATCGTGTCTGGCAGTGCTGTCAAGGTTCTGTGGTTGATGGATCTTTTCAAGTCTCCTCAAACAGTACCACTTTATTTTCTTTTTACTTGACTGATCATTTTTTAAGATTGAGACAATTTCATAGCTATCAATAAGACTAAGAAATAAACTGGACTGGAAAAACTTCCTTAACGGGAGACCACCACAGGCGCAACCCATGGGGAGGATGGGAAGGGCGGGGCGGGTCTGTGGGTCCCAGGACTTGCTGGGGCTGGAATGGGCTTTGGGGAAAGGAGAAGATGACTGACTGGGGCTGCGTGGGTGTGGGGCAGCAGGTGGGGGAGAAGGCAGAGGGGCCATGAGGGTCTACTGCCAAACATAAAGTAGCTGGGAGGTCTATGCCTAACTCCTAGGCAAATATCTATTTACAAGACCAAGATCAGACTAAATGACATAAGGGAAAAGTAAATAAATAAGCAAGCTTTTATTGCTTCCTGTGTTAAAAACTTCGAATCAACACAGTCTTCAAAAGTAACTTTCTTTCATAGGCAAGAAGTATCCTGTTCTCCTCCCAAGGGGCTGCCCCACAACCTACAGTGCATGAAAATCATCCATTATTTCTTTCAAAACTTGTACAGCAAGACACCAAGAAGACTACAGTTCAGTAACAAACTCGCTAATCAGTGAAGAGCTACAATAATGAAGCTGTCAAACATGTCTAGCTGATCTTGCTGTCTAGCTTTCATAGAGATGAGCAAATATTGAAAAAGAACTATTTCATTCTTTGAGACATCTATCTCCTTAAGTATCTACACATGTACAAAAACTTTACATACATTCAACATTTTCTTCATACAGGTTAACTCAGTACTGCCTGAGATTCCTTTGTGAGTCAGCGGGTGTTAAGGCCCGCAGGGTGGCAGTACTGGCCTGATATAACTAAGGGTGAGAGTAGTATACAGGGACGGGAACCAATCCCATCCTCATATTCACACTTAGAAGTACTGTGTAACTCAGTGGGTGAGAACAAATAAACATTGTCCTCAGAGTCTGTGGTGCATTACACTAAACCTTTGTATTTCTTGATATGCTTCACAGTTGTAGTGAATGAGGACAAACAAAATCATGAGTATAGCACATAAAAAGTACTTTGACGTCAGTAATTCACAAATCAAAAGATTTGACTGTCGTTCTTGGCACATAACACGGGTAATAACAAATAGTCACAAATGGTCATGGGTCATAACATAACTTGTAAATACTCTGTCTATGTCTTCCTTTCACTTTCATGCTAGACTATCACACAGGTGTCTTTTATGGAATGTTGGGTCTCTCCCTACACCCTTCAGCAGCATGGCCTTCACCTACACTGTCTCTCAACCTCTTGGTCTCCAGACGTAACTGGTCTCACCACTTGCAGGAGCAATATTTCATAATGAACACTATCATTTTCTTCACCTCGTGGTTCAGTGTCTTGGCACTGTGAGAGTGGTGTGCCGGTGTGTGTGTGGGTGTGTGTAAGCATGTGTTGGCCACACACAGGCAGGAGGACCTCCAGTCATTGCTGGGAAGGCTTGATCATATTCAACTCAAGACACTCTGGACTGTGGTTGCCTGAGCTGGCCAAGTGGAGCATCTGCTTTGTCTAATACATACATGGACTGGACAGCAGGTAATGCAACGACACTTTCAAAATGTCATTTCATAAACACTGGTAGTTATTAACTTAATGACCTATATTCCACCTTTATCACATGACACCAGAGAATATTAATTCTTTTATCACACCACCATGATCCAAAGCGAAGGATATAGCACCAGTAATGTTTTCGAGCAATTAATTTTCGTACTGATGTGATTCAAGATCTAATATCTAATCTGATACTGCTGACGTTTATGTCTCCATTTAAGGCAACATGCTAAATTACTTTTTGAGGCAGAACATCTCTCCACATTGACCCTCATATTACCTTAAGACAGAGGGACGGTTCCCTCCCCCCTGACCAGAGTCCTCCTTGCTTTGAAAATAAAAACATTGCTCTCTGCCGGCACACTCAATCTCTCGAGTAACAAGGTGAACTTCACAGCAAGGCTCCAGCAGCAGCTTAGTGGTCCTCCTCCTCCTCAGACTCTCCATGGCCATACATGTCGGCTAGCTTGCTGAAGCGTGGACCCCAGTTATTCAAGTAATCAAAATCTTGTTCGTTGTCATCAGTACCTGTGAGAGAAAGTAGCATTATTACCCAAACTCATAAATAATCCATACTCACTTATTATTAGCCAACTAATTTCTGGTATTTCCAACCAAACATGTGAACAGTTGGCGGTACATACTTGAAGACCTGACACAATAATACAAGATATTAAGACAAATACTACATCCCTATGAAAGGATAGCCATGGCACAAATCTGCACCTGCTCCTATCCACTCCAGTCCTCTAACTTTCTCATATACTCCAATACTGTATCCTCCCGTTTTACATGGAAGCAACCTCTTACATTCAGTGTATCTACTCTACTCTTGCATACCTCCTCCTTCAAAATCTTATAAACATTTCAAAGATTAATTCAACTCCTTCTAGAACCGTCCTGAACATCACACCAACTCCCACTTCCATCTTCCATTACTTCTAAGAGAATGTTGATTAAGACAACTTATTATCCATGACTGCAACGTTAACCAAAATGTGTGTTGACTGTCCCACCTGAAGCCAATGAGGAGAGTGATCCAGCAGTGGAGCCTCCGCCCTCATAAGCATAATTCCTCAGATCATCAAATGGTGGAGCATTGGGATCATTGTCAGCCTTGCTCTTGTGCTCACTGATGAAAACTCCAACATCAGGCTGTCCACCTGGACCATCTACACAGGAGAGAAAGTCATTAACTTCCTCACTCACACATTGAGAAAATGACAAGATAACATGTGGTCACTAACTATTTAAAATAACTATAATGTAATCTGCAGCCTTGTGGTGGGGGCTACAAGAATTCTTGTCGCCCCCACCACAAGGTTATAGAAACACTCACATGGCATCTTTCCGAGCAGTGGTCCACCATTGCCAATGGCTGGCCCAACAGGGATCTGCAGGGGAGTGATGTCAAAGGCAGTCATATCATCTTCTCCGCCTCCTTCGTCGTCATAGTTGATGATGTTCTCACGAACATCATCGTAAGGGTCCGCCTTGGGGAAGTGTCGCTCCTTTTGCCGGTTGTAGACCACAAACACCAACACCAACACTACCACAGAACAAGTGTTAGGAGAAGGAAAGTGTGAAGAACCTAAGAAACTTAATTCTCACGTGATTTTAGAACAAAATGCATTAATGTCATGATCATTAAATGAATATTATTGTATTTATATTCAAATGGCAATTTCTCAAATGTGGGAAGGCATCCAAGAAGATGGCAGAATGCAGGAATCCAGTTCAATGCAAAAATAAATAGATGCAGAACTTAATATAATGAAAATTACTGTTTCTAATCATAAACAATGCATCTACTTGAGTTTTACAGTTAAGACTCTTGAAGAACACATTCCACAACTGATAATACATTAAATTAACTTTCATTAAACATTCTAGACACTTTCAAACACATTTCCTCTTCTTTATCTTTGTTACCTATCATAAAGGAAACATCACTTAACTCTGCTATAAAGAAGAAGAAAGAGAGAGAAAAAAAAAAAAAAAAAAAAAAAAAAAAAAATTAGAAATAAAAAGAATTATAAAACAACTTACATAATAACACAAGAATACAGATGACAATGGCTACAACAAAATCAGTAGAAGGTTTGAGGACGGTCTCTTCTAGGTAAATGTTGCAGTCTGCCCCATGGTAGTCATCAATACACTGGCATTCATAGCCACCCATTTCTGGCTCAAGGTCGACACACACCCCATTAAAGCAGGGCTGCCACAGCTCACACTCATCAATGTTGATACACGTGGAGCCAGAAAGCATTGATCCTTCTGGACAACTGTTGAGTGAATAACGTAAAGCAAGAACGTTTACCTTAGGCCACGCCAGCTTGGTCGTTGAGGTGATGGGTTACATGTTAGGGTGAAGGATGCAGATAACACCAGATGGATAGCCGGCCACTCTACTCTTACTCACCCGAAGATTCCCAAAGGTAATCATGCAACTAAGGCTGATAAACTTACCTGCTGTAATCTATGCATGCTTAGCTCTTCTTTTTTGGTACTCTTTCTCTTTTATACACTTTAAATGAATAATAAAGCATTCATTACAGTGTCATTCATTCTTGGACTCAAATAATCTGTCCATGCCTTAGCACATCTTACCCAAGATTATTAAGAGGCAGACTAGAATTGCTGCCAAAGCACCCAAGCTGAGGCGCACTGTCCTGCCCTCCTGAAGTAGCTCGCAATTTTTGCCATAATAGCCTCGAGGGCAGTCACATATATAGGATGGATCCTGGTTGTGGCAGGTTCCTCCATTTTGACATGGGTCATTCAAACACTCGTCCAAATCCACACAAGCCATTTCATCACTAGAGAGGATTGTGCCGTCCTCACATCTAGATCACACCAATACACAATGAGGAAGGAATGCGTGCAAAAAAAAGAAGAAAAAAAGATGCATGTACAAGTTACCAATATCCCGTGTTGGCAGCAAAAATAGAAAGAAAACTATTGTTAGCTTATGCACTTGAAAACAGGGTTAATTCTGAACTACAAACTACATATACTATTATACAAGGAATGAGCAATATGTATTAAAGAAGTAAAATTTCAAAAGGAAATAGACCCTTAGGCTGAAAATGAGTTACGTGAGTTTAGGATGAGATCTTTTAACACTAAAAGCTTGGTGTTGTATATGGGATTACTAGAACATGTGGGAAGGTTATCATACTTAAGTTACGACTGATCATGATTTCTCAGTAAAAGGAACATTATATCAAATACATGTATACACAGTTACTTCCACTTGCAGATTGATCTCTTTAATTACAACAACAATAATGAACCTGGTGAGTAAATTAAAATAGTATATAACATGTCTCAGTGAAAAAGTTTAGGAACAATTCATAAACCAATGAATACAATCAACCTAACATTGAGTGATTGATGAAATGAATTTACTCTTTTATGTCCCACACCTTGGAAAACAGAACATTCTTTGAACAGTAATTACTCACCCGCACTCATGCTTCATCCACAGATCCTTGCAGGTAAAGGGAGACAAGCATGTCACATTGACACACTGATTCTGTGAGATGCAGTTCTTGACAAGGTTGCGGAACATGGTTGCCTGGCCCCACTGGGTGCCATTAAGGCCTGGAGGCAGTGGCAAGTGCTTCCCCTCCAACCGAATGTCATCAAGGCAACCTGGAGGTACATGTAAAAATTCACTACACTCATATGAATTCCTATGACAACCTGTTTTCAAATAATTATTATCCATCACTCCCTCCCTCCCACTCTGACAGTGGGGTTGCCATTCACGCCAAAATACAATTTTTCAAAGCTTTATTTCCAAAACAGGGTAGCCGAGACAAAGGGCACGCACACACACACACATACAGACACACACCTCTCACTTAACCCTTGGCCCCTCAAGAAATGATCGGTCTCCTCGCCCCCACTACACTGGGTCAATAGCATTATACAACCCAAAAATAAGTAGCAAGGCATTCAAAGTTGTTAACATAGTAGGAGCTGGTCATCAATGGAATAAATGAAATCATAGTTGGTTGGTCTCAAAGAAAATATAAAATGTCAGTGCATCTACAATAGCAATTTTTTTTTTTAACTCAATAAGTCCACAGCAACTTACCCAGTTTGTAGTCATTGTACACCTCAAATGTCCGGATGCCTGTGTACTCCGCCTTGCCTCCTGCATACACTCCTTCTTGTTTGTCCACGTCCATCAGCATGTGTCCAGAGAAGGCCATTGTCTCATTGTATCGACGACCTTCACCTCCATCCAACATAAGAGTGGAGGTGGATCCATGGCGCTCCACAAGGACAGAGTGCCAGATACCATCATTCACAGCCACTGCTGACAACCACAAGTCATGTTCTTCAGTTCTAAGGCTGTTGAGATTGTAACGGAAACGTAACCTCCCGTCCTTGATCTCAAGGATGCCATATTCCCTGTTGTGCTGGTCAGAGATTCGGAACAGTTCCCCATACTCCTGCCAGGTGCGGAACCTCAGCTGAATTTCAGTGCTGAATGCATTGGGTTTGAAGGAGAGAGCGTATTTCACATAGGACTGTGTCTCAAAGTAGGAAGAGTTGGTGGGTTCATCACAAGTGGGTCCTGTCCAACCAGGTTTACATTTGCACACTGGTTGGGAGAGAGAGCCAGAGCAAATTCCATTGGGTCCACAAGTAGGTACAATAGAGTTGCTACGACAGGCTTCCTCCAGCTGGGGACAACCCATCTGAGTGTTGCGGTGCTGGCCAGGCCGAGCCAGATCATAGAGTTCACTATTCACCATAAGGTTTCTGATGCAACCACTGAACAACTTGCCATGTGGAACATGTGACCACTTGTACAGGCTTGGGTCTGGTGGTTCATGAGCACGGCCTCCCACTTGCAAGGGAGCATTCACATTGAGATACTCATTGAAGGGAGGAATGTCCCCTTTGGCCTGACATCCAGAGGATTCAAAGATTGGGTCACTGCCATCTTCAGGCTCCTGGACCTCTGCTGCTACACAGTGATCTACATCAATTCTCACAACCTTGAAAAAAGAGGAAAATGTTGTTTGAGACACACTACTATAGAATATAGTTACAGTTGTTGAAGACCAACAATCATTCCATTCCTGTGCTGCTTCAAACATACATTTGAAGCAGCACGGAAACGGAACATTTGTCCGTCTTCAACACGGTAATAATCAACACTGTGATGACATTGCTCTCCTCTGTAACAATACACCTCACAATCCAACCTTAAATTAGGTGACACAAATGACATGGGTCAATACAGAACTTTACACACAGAAAATATCAAAAATATAAAAATGGAAATAATTTTAATTGTACAAAGGGAGTGTAAACTTACCTCAGTGTCCCAGAAGATGTCAACGCGGTGCCACTTGCCATCGTTGAGGCTGACCTTTGTGTTGACTCGTAGCTGAAGTGTGCCAGATCCAAAGTCTATAAGGAGTCTGGGCCGACCATTTTCAAGTTCGAGGGCAATGAAGTCTGATACAATGATCTCATCAGGCTCTGGAGGTGTTATGGGACCATTGTAGAAGAGGAGGCCATCAGGACGCCTTGTGAGGAACTCAAGACTGACGTGGGAGTTATCACACATCTTCAAAGGAGCAAACCAGGCAAAGCCATTCCCTCTGAAGGTGCGGGTTACCATCTGACAGCGAGGGCCATCGTAACCGTCAGGACATCTGCAGTGCACCCCAGACTTGCCCTCAATGCACCGACCGCCATTGTAACAAGGGTTAGGGCGGCAGGATTCCTCTTGGGTAAAGTTTCTGGCTCCGCAAGTACACTCCGGCACAACTTCAGTCCGTACACCAACCAGGGCCGTTTTGTTGGCATTGACCATGTAGGGCAGATTAGAGATAACGAGGTGGTTGGTGCAGGAACCCTCACATGCAACATTCTCATAGAGGCACTCATCAATGCCCACCATGGTGATGTTGATGCCCACCTCGGCTTCTATCTCCGCTCGATGCTGAAGGACCAATCCATCCAGTTTGATGGGCTGGTAGTAAGGTGAACCATGAGCAGAAAAACGAATGTCTGTGACTGGAGGTCGGAGTTGTCTAACCTGTATGCTGAACACATCCACATTCTCCATCTTTGTACCCACCAGCCGTGCAATCTTTTCCTTGAATATGTCTGCCTTACTGCGTATTATCCGCTGGGATTTATAGTTCCATATCCTGATGAAATCTTCGTCGGTCATGTTGGCAATTCGAATGGAACCCGAATTAATGACAGCAACCTCTGGGATCTCCTTCACCGTGACTGTCACGTTGGCTTCCACGTCAGTTTGTGTGTGTTTACGGTCGTACACATGGAACTGCAGGAAATATATGCCATCACCAGTGCCACGTTTCATGGTGATCATCCCATCGTCCTCATTCAGTTTGAAGTTTGGATGTGCCTCAATGGCCCAATTGAATTTCTTGTCAGGCAAATCCCAATCATCCAAGTCATACACATAGACACGGCCAATTGGTGTTTCTGGAACCTGACCTTTATAATTATATACAAATACTTCCTTTGAGCCTGGCTGCATTTTGTTGTCATTTTCATCTCCAATAATAATGGTGAGGGTTGAAGTGCCAGTCATCTGTGGTGTGCCAGCATCCTTGATCACAATGGGCACATGGTATTCCTTTTGTACTTCCCGATCAAATGTGCGTAAGGAGGAGATGATTGCCATGCCATCTCCATTGGCTCCTTTAGGGATGTGTTCTACCTTGAATGAGGCACGAATTTCATCGGAAGCCGTCGAGTCCATTCTAAAGTGGAATGGCGGTCCATTACCCTTTGAACGATCATCATCATCAGTGGCCAAAACTTCCACTATTTTTCTAGGAGATTGGTTCTCAGGCAGTACTGGGCGGTAGTCTTTTAGGAACCTTGGTGAATTGTCATTAATGTCTTGGACTATGACAGTGAGTGTTGCCGTGGCAGTCTTTGCGGGAGTGCCGTCATCAATGGCCAAGATCTTCACCGAGTGGCGGGGATTTTCTTCCCTGTCTAAGGTTCGTTGAATCTTCACCGTCCCCTTCTCATCGATGGCAAACTGTCTCCTCCGGTCAGATGTACGGTCAATGGCATATACCACCTTGCTCTGCCCACCCTGGTCTGGGTCTGTGGCCTTGAAAGTCTCTAGACTCTTTCCAATCTCTGCATTCTCAAACACTGGAACCTCAATATTGGGTTTAACAAATTGTGGCTTGTTGTCGTTGATGTCCCGTAACTCCACTTTAACCCAAGAGTAAGCCACATGATACTTTTCTGCATCATTGTCTTCTCCCTTATCATTCACTTGAATCTTGAACCTGAATCCACCTCGCTGCATCGGGTCTTCATAATCAAGCGGCTGAACAATCTTGAGGGATCCTGTGCCATCATTGTTCCTCACCATTGTGAACTTGTCTGCACCATACCCAGAAGACTCAATGACCTTGTAATGGAATTTATTGGTTTCATCTTCATCATGAACAGTGACAGTAAGAATAGCCTGGTCAGGCAAAATGGTCCCTTCAGTCTCAGCAACTTCTGTTTGCCATTCCTCTTTGGTGAATCTCGGCGGCATGTCATTAATGTCACGCACTCTGATACTTGCCGTGCCAGTCCCTGATAAAGACAATAAACTTTAGTGCCATTCCAGAGGGATACACTCTTTTCAATTAAAAGACAATATACAAATTCTACAGTTAGAGGATTGCACAATACATATATGACTTTTAAGGGAAAAAACTGTATCTCCATATTATGAGTCAAAGTAATTATCAAAATAAATAAATAAACAAGTTATAATTAAAATAAATATAGTCTGTGCATAGGATGGTGTTACCTTTAAGTCCGCCTCCGTCTACAGCCACCACCTGAATGGAATAGTCTGGTGTCTTCTCTCTATCAAGGCAGCAAACAGCTGTCTTGATTACACCAGTGTCCGGCTCAATCTCAAAGATGGGCGTGGCAGTGTTTTCATCAATCACATTCTTCTCGATGGAGTAGGTGAGTTTTGCATTGCTACCTTCATTGGCGTCATCATAATCTTCAGCTGTCATTGTCATCACCACCATACCTTGTGTTCCATTCTCTGTCACATTTCCAAAGTACACCATCTGTGCCATCACAAGAACAAAGATACACACTCAGTCAAACAACACTAAAATAAATGTACATTAGTAGCTGTGATACTATACATATAAAATTACATGGTTCCCAAAATCCCCATTTATATATTACCCAGCATTTTGCATTCCATAAGTACCTGAGGGAAGATGGGAGGATTGTCATTGATGTCCTTCAAGTTGACCTGAACATCGGCATATCCCACCAGACCGTTGCCACCTTCATCTTGTGCAAACACTGTGAACCTCCACTGTGGACGGCCTTTGGGGTGGTCTCGGTCGAGGGGCTGCAATACATACAAGGAAAGGGTCTGCATAAGCAAGGAGGAAGTGTATGGATTGGGAGTGGTGAAGGCTCTTCAGCCATGGCCATTCCCTTGGAGGATATCCCTTGAGATTACAAAGTGTCAGAGACTATAGACAGATACACCAATGAGGTAAAGCATAAACTTACTATTAAAAGTCATCTGATGGAATAACCAATAATCATATGTCATTTATATATCAGCAGCAACACCTACTCAACCCTGACTTACCTTCCTGACAAAGATTTCTCCCGAGGTGCGGTTAACTTCAAACTGTGATTGGTCAGGATTTTCCACATAGATGCCTTGACCTGTGAGGAAGTACACGATGTCCTGCTCACGGTCACGGTCGCCATCAGTCGCCACAACCTTCACCGAGACACACACTAAGTTACACATGGTTCTCCATCTTGTTCAGTGGAAAAAATTGTGGAATAATTCATGAATTTGGCTTCATCTCAGATTGTTTAAGTATCTAAATTATTTCAGTGGTCTCTATAAAATACTATATTAAGGATATTAAGGGAAACTGAACATTGTACTGTCTCCTTTCACAACGCATTTTGTTTCATGCAGGTTAGGACAACATCTAACATGAGCAAAGCATCTTCATGCCCTTAACAGAAAGGATGGCTGTCATTTGAAGATGGATCAACTCAAAATTCTGGAAACACCTATGATTATTTCCTCATGAAGCCTAATATCACAACAACAAAGTGCTATGCAACAGATGAAGGGTTAAAACATACCTAAATATTAATAAACACAATAACTGGAAGAAACTATAGCCATTATCTTCTTTAAGGAATTGGAACAAACTTACTGTGAAGAGGAAAAGAACTGACTATGACCTCATTTCATGTGCTTGGGCTCAGCTTGATTTCAAGACTTCCCAAAAGATTTCTTCTTGGATTCAACTGCAGTCTTACACTTTTCATTTTCCCATAAATTTTGGTTCCCTTGCATGCCACATCAAGTTGGTTGAAATAATTAAATGACCAATGAAAATGTAAATAGTACAGCACTAACTGACCTTAATATAATCACATGGTTTGAAAATCCTTTCCTTAAGGTTGTCCCTTCATTGAATGTTTCTCCCAGGTAAGATGATGTGATCACATAAGGTAATTTTTCTTTACCTATCATACCAAGTGTTAGATTTTCATATTATATATTATTTATTCAGTTTTGTAATATGTGTAAGCACCTAAGAAGGAAAACCTAACATGCCTCTGTCCTTACTTTTCTCCAGGACAAAACTAATGGAAGGATGATGAACAGTCTACCTTGATGATGGGTATTGGCAAACCCTCACTGAGCTCTTCTTCAATTGTGGCTTCATAAGTGGGCCGATCAAACTCTGGGGGACGGTCATTGACATCGGCGATCAGGATGATGACCTTGGTGGTGGCCTCGTTGACACTATCCGTGGCTACTAGTGCGAGCTCGTACTGAACCACCAAACAAGCATCCAGGGAAAGGAAACGGAAAGAAGATAGAATGGATAATGAAATGTGGTACATACTTGATGGGGGACCATGCTCATTGCATTGCAGTAAGCCATAACAGCAAAATGTTGGGGATAAACACAAACATAAATGTGGAAAATAAAACTGCTATCATCACATCTCCTGCACATGCACGTCACTGGAATAAAAAAGTACACAGGGACAAAATAAATCAGCAAGTGCATCACTGGGCTGTTGACCGGGTGGAGGAATGTGGGTGGGGTGAGGGTGAGGGTGAATAGACTATGGCACATAAGCATTGGTTTTGTTTTGTCACATGCAGACATGGTTCCTCTAGGAAGCTTCAACTGTGTGGCTTTTGCTGTGGTCATGAGGGTTGCTTCAGATCACATGGCAGTGGTAATTGAGAACAAAAGTTTATAAAATAAAAATTCACCAGGTGAGTAATTGACAGTTAATTTGACAAACCCAAATAAAGGTGCTCACAACCATGACAGCAAAGCTACACAGGAAACTAATGGATACAATCAATACACTGGATCTGGGATTAGTGGGGCAGTGCATTAGGACATCAAGCCAGAAAATAGAAATATGAGAGTGGAGAACATTGTGGGATGGGATTGGAGAAGTGAGATTCTATAGACAGTAGAGACCTGAAGAATATTTTTAGGTAGGCTGCGATCATCTTCCTCTGTGATCTGCGTCTCATAGAGTGGCCGATCAAACAAGGGAGGGTTGTCATTCACATCTTTAACATGAATCACAACAGTGGTGTGGTTCTCGTTGCGGTTGTCAGATGCCACAAGTCTGAGTTCATACTGGACATAGAGAAGCCATTAGTCAAGAAGAAAATTCACCACTCTTAGAGTCACCTAAGCCAGATACCTGTTAATGCTACAAAAAAATAATAAATAAATAAATAAATAAATGAATAAATAAATAACTATGTATAATAAAGAGTTCATCCTTTAAAATTCAGTGGAAATCAAAGGAAAAAGAAGTGTATTTGGTTAAGATGATAAGCCTCTGTGTAATATGTTATGAAATACATAAAGTGATGCATCTAATCATGTATTAGTAAGTATGATGACAACTTTAGCGAGATCATAATGGTGACAAAAATGTTATGGGAATTGATATGATTGTCTACATGAATGGTTATATGGATGAAATGGTTATATACATCCCTCTTGAATGGGCAGACATCACCTATTAAAGTAATAATAATAATAATAATAATAATAATAATAATAATAATAATAATAATAATAATAAAATAAAATAAGAGTACAACAGGGAAAGTATTTATGGTACAAGAATAACAATAATCATGAGATAAGTGTAAGTGAAAGTTCTCCTTGGGTTGAGTCTCTTAATTTGTCCTCTGCATCTCACTCCTGAAGTACCTGTAACCATTGCATAATTCATTTGTATTAAAAAAAGAAAGAAAGAAAAACACCCTTATAAACATAATAATAATGATGAGATGGATTGTAATACTAAATCTGCCTTCTGCCTTTTCATTATAATTCATCCCATCGACAGAGGCAGATGGCTGAGATGATGAGTATTGGTACAAAGGTTCATGAATGCATCAACACTTAAGATGCTACAAGTACTATGAACACAAGTTATCCTACATTTGACCACTCACCCTTTTCCTTGTCTCGTAGTCCAGTGGGCCAGCTACATAGATTGCTCCAGTCATGTTCTTCACCGCAAATGCTCCACCAATGTTGCCGTTTGTAATCTCATATCGAATGCGTGAGGCTGAAAGAGCAACACATCATTATAGTGAGCAATACTTGATGGAATTCAGCAACGTTATCTTCATGATCTTTATGACTCTAATGTACTCTCCTTTACTCCCTTCCTTCCTCTTCACCTTTCACACCTCATACCAGTCTACTTATATGCCTCTACCCCCCCCCCTTGTGCCCTGTTCCCTTACACTCATCCAGATCCTTGGCGGTGACGGTGAGGACAGTGTGTTGGATGTCCTCGTTTTCATCCACCTCGGCCTCGTACAGTGTCTTGTCGAAGAAGGGAGGGTTGTCATTCTTATCCGCAATACCGATACGGATGAACTTGGTAACTGTAAAACATAAGAGAACGGAAGTCAAAACCTGGGAAGAGGGTGATTATTTTTTCTTACCAATAGCACAACAGTAAAAAACGAGAAGAATCCATAGTTTTTTTTTTTAAATATACATAATTAGTTTCTTAAAAATGTTATGTTACGTGTGTATCTGAAAATATATTAAATTGCACTACCCAGCATGAGGTGGTGATAGGATTTGAACACGAAACACAATGATACTAAGTGTTTACAGGACGGCAGATGCAAGCAGGAATATCACCGACACTAATCATAAAAGGAAAATCAAACCAACACTGACTGGATAACACTATAATAGGATAAAGTCTGCTATGCCGTGATGCTGCTGCTGCTGCTGCTGCTGCTATCCTGTTCCACATTCAGGATTGTTGCCTCGGTCAGACCAAACCTTCCCCATCTGCTCTCCATTATCAGAAAACACAATCTATGACAACAGCCCTATCTAGCCCAAATTACACACACACACACACACACACACACACACACACACACACACACACACACACACACACACACACACACACACACACACACACACACACTGGCTGCTGCAGGGAAAACAGAATTTCCCGAGGGCTGAGTCACGACACCTAAATTCCTCCTAAGATATCATTTTCTTTACTTCTTTTTGTTTCCTTATTTTTCAACTTGCTCTCTTTCCTCCCGGGAGCTGTTTTAGTACCGTAAATCTTTTCCAACCTGCTATTATCGCTAGTTTCTTTGGTGACTGTTCCGTATCTCATCGCAATATACATACATGCTTTTTATCTATTGAATTCAAAGCACAAACAGAGTGGTGGTTGTAGTGGAAGTAGTAATGCGTGATTGCCGAAACCAGTGGTGGTGGTGGACACAGATTAAATTGGTGACTGGTGATACTAATGACTGCTATAATAAAACTGCATCTGCTGCTATCATTCTCCATATTGCAACGAACAAAATTAACAAGAATACATTCCTTGCAAGATAAAGATTCATACTGAACTCTCGTGACTGCAAAGAAATCACAAAGAAAAGTTTAAATGGAGAGAGAGAGAGAAAGAGAGAGAGGGAAAGAAAGAGAAAAAAAATATATTAGAATCACCAATCCTTGAGTGGTACATTGCAAGGTAACTTCAGGCAAACAACAAAAATACAGATGAAAAATATAAAACTACTCAAATGAAAATGGCAAGAAAGAATGAGAGGAGAGCGAGAGATGGAGGTTGGGGCGTGAAAGACTCAGTTAGCATCAAAGCGTTGATTTTCTCCCATCTATGTTGCAGCAAATTCAAGTTCTCCTCTGGGTACCTTTTCCATCAGCCAGACCAACGGTGGATGGGCGGAGAGGAAGACAGGAGTAAGGATGGTATGACAGGCAGGGAGGTAAAAGTGTGAGGTGAACCAAGAAAGAAACTGTATTGGTTGAGGAGAAATAATGTGCAGGGACGAACCCACACAGGCAGATATTTGAGAAGAGAATATATATATCCTCTATTTATCCTACACATCATTTTTATCTTTCTTGTGTGTGTGTGTGTGTGTGTGTGTGTGTGTGTGTGTGTGTGTGTGTGTGTGTGTGTGTGTGTGTGTGTGTGTGTGTGTGAGGAAGCAAGATATGCATTGATAGGCTACGTTATCCACCTTCCACTTCAATTCCCAATGTCTCTTTTCCTTTCTCCTTGTCATCTCTCTATCTCTATCTCTATCTCTATCTCTATCTCTCTCTCTCTCTCTCTCTCTCTCTCTCTCTCTCTCTCTCTCTCTCTCTCTCTCAAGGCTTGCAGGTCAATGGTACCAAAAATCTAAGGATAAAAAAAGTGAAGGTAGGTAGTCGCGGGAGAAGGCAATGGTAGAGAGGCAAGAAAAATGTAATGGAGAAGAGCAAAGTAAAGGGGATTTAAAGGGATAAAGTTAGATGAAACAAACTTGAAAATAAAGAGAGAGAGAGAGAGAGAGAGAGAGAGAGAGAGAGAGAGAGAGAGAGAGAGAGAGAGAGAGAGAGAGAGAGAGAGAGAGAGAGAGAGAGAGAGAATGAGTGTAAGTAAATGACTATGTAAATGGGAATGGCCTGAAACATTTTCCTCCCTTCCCTTCTCTTCTTCACCTTTCCCACTCTTCCAGGCCAAACCTAGGGTGAGTAACGAGTGCCATCAACATACTGCCACACTCCCTCCCCTCTTCCTTCCTCCAGTGTCGTAAGTTAAATATTTCACGATAAATTAGTCAGGAAGAAAAGAGGTTTCCCACAAAAAAGAAGGAAAGTGAATATTTTAATACTTTAAAGAAATTGTTGACATTATCACATGTGACCAGCCTTCTCCTTCCTCTTTAATATTCTCATCAAGGAAAGAGAGAGAGAGAGAGAGAGAGAGAGAGAGAGAGAGAGAGAGAGAGAGAGAGAGAGAGAGAGAGAGAGAGAGAGAGAGAGAAAAACTTCTTTTTTTTAATCATTAATATTTATTGCTATAATCCACATTCCATTCTCTTGTTTCTTCACAAGCTCAAAATTCTTGGCGTCATCCGATACTGCCAGAATTGTTTATTAATGAAGGAATGCCTGCTCTCTCTCTCTCTCTCTCTCTCTCTCTCTCTCTCTCTCTCTCTCTCTCTCTCTCTCTCTCTCTCTCTCTCTCTCTCTCTCTCTCTCTCGAATATTCACACAAAACACAGAGAAAAATGTCAGTAGTAGTAGTAAGAACAATCGAGTGATGATAAGGAGAAAGAAGAGGAAGAGGAGGAAGAGGAGGAGGAGGAGGAGGAGGAGGAGGAGGAGGAGGAGGAGGAGGAGGAGGAGGAGGAGGAGGAGGAGGAGGAGGAGGAGGAGGAGGGGAAAGCGGGATAGTCAAGTACGATATTAATATGTAGATGAAGCTTGGGGTCACTGAGGGAGGGGAAGAGAATGGGAGGAAAGGTCTCGATGCAATAACCTATATAATAAAGGGTTAAAACTCAATAAAGGAGGGAATAGAACGGAATCCAACACATAAAATAATAATACAAAAATGTATATATATAACACTAGAAATTTTAACTAGGATACGATAGACATGTAATTAAATAACAAAAAAGAAAAAAATATAAATAGATCTGCGAAATAGAAAACGGATGATACGTAAATTAATATCCATAAAAAATTCACACTTAAAAAAAAAAAAAAAATTTACATGATAAAATAAAAAAATAAACAAATAAAAATACAATGAATGTGGATGAAGCAAAAACTTTATTATTGCTGAAAAAAAGTGTAACAAAGCCAGTCGTATCATTCTTTACATGTAACGATAGTGGTGAAGGGCACGCCGCCCCCTTAACCCCCCTGCCTCTACCCCTTCCTTACCCCCTAAGCCCATTTCCATTTCCCCGACGGACGCTCTTCCACTAAAGTACTAAATACACAATTCTCTCTCTCTCTCTCTCTCTCTCTCTCTCTCTCTCTCTCTCTCTCTCTCTCTCTCTCTCTCTCTCTCTCTCTCTCTCTCTCTATACCGCAGTTCCTTGTCCTCTTAGCCCCGTGTGCAAGGTTAAAATGAAAAAAATAACACCAACGGTTGTTTCAATGGAGGGAGGGAGAGAAGGGAAGGGAGGGTGGGAGGGAGGAAGGGAAGGAGGGGAAGGAAGGGAGGGGAGAGAGAGAGAGAGGAAGTAAGGAAGGAAGGAAGGGAGGGAGGGAGAACTGGAGTGAAGGCAAGACTTAGATAAAAGAAGTAGTAGTGGATAGCGAGAGAGAAAGGAAAAAAGGTTTAAGTAGAGGGATGAGGAGAAAGAAATGTGAGAAGAAGTGTTGGGAACAAGAAAGAAAGAAAGAAAGAAAGAAAGAAAGAAAGAAAGAAAGAAAGAAAGAAAGAAAGAAAGCAAGCAAGAAAGAAAGAATGGAATGGAGTAAGAACAGAGTGAATGAAGAAGAAAAAAACAAAAGGAAATAGGAATAAGGTGAAGGGAGAGATGAATACATAAATAAATAAAAAAAAAAAGAGAAAAGCTTGATAGGGGAAAAAAAAAAAAAAAAAAAGTGGTATAGATGTAGGAGTGAGTTTTAAAAAAAAAGTTAGTGGGTATCAAGCGAGGTTCAGACACCCATGAACTAGATTTGCAACAACTGAGCCAAAAAGGAGATACAGGAGCAGGTACAGTGCAGAAAAAAGACGACGGAAAGGGAAGGACAGTGGTATAGATACGTAGTTGAGAGACATAGACAGTGAGGGAAGACAGTAAAGAAGGAAAGAAGGAAGGAAAGAAAGAAGGAAGGAAGTAAGGAAGGAAGTAAAGACGTAGGAGACAATGTAGTCATGGAGAGAGAGAGAGAGAGAGAGAGAGAGAGAGAGAGAGAGAGAGAGAGAGAGAGAGAGAGAGAGAGAGAGAGAGAGAGAGAGAGAGAGGAGAGAGAGAGAGAGAGAGAGAGAAAGAGAGAGAGAGTAGAGAGAGAGAGAGAGAGAGAGAGAGAGAGAGAGAGAGAGGTAAGGGTGACAGGAGAATGTTTGGGGGGGAAAAGAGAAAAGGTTAGGATACTGCAGGGTGGAAAGAGGGATGAAGGAGAAGGAAAAAGAAAAGAAAGGAGGAATGGCGTCAAGGCAAGAGGAGAGAGAGAGAGAGAGGGAGAGGGAGAGGGAGAGGGAGAGAGAGAGAGAGAGAGAGAGAGAGAGAGAGAGAGAGAGAGAGAGAGAGAGAGAGAGAGAGAGAGAGAGAGAGAGGGTGGGGGGTTGAAACAAGGTTAATAAGATGCTAGGGAGGAGGGAGAGGAGAGAAAGAGGTTGGCTGGCATAGTGAGGAAAGTTGGAGACTCAATGGTAGAGTGAGGAGGAAGAGTAGGAATACAAGGGAATACAAGGGAACACAAACAACAACAGACTCTAGGGTCCCTGAGAAGGCTGTTATAACTACTGATATAACTATTCTACACTAACTACTTGAATTAGAGAAAGGATAATACAGTGGAAGGCTCCTCCCCGCCCACCCATCCCTCCATCCTCCAGTGATATAGAAAAAACTACATGGAATTTACGAGGTAAGTGTGAAAAGGAGTATATCAACTACATCTACTTTTGTTTATGGGGGGGAAGAGTAATAGACGTGCATTCTTTTGTGTTATAGTGAAGAGGAATTGGAATGTAAGTATAGATGTAGGAATGTAAAAAGTACATTTAATAACTTTTAATCGGTTTTAATCAGTTTTAATTCGCTAACAGTTCAATATATGGTAACGAAATAACATTTAAACTTTATATTGTGTAGATTTAGGGTAGGTCATCTCTATGTAATTTTGTCATATGAGACCAGCATCAGCCAGTAAAGTTAAATTATGGTTATTTCATTATTGTTATTAGGCAAACAAGGGTGAAATAGTTTGATAGTACAGTAATCAGGAAAATAAGGCCAGATTCGTGTTCAGCATGACCGAAAACCTCATTGTACCAATTTTCATGAGATTCGGAGATGTGGAAATTTTCATGAAATTTTGTAGGGTACACCCTTAGAATTTTTGACATAAATCATATATTTTGAAATAACTCGAAATGTATTGAGTTTACGTAAAAAACGTATGGAATATCAAAGAAAGAACAAGATACGCTTGTTCTATTGAGCTATAGTGAAATGAAATCGGGATGTAATTATAGATGTAGGAGTGTTAAGTATTATGCATTAATTTTGTCCACACACTTTCAATTTTCTTCATAAGTATTGAAGTTATTGGAAAGATCATGACGGCATGGGATAGATATTATCAAACTCCATAATTTTACTTATATACAATTTTCCTGTAGGACTAATATTTACGTAGTAAAATGTGAAAAACTTTTTCGACCTCAATTCTGGTGGAATTTACGGGCCACAAAATGGAAAATTCAAATATTACAGTAATGACAAAACTAATTATAGATTCATAATCAGCATGCCCGATAACCCCTTGGTATTAATTTTCATAGAGTTGTGTTGAAATTTTAACAAAACCTTAACCTAACTTAACCTAACGTTTCCCACCCATTTCACTTCTTGGCTGAAATCATGTTATTTTGAATGACAGTATGAAGAGGAGGAGGAGGAGGAGGAGGAGGAGGAGGAGGAGGAGGAGGAGGAGGAGGAGGAGGAGGAGGAGGAGGAGGAGGAGGAGGAGGAGGAGGAGGAGGAGTGACTTTTATAAGAGAGCCAAGTAAGCTAAGGAGAAAGGAATCATAACAAAAATTTTAATAATCTAACTTACTTACTTCTCTCTCTCTCTCTCTCTCTCTCTCTCTCTCTCTCTCTCTCTCTCTCTCTCTCTCTCTCTCTCTCTCTCTCTCTCTCTCGTCCACACCCTTCATTCTTTACTTCCACGTCGTTGCCACTCTCAATGATTGCAGAAAAGAAGAGTTATCGAGCAGAAATATTTTAATGTCTTTGAGAGAGAGAGAGAGAGAGAGAGAGAGAGAGAGAGAGAGAGAGAGAGAGAGAGAGAGAGAGAGAGAGAGAGAGAGAGAGAGAGAGAGATGAAACAAAACTTCATTATCATCAAAGGGAGTGACATCAAAAAAATACAATTAGGTATAGAATATTTTAATCCTACTGAATGTAAGTAGAATTTAGCGAGGTAGGAAAAAAATTAAGTAGAAAAAAATACTGTAAAAATGTATGTATATGAATAAATAAATGAAAAGGAACAATGACTTTAAATTTAATAGAGAGAGAGAGAAAAAAAAAATGTACTTGAAATATATAATGAAACGATGAAAAGAGTCGAATTTTGCATGAAAAATAAAAAGCAAATATGAAACTGCTACTCCTCTTTCCCTTTCTTTCCTTCCTCCTCCTCCTTCTGGTCTTCTCATATTCCCATTAGCTTATACACACACAAACGAAGCGGAAGAGGCAACCCAATGCATTTTCTCTTCCTACCGCTACTCCACTATTTTCCAAAGTCCCACAGACACCATTACTTCACTATCTTTCCTCCTCCCCTCCCTCTCGATACCTCCCAACTCTCCCTGTTATCTCTCCACCTTTCTCTCTCTCTCCCTCTCCCCTTCCCTTCCCTCTCTCTTCCTCCCCTCACTTGCATGCATCACTGAGAGGGGAAAACACGTAATATTATGTAGTATAGTTTTATTTGAGTTACAAGTTTATTTACATATATCTGGTTTTCTTAGGATTTTATTTTTATTATATATTTTTTTTATTATTATTGATGGTTTAAAATGTAATACACGCTTAGTCGTTTGTCTTTTTTTTTGTTGTTGTTGATATGCGTGTTTTTTTTTCTTTCTTTCTTTCTTTTGTATAAATTCTGGTATTATTTCATGTCCTTCCTCCCCTTCCTTCTTTCTTTCATCCTTCTCTTCCTCCTCGTTTCTCTCCATATATTTCCTTTCCTCACCCTTCGTCCCTCCCTTCTATTCTCTCCTTATCTCCATTTATCTTCATTCCACCTTTAACCACCCGTACATTTATTCCCTTCATCCCTTCTTATTCTTTCTCCTCGTTTTGCTTTATGTCTCCATATTTCCCTCTCTCCCTTTCACCTTAGCGGAATTTTTGTCCAAAGTGGGAGATGACATTATGAAGGAAATTATGAAGTTAAGACTCTCTCTCTCTCTCTCTCTCTCTCTCTCTCTCTCTCTCTCTCTCTCTCTCTCTCTCTCTCTCTCTCTCTCTCTCTCTCGGTGGCGGTACTTTTGCCTCTTAAAAGAATCATACTTTAAAGAAAGCTAACTTAAAACTGCCCTCAGAGGATTACTTTTCTTCTATGCATTAACCAAGAAGAAAAAAAAGAAAGCTAGTTTTCATTATTTTTTTAAGAGGATATATTTATATTTATTCATCTACATTCTCCTTGCACTGCGTCAAATGTATGCCGTAAATAATTAAATTCATGACATGACCAAAAAAAAAGTTTAAATTATGCATAAAAGAATAAACGGTTGTCATTCTTCCAACAAAACAGAATTTCTCACTTTCTACGTTGGTACTCGAGCTGCCTGACGTATGACTGACTCTTGTATATAACTTGCTACTTTGTAAGGGTGTAAAGAATAGCATGCTG
>JAPQNM010000006.1:7122702-7125202 GCA_029783475.1 Metacarcinus magister | reverse complement strand
CTCTCTCTCTCTCTCTCTCTCTCTCTCTCTCTCTCTCTCTCTCTCTCTCTCTCTCTCTCTCTCTCTCTCTCCTGTGTGTGAATACAGGCTTTAATTTTCTATCTGCATTTCTCCTTTTCATTCCAATTTCCATCCTTCTTCTAAAACGTCATCCATTTCAGTAACCTATAATTTTGTTTTGCTGTTTCTAATTTACGGGTTTTTTTTTCCCTGGTTCCCTCAGTTTCCCTTTCCCCTCATCCCTGTTTTTCACCTGCATTCATTTTCCTCACATTACCTTGCCTTTCCCACCTTTCCCTCACCAGCTTTCCTTACATTCAATATTTCACACGAGTCTCCCTTCTTCCTTCAACCGGATTATTCATCTTTACACACATTTCTGTAATTTTCTTGACTTGTCCAATCTCTTCCCTCCTTCACCCTCTCGTCCAATCCTTCCTCGCCTCCCTAGGGATTCATTTTAAAACTCCCTGCACATTCCAGAAGGCACCCGCTTCCCTTGCTTCTCGTATATCATGACTAATTACGTCTGGAGTGACACCAATTAAATGTTTGTATTTTTTAATGACTTGGGGGGACAAATGAGTTTTCTGAAATGCACGAGAGCCTTGGGAAAACTATTATGTTCATGTGTTGTTTTGATCTGTTTATCGGTAGTGATTTATATATTACAAAATCTACGTTAATTTTTTTTATTGCAAGCACCAAAGGCATTCTAGGAAAACAGTTTTTTTCTTACATATAAACTGTGGTAATATTTCTGGCCTCACATATTTCACGATACGTTATACCTTCTGAAATCTTAATTGCTTCTCACTACTTTTTCGATAACCACGGCCGATTCATTTATCAACCCCACCACCAACCCTTCCTCCGCACCCTGATTTCCTCCTCCTCTTCTTCTTCCTCTTCCTCCTCCTGCTGTGTGGAATGACTCCTCGTACTGCCCCACAACGCCATTCCTCACACCCTTCATTTCTTTTTTTTCATTTATTTCCCCCCCGAAGATTACACAAGCAAAAATAGCGACAATTGAAATTAATAACCGTGCCGTGTTGGTGTGTTTCTGTTTGTTAACTTTTTTTCTGGTTGTCCCTACCTTATTACAACTCCAGACACGTATGAATATTATTATTACACACACACACACACACACACACACACACACACACACACACACACACACACACACACACACACACACACACACACACACACACACACACACAAACAAGCAGGTGCTCAAAAAACTTGAGGAATAATTAAATGCCCGCAGAAGAGGCAGTCACGTCTGCGACACCTGGCCGCCTCGACACACCTGAGGCCCTGCACCTGCCTCCACCACCACGGCTACGACCTCATTCCACCCTCCACCTCCCCCACACCCCTGCCTGGCTTCAGGATGTGGGGAGCAAGTAATGTATGCGGTGGTGATCAGGTAGAAGCATTTAAGGCAACGAAGCGACACTTGGCGACAGTCACCTGAGCCCAGGAAGTGTGGCAAGGATGCGGGTAGGTGAGGAAGACGCACACCCTTCCTCACTGATGGAAGCGGCGTGCAGGAGGAAGAAGAAGAGGAAGAAGAAGAAGAAGAGAAGAGGAAGAGGAAGAGGAAGAGGAGGAGGAGGAGGAGGAGGAGGAGGAGGAGGAGGAGGGGGAGTGCAGTGTTGCTTCATCACCTTAAAAATGAACACATCTCCATATTTAACTTTTGCACGATGTTGTTCCCTCGGCCGCCACTACCACCAGCGTGACGGAGCGGCGGCTGCAGGGACTCACCTAGCAGGGTGCTGTTGGTGATGACTTGCAGGATGGTTTCCATGTTGGCGAACACCCCGGGTGAGGGGCGGGGCACCTCTTAGGGGAGGGAGGACACCTTGAGGGCAGTGTCAGTGTGCGAGGAGGGTGGGGGGGCACAAGGGCCACTCGTCCGCACTAGTACTCAGCCTGGCGCCCCGCCCAGCCCTCTCCCGCCATTGTCACACAACCACTGCACCCTCAGCCAACACAGCTCAAGGTAAGTAATGTTGGCGTCACATCAGCTCCCCTAAAGTAGCCTCCGTCACTGCTCCGACACCCTCCCTAAGTCACCCGTCACACAGGGGAGGACACAGGCACATGCTTCGGGCTGTCACACGCACTGAGCAAGCTGGACACCAAGGCTTCCAAAGGCCAGTCAAGCCTCGGCATTAACCACACCTCAGCTGCCACCCTCGAGGACGCACCACCACCTGCTCACCACAAGCAAAGTTTCCACCGCGACGCTTCTAAAGTCCCCGTCACACCCTTTTTTCACTGGATTACACGCGCGCCTTGCTAACACAGAAACTCGGACCATTGGGGTGCTTCAAGACGCCTTACATACGGATTACCTACACACACTTGAGGGAGAGAGTACAAAGGGTGAGGGGGAGTAAAGCAGAAACAAGCTCCCCGCCCTCACGAAGCACAACTAGGAGGGGGGCGTTGAAGCCACTCGTGTGTCAATACAATATCCAGT
>JAPQNM010000006.1:7110202-7117702 GCA_029783475.1 Metacarcinus magister | reverse complement strand
AGGATGTCAAGAGAGAAGAGGGTGTAGGGGAGGTAAATATTAGAGTCGTATCTTTGCAGTAGTCACCTATCAAGTAGTTTTTCATTAACAGAAGAGACAGAATTAATGTCCTTGGTTGTAACATATCCCTTGGAAGAGTAAGAGGTCTATATATTAAACTTCTTGTCATCATTACACTACATACGATATTTTACAATAGATACACAATAAAATCTCGTTTGTTGACAATGTGGGGCAAATATTTTACGAGACATCCCCGTGGCAGTCTCGTTTTCAAAGTCCAGCTTCAACCAGGACATTCAACCGCATTCTACCGCATTCTACCACATTCTGGGTGATTCACATTACACCACTACATGGCTGCCCAACACGAAACGGTGATAATATATATTTTTTTGCAGGAAAAGGTTGGCTTGAATTCGTGAGATGCGTACAATGCAGAATTCCCGCTGGCTAGTGAACATTCGCCATTACGAGTCATCTGACAATCTCACTAAACGTTTCGTGAAATCCTCAAACGTTGCCACAAACGTTACATTTCCCGATACATTTCAATTTCGATTACATTTCAATACATTAAAACAAATGCTACGAAAATACTGCACAAGTAAAGTCAGCAGAAACATTTTTTGAATTGGTATGTTTGTCGTCACCTTCCTTCGTTCTTTTAAAATGTTTTCAAACGTCAATTCACTATATTTACTGTAACAATAAACTCAAACAAACTTGCTTTCAAGAAAATATGAAGTTAAAAATAAGGAGTTAAGTGCTACTGTCTGCTTGCGTGTGTCGGTAGAGTGGAAGGGAGTAAGTCAACCTTTTACTCCGATGTCAAAAAATACTACAGGTTCCAATAACTCACTTGATAGAGACGAGGATAGCTTCCCTTCCCTTCCCTTCCCTTCCAGCCCCTCCATACTCTCTCCAGTTGGTTTTCCAGGACGCTGTTCCATTACTGAGACACAACTACTATAAACCCAAGACATACATTACACTGCAGCTGCTGAAATTGGGCGACAAACATACCACCGATCGCTTCCAACACTACTACTACTACCTCTTCCCTGCTCCTCCACCTCCACCTCTTCCTCCACCTCCTCCTCCACCTCCCTCACCTCCACCTCCACCTCCTCCTCCTCCTCCTCCTCCTCCTCCACTACCATTACCGCCACTGCCATTTTTTCTTCTCTTCTCTTCCTCATTACATTAATTCCTCTTCCAACACGTTTCTTACCGTTAAAAGTATGATTTTGACGTGACTTTCGAAATTATTGCATATGAAATGGAAAGTTTGAATGAGCAATGAATTTTGGAGTATTCTAGTAGGCACGCACACGCACGCACACGCACACACACACACACACACACAAAACCCACGTCCTCGGAAAACTTCTCTCCTCCTCTATACTTTGATTCCTCCTCCTTCTCTTCTTATTCCTCCCTCTGATGGCAAAACCGCTGGAAGTTGCTAAAGGAGGAGGAAGCAGAGGAGGAGGAGGAGGAGGAGGAGGATTGACTAAGTTTGTTTTCATTATTGTTCTTTTCTTATATAAATAATTCTTGTATAAAAAAAATGTTTTCTACATAGTTTGTTCGTGTGTGTTTATGCGTGCAGTGAGGTTAAGCTACGGCGCAATTCTAAGAGGAGGAGGAGGAGGAGGAGGAGGAGGAGGAGGAGGAGGAGGAGGAGGAGGAGGAGGAGGAGGAGGAGGAGGAGGAGGAGGAGGAGGAGGAGGATTAAAGTGGGGTTTGTGGACCAGTGATGAATCGCGGTGGTGCGTGTGTAAGATGGTGTTGGTGATGACTGAGTGTAGAGCTCTCTCTCTCTCTCTCTCTCTCTCTCTCTCTCTCTCTCTCTCTCTCTCTCTCTCTCTCTCTCTCTCTCACACACACACACACACACTCAGGCCACCAATCACAGGGTAATTAGAACTTTTCCTCACGCCTGTGTCCGGTAATTGGTCGTTCCACCTCGAATATCTCTCCCGCCTTCCCTCACCCCCCCACCAGCACACACACACACACACACACACACACATGCCTTCACACACACACACACACACCTTCACACACACACACGCCTTCACGCACACACACATGCCTTCACACACTTACACAGCCAATACAACACATGCACATAATTCCTTGCCCTAATGGGTCAGTTCCCTGCCTTATCGCCTGCATCCTCCTCCTCCTCTTCCTCTTCCTCATTCTACTCCTTCCTACTACCTCTCTCTCTCTCTCTCTCTCTCTCTCTCTCTCTCTCTCTCTCTCTCTCTCTCTCTCTCTCTCTCTCTCTCTCTCTCTCTCCAAAAACATTCCTAACCCATCGTTTCCCTTCTAAATTTTCCCCTCCTCACACTCCCCACAGCTAAATTTCATCCATCCAGGAAAAACAAACAATACGAGAGAGAGAGAGAGAGAGAGAGAGAGAGAGAGAGAGAGAGAGAGAGAGAGAGAGAGAGAGAGAGAGAGAGAGAGAGAGAGATTTATGATGTGTTCTTTTCATTTCTATCGGTAAGGAATAAAAAGAAAGATAAAAAAAAAAGAGAAAGATGGAAAAAAAAGAAGGAAAAAGGAAAGAAGGGCAAATTTTTGTTGAATATAAATGAACTCAAAAGCGACACATCAATAAATTAATCAATAAATATTCAATAAAAAAAATAATGTAGATAGGTGGTGTTGTTTTTTTTTCCCTCCTTCCCATTCCTACCCTTTATTTCCCCTTTGATACTTCCCCTCACTCCTCTTCCTTTAAATTCTTGTACTACGCTTTACTATACAACTCTCCCCTCGCTCTTCACACTTCCTCATCCCAAACTTGGCTACGTCTTCCTCTCTCTCTCTCTCTCTCTCTCTCTCTCTCTCTCTCTCTCTCTCTCTCTCTCTCTCTCTCTCTCTCCCCCTCCTATCATTCCCCTTGTCCTCACTCTCTATTCCCCTCACTGGACAGTTCAGCCACCCGCAAACTCCCCTCACCCCCCCCTCAAGACACCCATTCCCCTCGCAAACGTTCCTCCTCCTCCCCCTCCTCTTCCTTCTCCTCCTCCTCCTTCCCCTCTATGCACTTCCTCCCTTCAGGGGCTCACGTTCCGGCAGAGTTAATGAGTTTCGGGTGAGGTGACAAACTCCTAAGGAACGAGGGGAAAGGGAAGGAATAGGAGGAAGAAGGACGAGGAGGAGGAGGAGGAGGAGGAGGAGGAGGAGGAGGAGGAGGAGGAGGAGGAGGAGGAGGAGGAGGAGGAGGAGGAAAGTTATGGAAGAAAAGAGAAATTACAGCATAGTGAAGAAAGTAAAGAAATAGAACACATTTGACGCGAGGGGAAAAATAAGTTATTTGACACGATGAGGGGGAAAAAAAAGAGAAAAGGAGGACAATGATATGAGTGGTGTGGAAAGAAAATGTAGAGCAAAGTGATACGGAGAGTGATAAGGCATGAGGGAAGGGAAGGGGAGAAAGAGGAGGAAGGGGAGAGAGGGGAAGGGTGAGAGAGAGAGAGAGAGAGAGGGGAGATACCTACTCATTATCGGATATTGCTCATCCACTGACGGTCCTGCGCACATTACCATAAACAAACAATCCACCTTCACCCACCTCTCATCCATCCCTCACTCTTATTCCCTTCCTATACCCGTTTGCATCCTCTCCCACTCCCCTTCACAATGCACTCCCCGCCTCTCCCCTCACCCACCCACCCCTTCAACCGTCAATATGTTAGTCTCCCCTTCCCGTGCACTTCCCAAAGCCTGAAATAGAGTGGTGGAGCACGGTACGGAAAGTGAATGGATAAATGAATGAATGCCAGGAGGAGGAGGAGGAGGAGGAGGTGGTGTTGCTACTGATCTACACATCACGTAAAGGAGAGAACACCTACACCTGTTCTCCCTCCTCTACGTATCGAAATTTCCTTCCCTTCCCTTCCCTTCCCATCCACATACTGACATCCATTTACCCAAAGCACGTCATCTACCCACCCACCTACCCACCTAACAGCCTACCTTCCTTCCACCTCTTCTCCACCCTAGAAAACCGTCACACACTCCACTATATATATGTAATAAAAAAACCATTAGTGATATCTAGTTTGATTTTTTTTTTTAAATGTATATCTTTACACTAAATTCATTCTCTGTCTTGTAATGTTCCAGAGATTTCCGTTTTACTCTATATATACTTTCTCCCCTTCTCCCTCTCTCTTAGTTTTCCCTTACTTCACGCACCCCTTCGCCCTGTAGTTTCCGGGCAATAGTTGGGTTTGCGTCCTCCTCCCGGCCCTCTACACCCCAGTTAGATAGCTACGTTAGCGGAGAAGCAGCCTCTTGCATCTCATCTCAATGCGATTGCATACTCCGTGTTCCGTCCGGCATCACCCCTACCGTATGAGAGAGAGAGAGAGAGAGAGAGAGAGAGAGAGAGAGAGAGAGAGAGAGAGAGAGAGAGAGAGAGAGAGAGAGAGAGAGAGAGAGAGGGGGGATGGTTGAATAGGTAGTAAAGGCTTGTATAATGAGCGAAGGAAAACTAATTTTGTCAAAGTGAGGATAGGCCAAAAGGGAGGAGGAGGAGGAGGAGGAGGAGGAGGAGGAGGAGGAGGAGGAGGAGGAGGAGGAGGAAGGGGGAAAGAGTATAAGAGGAAAGGGGAAAGAACGTTGCATGGAAACATTTTTTTCCCCCTTCCCACCAGACAGTTTCCTCATCACACTACACTACCCTACACCTTCCCTTTCCCTGTTATTATATTATTTGATTCCGAAAATGTATTCTCTCTCTCTCTCTCTCTCTCTCTCTCTCTCTCTCTCACTAACACACGCCACCACACCACCGTCACCGCCACACACCATTAGACGCTGACTTGTGTTCGAGTCAGTACACAAATTAACGTGAAAACACAACACCGACACACACACCGACCCGTCTTTCCACCACGCCCGCCCAACTGATACTGCCCTTCACAGCCGCCCGCCCGTCCCCCGCCCGCCGCCCGCCGCCGCTCCTGCTCACTCCTCTTCCTCCTCCTCCTCCATATATTTCTCCTTTTCCTTTCAAACCGTAGTTAAAGAAGCCAAATTTCGCTCCCTACAAAAATTCACAAGTTTAGACGATAATTCTGTTTTATTTTAAAGTTTGTGAGTCTGCTGCTTTTCACACTGACGCGGTTACCCCTTCCTTCCTTCCTTCCTGCCTCTCCCTGCATTTCCCCTCCCTTGGCTTTCACCGTCTGAGCGAGGGGAAACAGCCCCCCTCCTATATCTTACCGTGTTTCCTTCTCCCTTGGTACGTACAGCAGAGGGATATCTGACACTGTACCTCTCTATCTATCTATCTATGTCTCTGACCCTCCTGGCTCGGACAAACTACTTATCACTACCATCCTCCTGGCAGTTCCTCTGGTGTCAGGTTGTTGATCTACCTCGCTACTGTCTTCGTGCTGAGGGTATGGGGGACGCGGAGGAGTTAGGGAGAAGCATCGCTAGCCACACACACACACACCCACACACCCACACACAGACACACACACACACGGACAGACACAGACATAGACACAGCCAGCCAACTGTTGCACCTAATTATACAAAACTGTCCTGAAGGAAGAAAGTTTGGTAGCAGCTCCACGAGTGCACCAGAAGTCTATCTTTACCAGAAGTCTGCCGAAGGGAAGGAAAATAAGTTCTTACATCAATTCTTACTCACAAGGGCCATAACATGCACAATACTCTCTGTCACACACATCCTCCACCTCTTCCTTTGATGTTGTTGTTGATGTTGGTGGTGTTTGTGGTGGTGGTGGTGAGAGGCAATGCAGACTGTACTGTACCACCGAATTCCTATGCATCTAGACACCCATTTCTCCTCGTCCTTCGCAGTGAACACCATTTCCTACCTCCCTTGCCTTACCCTCCCCTCGCCACCTTCTCCTGACATACTCAACTACAAGACCATCTCGCGGGTGGCCTCGAGGTGTAGTGGGCGGATTCTCACATTACCTGACCTTACAGAACAATCTTGCACTCCTGGACGGGCGGAAAAAGAGCCATAACCTGCCGTCTTTACCTTCCTCTCCCCTTTTAAGGCTGGAGGACTGTGGAAGGGGAGTTAGGGTGGAGCATTGGAAGAGAATTGTTAATGGAAAGTGAATATATGGTTCTAACGGAGGGAACAAGCTGATGATGATGATGATGATGATGATGATGATGATGAAGGAATTTGTAAAGTGAATGTAAGATAAACATTATAAGGGCACTGAAAAGGGATAGAGAAATTACACATGATAAATAAATAAAGAAAATAAAAGAAATATCAAAAGGAAGGAAGCAATGAAGGAAGTAAAGGAAGAGAGGAAGGGAAGGGAAGGGAAGGGAAGGGAAGGGAAGGGAAAGAAGGGAAGTAAAGGAAGGAAGGAAGGGATGTAAAGGGTCACCAACAGACGCTGGAAGGGTTGTAAGCCCCCTGGGGAAAGATGAGCGAGGCGTTGCGGTCCCCTGCCACCCTGCCTTCACCTATAGTACGTCTCTCCTCTTCCTCTTCCTCTTCCTCTTCCTCCTCCTCCTCCTCCTCCTCCTCCTCCTCTTCCTCCTCCTCCTCCTCCTCCTACCTCCACCTCAATATCTTCCACATTTCTTCCCTACTTTTCCTACCTCTTCTCCTGCCCCCATTCCCCTTTTTTATTCCTCACAACACACTCCTCGACTTTCCTCCCCAAATGTGCTCTCGCTTCCTCCCGCCATGCCCATTCTCTGCTCTTTTTCCTTTGCCTCTAAAACACTCAAAAAACACCCGAGAACACAATCCAAGGAGCTTTCTAACCCTTACACCCGCGCCCTCCCCGACACGTTCACAGGTGTTGATTACTGGTGCAGGTGTGTTTCCTTAGCAGGCCCCGCTATCTTCATTAAGGTAAGGATTAGACAACGATTAAGGTGAACGTGGCAGGGTGGGTGCAGGGGATGCCCATTCCTTAGTGCCAACCCTACCACCACCATCACTATCACTATCACTATCACTACCACTTCCCCTCGCCCTGTGTTCTGGTTTAAATGGAAGTGATTTTGAGCCCTGCCACAAACACTAGGCTGCGTGGTGTTAACTGGCACTAACTGGCACTCAGCGGAAGAGTACAGCCTGGCACTTGTCCTACATGGTAAGGGGCGTTAGCTGGCACCATCACCTCGGCAGACGGCACAGATTACCATTAGTATTCGTGGAAGGTAGAACAGTCTGGCACTTTAACTACGATTAATAAGGAGGATGAGGGTAAGGATGCCGCCTCTTTCCTCTAGCCTCCCACCTAAGCTGAGGACTGTGACAACAACGACTACAAAGACTGTGGTACTTGTAGTTTTAACTCTCTCAGGGAACATAACCTAACCTTGTAACAGTGATAAAGGTAACATTAAAAGAGTAACCATGCTTGAAGATAACGTAAAGATACCTACACACACACCTACACATACACATACACGTACACTTACACACACAGACACACACATGCACACACACCCCTC
>JAPQNM010000006.1:7085202-7102702 GCA_029783475.1 Metacarcinus magister | reverse complement strand
AATTTTTTTTGGTAAATTCAGCAAATGAGAAAACAAAACAAAGAGATGAAGTTAGTTTTATTTTGGTGTGTGTGTGTGTGTGTGTGTGTGTGTGTGTGTGTGTGTGTGTGTGTGTGTGTGTGTGTGTGTGTGTGTGTGTGTGTGTGTGTATATAGGGAGCGTCAATCTAGCCACCTCACCCCCCCCCCTCCCCACCACCACCATCACCACCTCACACTAAACCTTTTTTCCTATTCGTCCCCACACGCGGATTGTCAACATTTTTCATTTTCCAAAACAAAATTACTCAGAAATACACGTTATTGCCAAGTTTCAAATTAGAGTGGAATGAAAGAGCCATCTCATAAACCACAGCATAAAAGAAAAATTATACCAAGCACGAGTTTCCAATGAATTTTAGCGAATGAGCGATAAATTGCCTTTTATGAATCCTGTTGCTGGATTAGCGTTCACTATTCCATCATTACCAATCATTAGAACGCTTTATTAAAACAACAATAACCATAAAAATACAACAAATCAATAGTCTGCACAAACCATAACAGAATAACAGCAGGTAAGTGTGAATTATTGAAAGATTACAGGTAAACACAACATTACCTGATTGTCTGGTGTTGAAGAGAACAGTGACAATGTACAGTGTTCTCCCGTGAGTTGCGTCTAACTAACCTTTGGGCATTATGTGACCTGCATCCTGGGGCAGCTCATGGTGACATAGATATTGCATGTGTAACGACAGGTATTAAAGAAATGTTGAATATGACTCCTCTCCCTCCCCTCCTCCTCCTTCTCACACCAGTTCAGGTTTTTATCAGGTGAGATATAACATTTCTAAACAAAACAGTGGCTCTAATAATAATAATAATAATAATAATAATAATAATAATAATAATAATAATAATAATAATAATAATAATAGTGTGTGTCCGTAATCCCTCACCCCCTAATGATGAGTTAAAGAGCTATAATTTCAACTGCTTGTTTTAAACATAATTACTATCCTCGTAAGTTTATATAAAATACAGTTTGATCATTTGAATCACCATAATTTCACTTCTTGCATTAAGTACATTGTCGAAACAAATTGATATCTTTATAATATTTTGGTAAACGATTCGCTGAGACATCAACAACAACAACAACAGCAACTACTACTACTACTACTACTACTACCCTCACTGAGCTTCCGCCTTCATCCTCATTAATACCTTAACTTTTGCTATTTCCTAAACTCCTGTTCCCTCGTTCGTTCGTTTCCTTTCTCTCCATTGACTTCAAACTCTCACTCGTATTCCTACAGCTTCAGCCTCTTAGCTACGTGGTGGTATGAGAGGTGAAGTGAGGTGAGGTGAGGTGAGGTAAGGTAAGGTAAGGTAAGGTAAGGTAAGGTAAGATAAGATAAGATAAGGTTAGGTTAGATTATATTATATTAGATTAGAAAAGATAAAGTTAGGTTATATTATATTATATTATATTAGAATAGGTTAGGTTAGGTTAGGTTACGTTAGAATATATTAGGTTAGGTTAGGTAAAGTTAGAGAGCCAAGCGTTGTGATAGGGTGAAAGGAATTGAGGATGGAGGGCAAGGGAGGGAGGAGTGAGAGTGTAAGTTAGCACGAGTAATGAGAAAAGAATATGAATGATGAGGTAGAGAGACACTTGAGATAAAAGAGGTGATTAAAGGAAGCTTTTTTCAATTTGGGAATGAAGTTTACGGATGGAAGGCCTGGGTGAGGAAATTACCTTATATGAGGGAGGGAGGGAGGGAAAGGGAGAGAGAGAAAGGGAGAGAGAGGAAGAACAAGGGATGGAAGAAGCGTAAATATTTGGGGAAGAGTGGGAAATTAATGACACTTACTAGGCTGGCGCTCTCTCTCTCTCTCTCTCTCTCTCTCTCTCTCTCTCTCTCTCTCTCTCTCTCTCTCTCTCTCTCTCTCTCTCTCTCTCTCTTTTTCAGTAATCTCAAAAACTTGCATCGTAAACCAGAAACGAGGACGACGAGGTCTCGTGTGCGTGTGCGTGTGCGTGTGCGTGTGCGTGTGCGTGTGCGTGAGACAGACAGACATACATACAATTTTCTCCACTCATCTACAGACTCATGGAAAACTGTACCCAATCCAATACTATTTTCCAAAGTTTCCTCCAATGCAGATCACACTCCACACTTTCCCCTCCACACACACCCACACTTACCCTTCCCTTCCACGGTGTTACAGGTCATTCAATGCATAGCTAAACCCACACTAACCCCTCCCTACACCTTTATACTTACCATTAGGGAAGTCGACGTCGTCAGAGAGAGGGAACAGGATTGGGATCAGAACGTTGGCTGCCATGACGAGAGCGAGGCGTGTGGCTACCCCAGACAGAGGGGCGGCCACCCTGGAGGCGTTGCATACGGTCACCTACAGCAGAAGGGTTTTACGGCGGGTAAAAGAGCCTTGTGCGCCGGCAGGGTAAGGTAGGACAGAGGGACAGGACGGTCTGACACGAATGAGTTGACGGTAGAGTTACCAGACTGTTATTCCGCTTAGTAAATTTAAAAGGTATTTCCCCGAGGATCATGATACACATGTTTATATTCATCTCTCTGATTCTCTCTCTCTCTCTCTCTCTCTCTCTCTCTCTCTCTCTCTCTCTCTCTCTCTCTCTCTCTCTCTCTCTCTCTCTCTCTCTCTCTCTCGCTGAGGCAACAATCTCTCCGCTAGGGAAAACATTTTGACAGAACCAATATTTCCTCCGTCAAACAGTGTCACTCTCTTCCTTCGCCGCAGGGAACCACTACGATCAAGTCTCCAAGCTAGACCCGTTTTCTTTTGAACGTCAAGCATGAACAACCCTTGTGGTAGGGGCTCCGAACTGCCGGTTGGTCACACATCAGCGGCCAGGCTGGAAGAATATTGCCCTTGTATTCCCTGCGTGTCATAAAAGGTGACTAAAAGGGAGGGAGCGCGGCGAGCCCCTCCACTGTATTGTTTCTTCCTATAGTGAGACAAGGCGTCAAAAGGGGAAGTGATATTAAATTTCCCTGAACCCTATGTGAACACTCTCGCATACCCCTTTTAACCCATTCACCGTGATAATGCAAAAAGTTTCTTGTATCGCCTGTGATCTAATAATTTATGATTTTTCAATCTATACATTGAATAATATGCTTAGGATAGTAAATTTCTCCTGGTTTATCCGATTTGAACAGTAGCATCAACACATCGTTTAGTCTTAAGTTACATAAGTTATACAGCATTGAAGTTGAATACAAAACGATTTCAAAGCCATGATACGAGGGAAGCGCGTTGCCAGACGTATGATACACCACCCACCTAACCACCCCCATAGTAGCTTGTTGTTTTGTTTACACACACACACACACACACGCGCGCGCGCGCGCGTTCACCAAACGTGTGTGTGTGTGTGTGTGTGTGTGTGTGTGTGTGTGTGTGTGTGTGTGTGAGTGTATATAAACAGAAAGCAAAAGGACGTTTGTGTGTGTGTGTATATATATATATATATATATATATATATATATATATATATATATATATATATATATATATATTTATATATATATATATATATATATATATATATATATATATACATATATATATATATATATATATACATATATATACATATATATATATATATATATATATATATATTTATTTATAAATATATTTATATATATATATATATATATATATTTATATATATATATATATATATATATATATATATATATATTTATATATATATATATATATATATATATATATATATATATATACATATATATTTATATATATATATATATATATATATATATATATACATATATATATATATATATATATATATATATATATATAAAATCATGTTTTTATATAAATATTAAGTTTCATTTTACTGCGTAATTATTAGTCATAGAACAAATATTCATAATGACAGTTGTAAAGTTTAATTAGGTGTATCAGATGCTGCAATGATATTTCCAATATTTCTAATAGCTTTCGGGAAAATGAGGAGGAAAGTCATGTTTTTATATAAATATTAAGTTTCATTTTACTGCGTAATTATTAGTCATAGAAAAAATATTCATAATATCAGTTGTACAGTTTAATTAGGTGTATCAGATGTTGCAATGATATTTCCAATATCTTTAATAGCTTTCGAGTAAATGAGGAGGAAATTCATGTTTTTAAATAAATATTAAGTTTCATTTTACTGCGTAATTATTAGTCATAGAACAAATATTCATAATGACAGTTGTACAGTTTAATTAGGTGTATCAGAATCTGCAATGATATTTCCAATATCTCTAATAGCTTTCGGGAAAATGAGGAGGAAAGTCATGTTTTTATAAAAATATAAAGTTTCATTTTACTGCGTAATTATTAGTCATAGAACAAATATTCATAATTTCAGTTTTACAGTTTAATTAGGTCTATCAGATGCTGCAATGATATTTCATATATCTTTAATAGCTTTCGAGAAAATGAGGAGGAAATTCATGTTTTTATATAAATATTAAGTTTCATTTTACTGCGTAATTATTAGTCATAGAAAAAATATTCATAATATCAGTCGTACAGTTTAATTAGGTGTATCAGATGTTGCAATGATATTTCCAATATCTCTAATAGCTTTCGAGAAAATGAGGAGGAAAGTCATGTTTTTAAATAAATATTGTTTCATTTTACTGCGTAATTATTAGTCATAGAACAAATATTCATAATATCAGTTTTACAATTTAATTAGGTCTATCAGATGCTGCAATTATATTTCCAATATCTCTAATAGCTTTCGAGAAAATGACGAGGAAAATAGTGTTTTTATATAAAAATACGGTTTTATTTTACTGCGTAATTATTAGTCATAGAACAAATAATCATATCAGTTGTACAGTTGAATTAGGATTATCAGATGATGCAATGATATTTCCAATATCTCCAATAGCTTTCGAGAAAACGAGGAAAAAAGTAATTTTTAAAAAAGTAAAATTCAGTATTTATTAGTACTAGTGAAAATATTCATAATGACAGTAGTAGATTTTAATCAGGTCTATCAGATGCTGCAATGATATTTCCAATATCTCTAATAGCTTTCGAGAAAATGAGGAGGAATGTCATGTTTTTATATAAATATATAGTTTCATTTTACTGCGTAATTATTAGTCATAGAACAAATATTCATAATGTCAGTTTTACAGTTTAATTAGGTCTATCAGATGCTGCAGTGATATTTCCAATATCTCTAATAGCTTTCGAGAAAATGAGAAGGAAAATCATGTTTTTATATAAATATTAAGTTTCATTTTACTGCGTAATTATTAGTCATGGAACAAATATTCATAATGAGAGTTGTACAGTTTAATTAGGTGTATCAGATGCTGCAATGATATTTCCAATATCTCTAATAGCTTTCGAGAAAATGAGGATGAAATTCATGTTTTTATATAAATATTAAGTTTCATTTTACTGCGTAATTATTAGTCATAGAACAAATATTCATAATATCAGTTGTACAATTTAATTAGGTCTATCAGATGCTGCAATTATATTTCCAATATCTCTAATAGCTTTCGAGAAAATGACGAGGAAAATCATGTTTTTATATAAAAATACGGTTTTATTTTACTGCGTAATTATTAGTCATAGAACAAATATTCATAATATCAGTTGTACAGTTGAATTAGGTTTATCAGATGATGCAATGATATTTCCAATATCTCTAATAGCTTTCGAGAAAACGAGGAAGAAAGTAATTTAAAAAAAAGTAAAATTCAGTATTTATTAGTACTAGTGAAAATATTCATAATGACAGTAGTAGATTTTAATCAGGTCTATCAGATGCTGCAATGATATTTCCAATATCTCTAATAGCTTTCGAGAAAATGAGGAGGAATGTCCTGTTTTTATATAAATATTAAGTTTCATTTTACTGCGTAATTATTAGTCATAGAACAAATATTCATAATGATAGTTGTACAGTTTAATTAGGTGTATCAGATGCTGCAATGATATTTCCAATATCTCTAATAGCTTTCGAGAAGATGAGGAGGAAAGTCATGCTTTTATATAAATATTAAGTTTCATTTTACTGTGTAATTATTAGCCATAGAACAAATATTCATAATATCAGTTGTACAGTTTAATTAGGTCTATCAGATGCTGCAATGATATTTCCAATATCTCTAATAGCTTTCGAGAAAATGAGGAGAAAAGTTATGTTTATATAGATATATTAAGTTTCATTTTACTGCGTAATTATTAGTCATAGAACAAATATTCATAATGACAGTTGTACAGTTTAATTAGGTGTATCAGATGCTGCAATCATATTTCCAATATCTCTAATAGCTTTCGGGAAAATGAGTAGGAAAGTCATGTTTTTATATAAATGTTAAGTTTCATTTTACTGCGTAACGATTAGTCATAGAATAAATATTCATAATCACAGTTGTACAGTTTAATTAATTGTATCAGATGCTGCAATGATATTTCCAATATCTCTAATAGCTTTCGAGAAAATGAGGAGGAAAGTCATGTTTTTAAATAAATATTAAGTTTAATTTTACTGCGTAATTGTTAGTCATAGAACAAATATTCATAATGGCAGTTGTACAGTTTAATTAGGTGTATCAGCTGTTGCAATGATATTTCCAATATCTCTAATAGCTTTCGAGAAAATGAGGAGGAATGTCATGATATTATATAAATATTAAGTTTCATTTTACTGCGTAATTATTAGTCATAGAACAAATATTAATAATGAGAGTTGTACAGTTTAATTAGGTGTATCAGATGCTGCAATGATATTTCCAATATCTCTAATAACTTTCGAGAAAATGAGGAGGAGTCATGTTTTTATATAAATATTAAGTTTCATTTTACTGCGTAATTATTAGCCATAGAACAAATATTCATAATATCAGTTGTACAGTTTAATTAGGTGTATCAGATGCTGCAATGATATTTCCAATATCTCTAATAGCTTTCGAGAAAATGAGGAGAAAATTATGTTTATATAGAAATATTAAGTTTCATTTTACTGAATAATTATTAGTCATAGAACAAATATTCATAATGACTGTCGTACAGTTTAATTAGTTGTATCAGATGCTGTAATGATATTTCCAATATCTCTAATAGCTTTCGAGAAAATTAGGAGGAAAGTCATGTTTTTATATAAATATAAAGTTTAATTTTACTGCGTAATTATTAGTCATAGAACAAATATTCATAATTTCAGTTTTACAGTTTAATTAGGTCTATCAGATGCTGCAGTGATATTTCCAATATCTCTAATAGCTTTCGAGAAAATGAGGATGAAATTCATGTTTTTATATAAATATTAAGTTTCATTTTACTGCGTAATTATTAGTCATAGAACAAATATTCATAATATCAGTTGTACAATTTAATTAGGTCTATCAGATGCTGCAATTATATTTCAGATATCTCTAATAGCTTTCGAGAAAATGACGAGGAAAATCATGTTTTTATATAAAAATACGGTTTTATTTTACTGCGTAATTATTAGTCATAAAACGAATATTCATAATATCAGTTATACAGTTGAATTAGGTATATCAGATGATGCAATGATATTTCCAATATCTCTAATAGCTTTCGAGAAAACGAGGAAGAAAGTAATTTAAAAAAAAGTAAAATTCAGTATTTATTAGTACTAGTGAAAATATTCATAATGACAGTAGTAGATTTTAATCAGGTCTATCAGATGCTGCAATGATATTTCTAATATCTCTAATAGCTTTCGAGAAAATGAGGAGGAATATCATGTTTTTATATAAATATTAAGTTTCATTTTAATGCGTAATTATTAGTCATAGAACAAATATTCATAATATCAGTTGTACAGTTTAATTAGGTCTATCAGATGCTGCAATGATATTTCCAATATCTCTAATAGCTTTCGAGAAAATGAGGAGAAAAGTTATGTTTATATAGAAATATTAAGTTTCATTTTACTGCGTAATTATTAGTCATAGAACAAATATTCATAATGACAGTTGTACAGTTTAATTAGGTGTATCAGATGCTGCAATCATATTTCCAATATCTCTAATAGCTTTCGGGAAAATGAGTAGGAAAGTCATGTTTTTATATAAATATTAAGTTTCATTTTACTGCGTAACGATTAGTCATAGAATAAATATTCATAATCACAGTTGTACAGTTTAATTAGTTGTATCAGATGCTGCAATGATATTTCCAATATCTCTAATAGCTTTCGAGAAAATGAGGAGGAAAGTCATGTTTTTAAATAAATATTAAGTTTAATTTTACTGCGTAATTGTTAGTCATAGAACAAATATTCATAATGGCAGTTGTACAGTTTAATTAGGTATATCAGATGCTGCAATGATATTTCCAATATCTCTAATAGCTTTCGGGAAAATGAGGAGGAAATTCATGTTTTTAAATAAATATTAAGTTTCATTTTACTACGTAATTATTAGTCATAGAAAAAATATTCATAATATCAGTTGTAGAGTTTAATTAGGTGTATCAGCTGTTGCAATGATATTTCCAATATCTCTAATAGCTTTCGAGAAAATGAGGAGGAATGTCATGTCATTATATAAATATTAAGTTTCATTTTACTGCGTAATTATTAGTCATAGAACAAATATTAATAATGAGAGTTGTACAGTTTAATTAGGTGTATCAGATGCTGCAATGATATTTCCAATATCTCTAATAGCTTTCGAGAAAATGAGGAGGAGTCATGTTTTTATATAAATATTAAGTTTCATTTTACTGCGTAATTATTAGCCATAGAACAAATATTCATAATATCAGTTGTACAGTTTAATTAGGTGTATCAGATGCTGCAATGATATTTCCAATATCTCTAATAGCTTTCGAGAAAATGAGGAGAAAATTATGTTTATATATAAATATTAAGTTTCATTTTACTGAGTAATTATTAGTCATAGAACAAATATTCATAATGACTGTTGTACAGTTTAATTAGGTGTATCAGATGCTGTAATGATATTTCCAATATCTCTAATAGCTTTCGAGAAAATTAGGAGGAAAATCATGTTTTTATATAAATATAAAGTTTAATTTTACTGCGTAATTATTAGTCATAGAACAAATATTCATAATTTCAGTTTTACAGTTTAATTAGGTCTATCAGATGCTGCAGTGATATTTCCAATATCTCTAATAGCTTTCGAGAAAATGAGGATGAAATTCATGTTTTTATATAAATATTAAGTTTCATTTTACTGCGTAATTATTAGTCATAGAACAAATATTCATAATATCAGTTGTACAATTTAATTAGGTCTATCAGATGCTGCAATTATATTTCCAATATCTCTAATAGCTTTCGAGAAAATGACGAGGAAAATCATGTTTTTATATAAAAATACGGTTTTATTTTACTGCGTAATTATTGGTCATAAAACGAATATTCATAATATCAGTTATACAGTTGAATTAGGTATATCAGATGATGCAATGATATTTCCAATATCTCTAATAGCTTTCGAGAAAACGAGGAAGAAAGTAATTTAAAAAAAAGTAAAATTCAGTATTTATTAGTACTAGTGGAAATATTCATAATGACAGTAGTAGATTTTAATCAGGTCTATCAGATGCTGCAATGATATTTCTAATATCTCTAATAGCTTTCGAGAAAATGAGGAGGAATGTCATGTTTTTATATAAATATTAAGTTTCATTTTAATGCGTAATTATTAGTCATAGAACAAATATTCATAATATCAGTTGTACAGTTTAATTAGGTCTATCAGATGCTGCAATGATATTTCCAATATCTCTAATAGCTTTCGAGAAAATGAGGAGAAAAGTTATGTTTATATAGAAATATTAAGTTTCATTTTACTGCGTAATTATTAGTCATAGAACAAATATTCATAATGACAGTTGTACAGTTTAATTAGGTGTATCAGATGCTGCAATCATATTTCCAATATCTCTAATAGCTTTCGGGAAAATGAGTAGGAAAGTCATGTTTTTATATAAATATTAAGTTTCATTTTACTGCGTAACGATTAGTCATAGAATAAATATTCATAATCACAGTTGTACAGTTTAATTAGTTGTATCAGATGCTGCAATGATATTTCCAATATCTCTAATAGCTTTCGAGAAAATGAGGAGGAAAGTCATGTTTTTAAATAAATATTAAGTTTAATTTTACTGCGTAATTGTTAGTCATAGAACAAATATTCATAATGGCAGTTGTACAGTTTAATTAGGTATATCAGATGCTGCAATGATATTTCCAATATCTCTAATAGCTTTCGGGAAAATGAGGAGGAAATTCATGTTTTTAAATAAATATTAAGTTTCATTTTACTACGTAATTATTAGTCATAGAAAAAATATTCATAATATCAGTTGTAGAGTTTAATTAGGTGTATCAGCTGTTGCAATGATATTTCCAATATCTCTAATAGCTTTCGAGAAAATGAGGAGGAATGTCATGTTATTATATAAATATTAAGTTTCATTTTACTGCGTAATTATTAGTCATAGAACAAATATTAATAATGAGAGTTGTACAGTTTAATTAGGTGTATCAGATGCTGCAATGATATTTCCAATATCTCTAATAGCTTTCGAGAAAATGAGGAGGAGTCATGTTTTTATATAAATATTAAGTTTCATTTTACTGCGTAATTATTAGCCATAGAACAAATATTCATAATATCAGTTGTACAGTTTAATTAGGTGTATCAGATGCTGCAATGATATTTCCAATATCTCTAATAGCTTTCGAGAAAATGAGGAGAAAATTATGTTTATATAGAAATATTAAGTTTCATTTTACTGCGTAATTATTAGTCATAGAACAAATATTCATAATGACTGTTGTACAGTTTAATTAGGTGTATCAGATGCTGTAATGATATTTCCAATATCTCTAATAGCTTTCGAGAAAATTAGGAGGAAAGTCATGTTTTTATATAAATATAAAGTTTAATTTTACTGCGTAATTATTAGTCATAGAACAAATATTCATAATTTCAGTTTTACAGTTTAATTAGGTCTATCAGATGCTGCAGTGATATTTCCAATATCTCTAATAGCTTTCGAGAAAATGAGGATGAAATTCATGTTTTTATATAAATATTAAGTTTCATTTTACTGCGTAATTATTAGTCATAGAACAAATATTCATAATAACAGTTGTACAATTTAATTAGGTCTATCAGATGATGCAATTATATTTCAGATATCTCTAATAGCTTTCGAGAAAATGACGAGGAAAATCATGTTTTTATATAAAAATACGGTTTTATTTTACTGCGTAATTATTAGTCATAAAACGAATATTCATAATATCAGTTATACAGTTGAAATAGGTATATCAGATGATGCAATGATATTTCCAATATCTCTAATAGCTTTCGAGAAAACGAGGAAGAAAGTAATTTAAAAAAAAGTAAAATTCAGTATTTATTAGTACTAGTGAAAATATTCATAATGACAGTAGTAGATTTTAATCAGGTCTATCAGATGCTGCAATGATATTTCTAATATCTCTAATAGCTTTCGAGAAAATGAGGAGGAATGTCATGTTTTTATATAAATATTAAGTTTCATTTTAATGCGTAATTATTAGTCATAGAACAAATATTCATAATATCAGTTGTACAGTTTAATTAGGTCTATCAGATGCTGCAATGATATTTCCAATATCTCTAATAGCTTTCGAGAAAATGAGGAGAAAAGTTATGTTTATATAGAAATATTAAGTTTCATTTTACTGCGTAATTATTAGTCATAGAACAAATATTCATAATGACAGTTGTACAGTTTAATTAGGTGTATCAGATGCTGCAATCATATTTCCAATATCTCTAATAGCTTTCGGGAAAATGAGTAGGAAAGTCATGTTTTTATATAAATATTAAGTTTCATTTTACTGCGTAACGATTAGTCATAGAATAAATATTCATAATCACAGTTGTACAGTTTAATTAGTTTTATCAGATGCTGCAATGATATTTCCAATATCTCTAATAGCTTTCGAGAAAATGAGGAGGAAAGTCATGTTTTTAAATAAATATTAAGTTTAATTTTACTGCGTAATTGTTAGTCATAGAACAAATATTCATAATGGCAGTTGTACAGTTTAATTAGGTATATCAGATGCTGCAATGATATTTCCAATATCTCTAATAGCTTTCGGGAAAATGAGGAGGAAATTCATGTTTTTAAATAAATATTAAGTTTCATTTTACTACGTAATTATTAGTCATAGAAAAAATATTCATAATATCAGTTGTAGAGTTTAATTAGGTGTATCAGCTGTTGCAATGATATTTCCAATATCTCTAATAGCTTTCGAGAAAATGAGGAGGAATGTCATGTTATTATATAAATATTAAGTTTCATTTTACTGCGTAATTATTAGTCATAGAACAAATATTAATAATGAGAGTTGTACAGTTTAATTAGGTGTATCAGATGCTGCAATGATATTTCCAATATCTCTAATAGCTTTCGAGAAAATGAGGAGGAGTCATGTTTTTATATAAATATTAAGTTTCATTTTACTGCGTAATTATTAGCCATAGAACAAATATTCATAATATCAGTTGTACAGTTTAATTAGGTGTATCAGATGCTGCAATGATATTTCCAATATCTCTAATAGCTTTCGAGAAAATGAGGAGAAAATTATGTTTATATAGAAATATTAAGTTTCATTTTACTGAGTAATTATTAGTCATAGAACAAATATTCATAATGACTGTTGTACAGTTTAATTAGGTGTATCAGATGCTGTAATGATATTTCCAATATCTCTAATAGCTTTCGAGAAAATTAGGAGGAAAGTCATGTTTTTATATAAATATAAAGTTTAATTTTACTGCGTAATTATTAGTCATAGAACAAATATTCATAATTTCAGTTTTACAGTTTAATTAGGTCTATCAGATGCTGCAGTGATATTTCCAATATCTCTAATAGCTTTCGAGAAAATGAGGATGAAATTCATGTTTTTATATAAATATTAAGTTTCATTTTACTGCGTAATTATTAGTCATAGAACAAATATTCATAATATCAGTTGTACAATTTAATTAGGTCTATCAGATGCTGCAATTATATTTCAGATATCTCTAATAGCTTTCGAGAAAATGACGAGGAAAATCATGTTTTTATATAAAAATACGGTTTTATTTTACTGCGTAATTATTAGTCATAGAACGAATATTCATAATATCAGTTATACAGTTGAATTAGGTATATCAGATGATGCAATGATATTTCCAATATCTCTAATAGCTTTCGAGAAAACGAGGAAGAAAGTAATTTTAAAAAAAGTAAAATTCAGTATTTATTAGTACTAGTGGAAATATTCATAATGACAGTAGTAGATTTTAATCAGGTCTATCAGATGCTGCAATGATATTTCTAATATCTCTAATAGCTTTCGAGAAAATGAGGAGGAATGTCATGTTTTTATATAAATATTAAGTTTCATTTTACTGCGTAATTATTAGTCATAGAACAAATATTCATAATGAGAGTTGTACAGTTTAATTAGGTGTATCAGATGCTGCAATGATATTTCCAATATCTCTAATAGCTTTCGAGAAAATGAGGAGAAAAGTTATGTTTATATAGAAATATTAAGTTTCATTTTACTGCGTAATTATTAGTCATAGAACAAATATTCATAATGACAGTTGTACAGTTTAATTAGGTGTATCAGATGCTGTAATGATATTTCCAATATTTCCAATATTTTCAATATCCAATATCTAATGCTAGCTAGAAGAGCCCGTCGCTGACGGCCGACGGAGCGACGGTTATATATTGCTGCCGGCGGTGTTGCCAAACCGCAGTTATCGTACCGTAAAATTATCTATTGAATATCACATAAATACTCATAAGAACGGTAATTCTGATACATAAGACAATAGAAATTTGTAAATAATGATAAAAGTTGTTACACTGGCCTATACATCATATGTATATGCATGGGAATGATATAAAGATCTTGTCACAGACGTCGTGCCGCAAACACAGGAGAGGGAGACGCTGCTGGCACATATGGTGTGCCGCAAGAACTGAATGGGTTAATGGTGATATCACCGAGCCACCAGCCCTTCTATGGTGAAAAGAGCCCCGTGTCCCCTGTGTACAGAACCTACGAGGAGAGTATGAGGGGTTACAGGCATGAGGCAAGGCACTAGGAATGAGATGTGTGGAGCAGGAATGTTCCAACGACTATAGGAAGAGGGAAGGACAAAGGATGTAAGACTATTATACTCGGATAAGGCAGCTTTTTGGAACGCATGGCGGTGAGAGAGAAATAATGAAGACATATGGAGTGTAGTCTGAAAAACCTGAATATTATATCTACAAACTGCATCACCCAATACTAGATGTCAGGAGATAGATTTTAATAGACTTGGATATCATAAATCATACATTTCTTTTCAATTAAACTCCATCTAAATTCATGTCGACAAATAATAATCTTAAAACCCTACTGATAACGTGTTAACTTCATCCTAATGTTTGCCCCGAGCACTGAATAGAGACTTAAGTGAAACATAGGAGCATCACAAAGCTTACAGGATTCAAGGACCCTCTGTATATTATCCTCACATTTCCATACTTCTCTAACACTTGCAAGAACCAGCCAGACTTTTGCACCCAGTTTACATGACAAGAAAGCTCGTGTCTTAGTGCTGTCAGGGAGCTTCATCACGTCGACCCATTTAGAAGTTACTTATTATATGAAATGTTGGGTACGAATTGGTGAAAGTAAAAATACGAAGAGGATAGAGAAAAATGACGGACTGCGGCGGGAAGGAGAGAAGAGGAGAAGGAATGAAAAGGGAATTAAAGGATAAGAGTTGATAGGAGAATAGAGAATAGGTGTCAACAATAAAGAAGAGGAAAGATAACTGCGGAGGGATAGGAAAGGAGGGGAGATAAAAGAACTAGAAAGAAGAAGCGAGATGAAAACTAGTGGAGAGGAGACGAGGGAGTATGAAAAATGTACCCAATGGTTCCGAAAATTAAGATAAAAGGAAAGGAGGAAGGAAAATTTATGAGGAACGCCAAGTAGGAGAAGGAGAGTGAGTGCAATGTAGGAAAAGGATGAATGGAAAGAAAGTTATTGGATAGGAAACTGGAGCAAAGGCGACAGACACCACATAAAAATTCGACACTCCAGAGAAAAACGAGAAAATAATAGATGAGATAAAAAGTCTAATCAGATATATAAAGGAAATTGCAGCTTAATAATGATTGAAAACTTAGACAAATGGATGAAAAATGGGCAATATTTTTATGGTAGTAATTAATTTCTTCCCACAAGTCAATTTTTAAGACAAGTTACACTCTTTGGCAACGAGAAACAAATAAAAAGTTCAATCCTACCCTACTTCCTTTTTACTGACGTTTTTATGTATTGTTTTTTTGCATCTCTTTCATTCCCCTTGTATCGTTCTCAAATATTCCATTTTTTCCCTCCAAAACCACTAGCGGAGTCCTAGGAATAGAAATAAAGGAATTAATGTTTTCGCGATTATTATATTATTGTAGTTTTATACCCAATGTATTTTCTTTTCCTCAGTGAACGACTCTATCCGATATTTTTTTCTCCCCTGGATATGCAGAACAGTGCCAGAAAATATACGAGTACATACATATATACATACATACATACATACATACATACATACATACATATACATACATACATACAAACAGCTTCATCCAACTCTCCATTTCCTAACATTTCCCAGACTGCTTTAACCTTGCATCTCACGTACTTTACCTAAACTCTACACAAACAAGAAGAGTTAACCTTACTTAAGCCCCCCCCCCTCAAACACACACACGCACACACACACACACACACACACACACACACACACACACACACACACACACACACACACACACACACACTGGACGCTCCCCACTGCAGGAAAAAAAAACATTTCATGCAAGAATAAATCTGCACTATTATTCTCCCTCTGAAACCCACACACACACACACACACACACACACACACACACACACACACACACACATACACCACCCCCCTCCACACACACACACGCAAAAAAAACCACCCACTAACACCAGCATTCACAAGGAAAATCAAAAGTTCATACCTCCCACTCTCCCTTCCTTCCGTCACTCCTTTCGTCTTCCCTGCACCCAAGTTTATACCGTGACAAGACTGCAGGAACGCACCCTACTAAGTCGAGGTGTGACGGGTGGGTGTGTGACGGGTGTGTGCCCGGGTGTCAAATTTGTCAAGGTCGTTCAATGGGGGGGTGGGTGTGAAGGTACAAACGAGGAAGAACGACATAGAGGTTAAGGAGAGGGAATGAGGGGAAAGAGAGAGAAGAGGAAAGAGGGAGAGGGAATGAAGGGAAAGAGAGAGAAGAAGGAAGAGGGAATGAAGGGAAAAGAGAGAGGAGAGGGACGCGAGAGAGGTCACGGAGAGGAAATGAGGGGAAAGAGAAGAAAGAGGGACGAGGGAGAGATTAAGGAGAGGGAATCAGAGTAAAAGTGAACTCAAGGGAAGGATAATGAGAGGGGAAAAAAAGAGTAATGAGGTATTTAAGTGCCGGTAACCTAACAAGCACGCAATTCAGAGGTGAAAACATGCTATAAAGTCAAGATAAAGACAATATTATATTCATTTACGCTTTACTTCAAAAATTTTAAAGTAACATAATTGGAAGATAAATAAATAAACATGATGTGCAAAACCACCCAATATAAAAAAAATAAATAAATAAAAAATACATAATTACATTTAAAATCAGGAGGGAAAAAAAATCTATGGAAAAATTGAAATATAATGTAAATAAAAAATGTTTCCCCCAGCGTCCTACATTCACGCCATCTATCGGCCACAAAAGGCAACACTGCAAACGTCTCACCAACGCCTCTAAGGTAACGAAAACACGAACTATCAATCATCTCTCTCTCTCTCTCTCTCTCTCTCTCTCTCTCTCTCTCTCTCTCTCTCTCTCTCTCTCTCTCTCTCTCTCTCTCTCTCTCTCTCTCTCTCTCTCTCTCGTTCGCTTCCTTCCTCTGTCAATTTAAGAATAGTATATATTTTTCCATATTTTGCCAACCCTTCCATTTTTATCAGTATTTGCCAGTCTATGTACAGATTCAGGGATGCAGATTTTCATTTCCCTCTCTCCCTTCCTTCCTTTCTGTATCTCTTTTTTTTCATGTCATTCTTATAGCGAACTGATATTTTTTTTTCCTCTCTCTCTCTCTCTCTCTCTCTCTCTCTCTCTCTCTCTCTCTCTCTCTCTCTCTCTCTCTCTCTCTCTCTCTCTCTCTCTCTCTCTCTCTCTCTCTCTCTCTCTCTCTCTCTCTCTCTCTCTCTGTTTCGATTAAGTGTGAAAAAAAAAGAGATGCAAAGGGGAATGAGAGATCCAATCTAAAAATTTGCCGCTTAATTTTATCCGATGCAATTTTTTTTCTTCTC
>JAPQNM010000006.1:7037702-7077702 GCA_029783475.1 Metacarcinus magister | reverse complement strand
CTGGACAGGTCTGGGGGAGGGAAGGGAAGGGTAAAGAAGAGGAATGAGTAAATGAAAGAGGAGGAAGGGACGAAGCAATAATGGGTGGATGGAAGACAAAGGTGAAGGAGAAACAAGAAGAAGAGGAAACCATGAAGTGAGGTAGGAGGGGAAAACGAAGGAATATAAAAGAGAAGGAGGAGGAAAGGAGGAAGAGGAAGATGTATAATAAAGGATACAATTCTCGTCCATCAACGCGATCACCTGATGCTCTTTTGTTTCATCGCTCATTTCACAAAACAATAGACGATCGGAAAATATTCGCATAAAATCATATAAATAAATAAAAAATAGATTCAATTATAATGTGTACTCACCTGTCGCCACTACCAGCACACCTGAGGATCATTAATGAGCATCTTACCTGGAAGAGGGAGGAAAGGAATTAAGATAAAATTAGTAATGTTAATAATGAGGATATTTACTTTTTTTTCACTTCAACAATAATAATGTAATATAAAAGACACAAACTTTTTCACTTATTTTTACCTAAATAATGAAATACTTCTGAGTAATATTCATTCCTATTAATTTTTGTCATTGCATTTTTTTTCCATTTTCTATTGTATATAATTTCCAAACATTTTCTTGATTTATTATTTTCTATGCCAATAAAATATACGAATTCTATACTCTCTCTCTCTCTCTCTCTCTCTCTCTCTCTCTCTCTCTCTCTCTCTCTCTCTCTCTCTCTCTCTCTTTTATCCATTTTTCTCTCTCTGTAAATCATCCAAGCCAATCAAGGAAGATAGGCAAGGGCAGGTACGAGAAAAGAGAGAGAGAGAGAGAGAGAGAGAGAGGAGAGAGAGAGAGAGAGAGAGAGAGAGAGAGAGAGAGAGAGAGAGAGAGAGAGAGAGAGAGAGAAAGAGAGAGGGGGAGTGAGGGGAAGGCAGTTATGGCGTCAAATTTATTGCTCGTATTGGCTCTGCAACACGCAAGTTTCAAATAAGCTGAGGCAGGAAGCACCTAAGGTTATATCATTCCTAAAACTATGGAGCATTATAACCTCTCTCACTCTCCCACGAAGCCCCACCCCCACCCCCTCGCTCTCTCTCTCTCTCGGGCTCAAGAGGTAAGCGAAAAGAATGAAAAGAGAAAGAGGACGTGATAGGACGAAGATAACCGTGGGAAGAGAACCAGTTAGTGCCTTCCAACGTCTGTGGCTGAAAGCTTAAAGATGTAATAATAAGTGGAGGAGGTGGAGGTGGAGGTGGTGGTGGTGTGCTTGCCTGCCAGACGCACCCCGCCAGTGAAGACAAGACAGTCACACGCACACACACGCAAGTACTATATAGTCAATCATTCACTCACTCACGCTTTCACCCAGCCGTTTACATGTCAATCGAGGTTAGTCTATAAAGTTAAATAGTCAGTCAGTCAGTGAAGCGGTTTATCAAGTTGTCAGCCAGCCAATATTGTCCGTCAGTCTTCCGCTCTGACTTCTGAGCCATTTCATTCCCTAGACACCGCTGAGTCTGCATTTCCATTCTTGCTTTGCATAATGTATGTGTGCTCTCTCTCTCTCTCTCTCTCTCTCTCTCTCTCTCTCTCTCTCTCTCTCTCTCTCTCTCTCTCTCTCTCTCTCTCTCTCTCTCATTCTTGCACCGTTCTGATCTAACGTTGGAGGTCCGCACATTTCCACCCCAAGTTCCCTGCATCTGTGTTTATTGTACGCTCTGCTCCTCCCCCTAATACCTCCACCACCTCCCCTACTCCTTCTCCTCTGCCCTCTTCCATCTCCTGTCACCCTCCATTCCTGTATCATCTAAAATCGCTCCTATACAATCCATTCCTCGTCCCTCTGCACCCTAGACGTTGTAAACCATTGAAAAGTATATAACGGCACCACGTGAAAGTGCTTACCAATACGGAGAGAGGAAAAAGGTGGCTTGGGGAAAAAATATATATAAAAAAAGACACGGTCGTCAGCATTTTGTTTCAATGGACGAGGCAACCGAATACCAATAAACAAAAGAGGAATGGAATGACATCAACCAATCACATACGTACGAGATGAGCATGAACCCTCCCCTGCTGTCCCCTTCCCTGCCTCCTCCCTCTCCTCCTCCCACTATACATCCATCACATGGCCCCCCTCACCCAACGCTGTTCCAGGCACTCACTCACTCACGCCTCTACCCCTTCGTGGAAATAAAACCGGTGCACTACATTACATACATTAAGTGACGTCTGAGAGAGAAAAGAGAGAGTAAGAATAGAATTTACTGAACACGGTGGTGATACATTAATACAACACAAAGTAAATAAATAACTGGGGAAACTGACAACTAAAATGAAAATGGCAGCAAGAACAGGGAAGGGAAAAAGAAGAAATCTATGTAATGATGACAATAAAATACGAACGAGAAATGTGGAAGGAAAGAAGGAAAAATAAAGAATGAGATATAATGAGGAAAAATGAGAGAGAGAGAGAGAGAGAGAGAGAGAGAGAGAGAGAGAGAGAGAGAGAGAGAGAGAGAGAGAGAGAGAGAGAGAGAGAGAATATATTATGAACCAGAGATCGTGTATAATAACCTTCCTCTCACCCTCCCTTACTTCCCCCCTCCCCCTCCTCCTCCTCCTCTTCCTCTCTTCAATATATTAAAGCACAGCAAGTTTTGGGGACACAAATTATCTCTCCCACTACGCCGGCGTTCGTGTCCTCACTTATTACGATGAGACCCAGATAGAGAAAGAAGTATTTTACGAAATATTCACTAAATTTTTGAGTTTGATTATTATTTCCCTTTCCAAGTTCTTCATCATATCTCTTTCCCTCCTTCAACTTACTTATTTGTAGTTATCTATATGGCAACACACCTATAAATCACTGTGCCTGCCTGCCTGCCTCCCTCCCGCCCTTTCTCCCTTCCTCTCCAACCCCATACGTAGTCAAAATTCAATGCTACTCCCGCGTTTGTAATATAACTCATAATCTAGTTAATACCTTGCCTGTTCTTGCATCCTAACGGGTAGAGGAGTCATTGGGAAGCGTCCTGATGCTGATAAAATTTAAATATTGAAGGAGAGGAGCGTACAAAATCGCCACACGTACACATACACATGCACACTGTTGATTTGGCGACATTCAGGATAAATTGGCGCCAAAAATAATAATAATAATAAATAAATAACGCTTTATTGAATTAAGTTTATTGATTTTTTTTTCATTCCCAATCCAATATTAGTCATTCTTAATCCAACACTAGTCATTCCTAATCCAATACTAGTCATTCCTAATCCAATAATGGCATTCTCAGTAGCCAGATGGAAGTAACGTGTGAGATATTTGTTTGAATCACACTCCCTTTCTTCCCTTCCTTCCTCTTTACTTTGAAGGATACAAACTGCCATATAAGGGTTAAGAAAGTAGAATAAAGGTGTAGAGAGGATGTGTAAAAGGTGGAATAAGGAAGAAAAGATTAATACAAAGGAATGGAAACTAAGCTAAAAGGATAAGGATAAAAGGAAGGGGAAGAAACATATATGGAAGAGTGAAATGAAGAAGGGGAGGGAAAAAGAAAGTTAAAGAAGATAGTATAGGATGATGAAAGAAGAAAAAAAAAAAAAAGAAGATACAGAAAAGGGAGAATATAGTTTAGGATGAAAAATAGAGAAGTAGAACAGAAACACCAAGAGAAAAGAAAGATTATGAACGTAAAAACACTGAGCAAAGCAAAGGAAAAATAGACACAACAGAAGAGCGGGAAGCGTGTTGAGTGTTATACAAGCAACACTACTTTAATAACAGCAGGTGGTTGTAGTAACAGTGTATAGATGACACTGATTCTCAATATTTCATTCAACTCAACTTCCTCTCCTTCCCTTCCCTTATTATCGTCTCTACAAACGCCTATTCCCCTCTTTAAGCTAAGCCATAAGACTTTTGCAATCACGTCCCTAACGCCAACCCGACTGCACAAAACAAAGAGGATTTAGACATAACCCGTAATTCTACACTTTCAACGACACCATTATCACCACCATGACTTCCTGAATTAAGCTCGCGGCAAAGAAAAGAAGACAAAAAATGAAAAAAAAAAAATGTAGAAAAATCAAAACAAGTGAAAAGGACAATAGTAATATGACGAAGAAAATAATAAAAAAAAAAAGAGAGGTAGAAAAAACAAAACTAATACGAACCAGCCACACACACAAAATAAAAGTAAAATAAAACTATACCACAAAAAATATGAAATCAATAGAAAAAGAAAATGCAAAATAACCCAGGTAGGCAGCACTTTTTCACCTGTACTACATACCTTCCCCCGTTCAGCCCACCTTGGCGAGAGGAAGCTGAAGGGGGAGAGTATTCATGGACGGAGAAAAATAATAGATGGGAAAGAGAATAAGGAAACTAACTCTCTCTCTCTCTCTCTCTCTCTCTCTCTCTCTCTCTCTCTCTCTCTCTCTCTCTCTCTCTCTCTCTCTCTCTCTCTCTCTCTCTCTCTCTCTCTCTCTCTCTCTTTTCTCACACTGGCACTATGAGGGGAGTAGCATTGTCTTCTCCTTCTTCCACTCATCCTTTTACCGCCCTTTTCATATAATCTGGTTCTCTTTCACACTCGCTAATCCTAACTGGTTCTAATTAATCTCTCTCTCGCTCTCGCTCTCGCTCTCTCTCTCTCTCTCTCTCTCTCTCTCTCTCTCTCTCTCTCTCTCTCTCTCTCTCTCTCTCTCTCTCTCTCATCCTGCCACAAATCTTTACTCCGTTATCTCGCCTAAAACACAAGGCACTATTTTTATTTTCAACTCTCCCAGCCACAAACCCAACAAATCAAGATCTGTAGCTTACCTGTATTGGGTCTTCCATTGGCATTAGGACGAGCGGAGGCTGCCCCATCTCGTGCCTCAACCTCCAGCGCATACGCCTGCTTCTCCTCCCTATCAAATTCCACTCGGGTGAAAATTTCTCCTGTGCGTTCTCTGTGGAGCAGTGGAGTTGTGTTAAGTGGGATGACAGTAGACAAATTTTCCTCCACATCTTACATACAGATTATCTTCACTACCTCTTAAAACATAAAGACAAGTCTGACTAATTAATTGATAAGTAAAACTCTTCAAGATGTACAACATGAATCAACTTCTGTACCTTCTGTACTTATATCCTAAATAATGTAATTGTTGAAGACTCACCTTATTTCATAGAAGTCCCTGCCTTCATTCCGTGGACTATCAACAATCCTGTACAGCACCTGGTTGGGAAATAATATATTAGTGCAACAAGCAGCGTGTGTGTGTGGCTGAACTGACATTACCACCAATTACATACCCATAACTAGAGGGGCACTCAGTAGAGCAGCAAGTACTGTACCTTCTGTACCTCCGCCACCACAATACATATTTGTGGATATTTTCTGACCTTGCCCTTTGAAAAATTAATGGAGTGAAGCCTTAGGGTAGGGGTAATGCTGGTGAAGTTTTGGGAAGTTGTATGCATTTTGATCACTCATTACAAAGAATTACATAGGAATGCAAACAGCAACAGACCTACTGGTTCCTACTCGGAAAAATGGAATGAATTTTCATGGCTTTTTTTTATTGTCATACTGCATGACAACACACCACCAACACATACAAAGGCACTCACATAACACCTCATAGCTTACCTCATTGTTGGGATAAGTTCCATCCTTGTCAATTGCATTGACCTGTGTTACTTTGGTCCCAATTGGTTCTCCCTCAAGCACAGTTTCCTGTTCTCGCTCAGTAAACAGTGGAATCTCATCATTGACGTCCTCCAAAACCACATATATGGTAGCTTCAGAAGCCAGCTGCTGCGGCCCATTGTTCTGAAGAAGTGAAGGAAAGTGTGAGAAAACTGGACACCATGGACTTCTATTAAAATATGACATTTAAAAAAAAAAAAAAATTATATTGAATTACATAGAAACTCAAACCATGCAAACTAGATGGTCTGTCCTTAACCTAGAGTAAACACTAAGAAAAGCAAATGCAATCAGAAATAAATCCAGAAAGAATTTTATCAAACGTTCTTTTGTAAATTATGATTCACAATGTCAAAGTCCGGTGACAATGTGGATAGAAAAGAAGCCATTATAAATGTAAAATGTAAACAAATTTGACAAATGTGATTTTATATACCTAGAGTCATGCTGCACCTCCAGTACTTACTTCCACACGGACTGTCAAGTTGTACTCCTTTATGCTCTCGTAGTCCAATGGATGGTTCACTTTGATGTCAGCCCAGGTGTCCCCATTATCAGGCCTTTGTTGTAAGTAGAAGGTGTCGTGCTTGTTGGTCTGAGCCGTGGATCCTCGGATGATGCGATAGAACACCACTGGGTTATCCTTTATGCCGGAGCTGTGATGGTGGTGGTTGTGGCGGCAGCAGCAGCAGTGGGTGGGATGGTAGGGTTTGGGTGGGAGAACAACAGTGATCATATGTTAGGTTGAGAAATGGAACGACAGATTCACTTGTTCACAATTCAACGTGAGATAAATTGCTGCAAAATGTTGTAGAGGTAGTGGTAGTAATAGCATTGTTGCATTTGTCAGTTTACAAATGAATTTTTCAGAGCCTGTATAGTTGTGTGAAAAATATACAGTGAAATAAAAAAAAATGCACACTGTAACCACTGAACTAATAATGTCCCCTATTCTATGACATTCCTATATCTAATTCAAAATTTCTTGTCTGACATTAACCATGTACTATTTTTCTTCTCTCAATGCTGCCCAACTAAGTCACTATATTTATTTTATCATCTATGTAATACTAATGCTGAAAGCAATCTCAGCTAGCATATTAAGGACGGCAATGTTCTCAACGTTCTAGCCTTAGTCACTGCTGGTGCTACAGTGCTCTATATCTGAGTTAGCGACTATTATGCATCCGAAGATCAAAGTGCAATTCCTGCTTGCTCACCTGTTCTACTTTGTGCATCTACTGAAAGCCTAAAGTGTGTGTCTGTTATTTAGATTGTGCCAAAGATCTTCTGCCACAATTGTGCTGTACAACTGGTCACTTCAAAAGCCTTATGGTCCAAGGAGAGGCACTTTGTGAGCTGTCAAGGTAAGTCTCCCAACAGGCTGAGACTAGTCTAGTGAACACACTCGCCTTGACAGCCAGGGATGTGCTTGAAAGATAAGGACTTGGAGGTGACGTGGGAGGGAGGGAGGGAGAGACCTAGTACTTGACAAAGAGTGAGGCCAGATCAGACGGGTGCATCTTCTATTCCAGAGACGAATACTTTGCCGAGACTGATGCTATTTTGGGGCCAAAGAAAAAAAAAGACACGATCTCGACTAAATAGCTCCTGTGAATGGTATGGGCCGCCCAGCCTCTGTCCAGCCTATGGAAACACTGCAGACCAAATCCTCAGCAAACTGAAACAAACTATAAACTACATGAAGAATATCCAAATACAAATAAAAATTAAAAAAAAAGAGCAAAAACCACACAAAAATATCATCTCACACTTGGCCAGCCAGAAGACCCCTGACAAGCACTCAGAATGGAAAACAAAAAACTCAAAATAGCTAAAGCAACGGCCAATAACAAGAGGCACCGAGCTCTGTCCAACGTCCTGCTGAGGCACTCTCGCTCTTGTCATCGCACGATTCATTTCCACTTTCTTCATTTCATTCTCCCACATAAACCACAGCTTATGTATACCCCTGACAAGCATGTCCCAAATTTGTGATTTGGGATGCTCTCACGGACAATACACTGCAGGCTGTAGTTTTGAGGAGGAACAAAAGTATCATGAATATGAAGAAGTGAGATGAACTTGCTGTACAGAGCAGCATTCATTTAAATGGAAAACAAAAATTGCATCCGATTCAGAGTGAGAGTCTGCTTCAATTTTGGACCCTCAAGCCCTACACCTAGAGGGCACTAAGTTCTATTGGTCTTCACTACAGTAACAAACCTGAGGCTACACTCATTATCTCGATAACAATAACAGAGGATCAAACTGAGGAGAAAGCTAAAATGTTCACAATTTCCATTCCTACCCTAAGTCTCTTTGACTCCAAACACAAATTTATAAAAATAAATAAAATATCTGAATCAATCCAGGGTTATGTACTGCGATACACTAGCTAACACAGAGATGCAATGTTAACTCATACCATTCACATAGCATACTAGCTAACACTTAAAAAATCTAAATCATGCGTTCAGTATCCGTCTTCCGGGAGAGTAAAATCATTAATGACATCCAAGGGGGGAGATAATTTAGGGAAGCTAATTCTTTTCAATTATGTAAAGGGGCAAGGGAGGCAAAACCAAACACACTGCTCATTAAAGAAAAAGTTAAAATGTGCCAGAATAAAAAACAGCAAATGGTTCAGCGAGGCAAACTCAAACACATCACTCACAAGGCCAACAAAATATAACATGTGCCAAAAAAATAAAATAAAAACAAAAATATATATAAGTGTGCAAGGTCTCTGTAAGTTATTTTTCACTACATTTCATAAAACTTGCTAGCATTATCAGCTCCTAATTCTAAACTACCACACTCTTTAAAATTCTAGCCCTATGTTAAAATTTGAGCTATGCATAAAACAAAAACAATCATGATAAAAACTTGGTTAGTGGGTCAGGTACAGTGAAGGAAAGTCCTAGCAAAGTCTATGTAAGGTAAAGTGATAGCAACATGAAGGGAGAATCATGCTAAAGGGTCATGCAACTGGTTCGTGCAAATAGAGTCATGCATGTTTGCTGAGGCAGGGCTTGGGAGCAACGGGTCAGCGTGCCAAATGCTCCAAATCTCCAAACAGCCCAAATATCTGAAGCAGCACACCACACTCAGTGTTCAGGGAGTGCCTCATGAGGACACCCTTACCACGAGGCTCACCGACACACCACTGAAAAAGTTATCCTCTCAAAGAAATTCGAGCAAGGCTTTCTTTCACCTTATTTAACTGCAATACAACACAGCATCAGGGCAAAGGTGTCAGCACGAGTGAGTGTGAAGTGCCTGCAGGAGGAGACCATCGCGTGCGGGGCAGACAGGCCCAAAGGGTCTGGTCGGGCAGCACAACAGACCTGGCCTTCACTGAGATAACTCCTGCCCCTACTGGCAAGTTTTCTTTGATGTAAATGGGGCCATAGATGGACTGGGTCCATACAGGAGGGTTGTTGGCGCGATCCACTACATCAATCTGAACGTCCACCGTGCGAGACAGTGGAGGGAACCCTCGGTCCTGAGCTACGGCGGTCAGCCGGTACGATTCTCGCTGTGCACAGTTGTGGAGAGAGCGAATATTAGGGTTAGTACTGTTAGTGTCTTTGTAGACTCTAGACTACCATAGGAAGACTTAATGGCATAAACAAAAATTGTTATAGGAAAAGAAAAAATCTGCCACAGGTTAAACAAACTGCGCTGGAAACTATGAAAAAAAGAATACACTATAAGCAGCGGAGAGGGTGCTGCAGGGGGTCAAGGGTATTAGTAATGGGTGTTACCCCCAGCCCGGCCCAACAGACCCCCTGACAGCACAGCAACACTAGCTAGGTACTAGTGGGAGCCTGGTGATGACTACACGGCAGTGGTGGACTGCTGGCAGGGAGGCCCGGGAGGAGAGTTAGTGGCCTGCAAATAGCCCGGCCAGCACCATCCACCACCAACTACCAACCTGGCCTTGATGGAGTAGACGTTCTGACCCACACTAATATTCTCTGCAATCTTCTTGGGTTCATAAACCTGTTGATCCCACACGGGTGGGCGGTTGGCTCGGTCCACGATATTGAGTTCAACCAGAACCTCCGAGGTCAGAGAAGGATGTCCCTGGTCCATGGCTGTTACAACCACCTCGTACTCCCCACGCTAATCACACACACAACATTCACCACATCCGCCACACGGGGGAGAACGAGTCACAAGGTCAAAATCAAGATGGGGAAAAAGTATTCAAAACCTAGAGTGGAATACCAGTTAAAAATATTAAATCTTGCACATGAAATTACATGTAAAAACTCAAGAATTAAAAAAGGGCTCAAAACTTGATTACACAGGGATTGAAGCACAGTGGGGACAAGACAAAGTGACAAATAGCAGGATAACTTGGGAAGGGTCACTCAAAAGACATACTGACAATTTAACAGTAGCCTAATTCAACAATCTACCTTAAATAACAAATAATTAAAATTCTGGCGATGGCTTTCCAACACTTGGTGTCAGCCACTGATGGACCACAAACTAGGGGCATTATATACACAGGTAAGGAGTCCAAAACCTCACCATCAACCACAGAGATTACTTGTTAATGATGGCAAAAATTGATTACTGTATCTTGCAAAGCAAGTTTATATCACTACAGGTTAAAAAGTTCTTCATCTGATACTTACTGGCACACATTTTCTTACAACAGGCGGACATGACTTGATTTCAGATGATAAGAAATTCACATTAATTATAAAAAGAAGCAGTTACCATCGTATATTCACAGTTTTTAGTCATTAAGTATTACTGACAAAAATTCCAGTATCAAAATTTAATTCTGCTTTGTTCAGATGTTTTCCATCTAGAATAAAGAAAACTAGTTATGCATAAGGAAACTTAACAAACAATATTTGAAGCATTGTTCACACAGCTCAATGAACATAATGTTAGCAATGAATGTCAATTACCCATTATTGTCTGCATAAATAATATAAAAAATGGCATGCATGTGTTTAATAACTAATTGGGTAAAGAAAGGACGCTTCCTCACCAGACTTCCAATAACACCAGTACTTTGTTACATCAATTATCAGCTCTATCACATGAACAAGGAAACTAAAGAATATTAGTTTCAAATACAGATCTAGGAAAGCACACACAGACTTCACATACACATCAGGTTAAAAAAATATAAGTTTGCCCCCTCCATCTTTCACACACACACACACACACACACACACACACACACACACAGTCTTCACCATCACTATCATCCCGTTCCTTCAATGATCGCTACACTATATAGCAATGCATTATACTTCTACTTCAAAATGACACAACGGTCCCCCTTTCTTAGCTTCGCATCCACGTCTGTTAGGAAGTCCAACCCAATCAGTGCCTTCCTTGGCTTCCCCAGTCTATCCCCATGATTTTAATTTAGTATACAAGCTACATGTGTCTCTTGAACATATGTAAAAACAGTAAAATATATGCACTTTTTGCACTCTATAATCATACAGATCATATTACTAAGTTTCACAAGAAATAACTTACATACAATTGATTCATAAATGTATGCTATCATTGGTATTTTTCTTCTTTTTACAAACTGCTGTTGACTATTGCGCATTCCATCTCAGGAAAAGAAAATGGTGTTTGGAAATCGTATGTATGTGATATGCACAAAAACTGGTGCCAGACAGCACGAGCATAGCTCTTTTCCTGTATGTTATAGCTAGGTAAATACATATATTTATATGTTTTTTCAATTAATTATGTTGTCTTTAGCATCACTGTACATCAGTTACCTGTTTGCAAGAAAAGAATATACGGATTGGAACGATTTGTGAGACGGTTATCAAACGCATTTTCTTTCCTGAGATGGAATGAGCTTTATATATATATATATATATATATATATATATATATATATATATATATATATATATATATATATATATATATATATATATATATATATATATATATATATATATACGATTTTATAGTACAGAATCCCAAGTACTGATTTTGTACTAGACCTTAAAAATAAAATGCTTCATAGAATTAGAAGATAAGTTTCAATGATAAAAAATGCTAGATTAAGGGCGAAAAAAAATCTTCCATTCAACTCTCACTCTCTCACTCTCTCACTCTCTCTCTCTCTCTCTCTCTCTCTCAGTGGGAAGATCTCATGTAGTGTAGCAGCAGATAGTCATTGCCAACGGTGAGGGGACTGAGATTGGACAGACAATTTGTTGTTTTTGGGGACTGGGATTGGCAGGGGCCTCGTTTTGTGTTGAAAAGTGGGGGGGGGACAATCAGCATCATACAACACGGTGAGCACTGAAGGAACGTCTGGGGGACAGAGTCCCATGGTCGCTGGTGGAGCATTTAATGTATACTACAAGATGCAAGCAAAAAAATTTTATGTAAAAAAATTCTAGAGAGAAGATTGTTTTCCAGTCCTTGTTTGTACAAAGTTCAGCAGGAAGGTAAACCAGGACTAATAATTCCAGGCTTGTACTCGCCTTCATATTCTTTCATCAGTAATTACGTAAAAAATAAATTAAGAAATTTGTAGGTTAAGTCTGCTCAGGGTACAAAAGGAAAAGTTACGTTAATTACGAATAGAATAAAAAAAAGGTTAATTAGGTGGTTAATTAGTGTAGCATGTGGGGAAAAAAATAGCCATTTGACTATGGCCACTAAGGAAACCGAACTTGAAGAGGTGATAATCTGCCGTGACAGAGTACGAGGCACTAAAGGTAGCCCATTGACGATGCCTACTAAGGAAAGTATACCTATAACATGTTCCCTTGTACCCCATCCAAACGAGGCCCCGGGGATTGGGCAGACCATTTGTTGTTTTTTGGGACTGGGATTGGGCAGACCATTTCTTGCTGTTGTAGTGTTTTATGACTCACGTCTTATTAAGTATCACTGCTCTTATAGTCAGCCAGGAATTTTTAAGACATTTATTTGTAAGGTAAATATGCAGTTTCAACCAACCAAGGAATTTCTGGTGAGCTATGTGTATTTGTGATGATTTTAACCTTCATTTCCATCGCAAAAACATAATTTTTCAAGTTATGCCTCCCCTCTTCTCCCCAACGCAGGTGTATAATGCAATGTATATGATTCCAAAATTAAACTTGATATCACAAAATCAATTAATGTAGCTGTCCCGCCAGTATATACATATATACACACACACACACACACACCAACACACACATCACACAGCCTTTATCATCCACAAGACATATTCTTAGCATCCTGTACTTACATCTAGTGGTTTCTTGAGTATGATCCATCCAGATTCTGGCTGAACTTCGAAGTATTCAAGGTCGGTTGGGTTTGAAGCTGATGTCAGGTTATAAACTATGGCACCATTATTGTCTGCATCTTCATCCGAGGCAGACACACGAAGGATGTTTGTCCCCACATTAGTATCTTGTTTTACATTCTCAATATATTTCTGTGAAGAAAATAAATATATATATATATTAAAGGGCTGGCTAGCATGTAAGGGTATCTCACCATTATGTGACCCGATATCTATCTATCTATATACCTGACACTTATTCCCATTAAAAGGTGGTAGCCAAGACATGGCAAACTTGCAACTATAGTTTTCAGGTTTCTTAGCTATGCACCACAAACAAGTAAGCATCTTGACTTAAAATAGTGAGTGTTGTATTTGTTGTACAAAGAATGCATCTTCAACAAGCAATTGTGACAAATAAAATGTGTACATTCTACTTCAGTTTAGAAGAAACTTTATATCCAAGGCATTCTTGGATTCACTGGCTAACTCATCTTACTTGTCGATCAAACAGTGGAGGGTTGTCATTGATGTCCGTTATCTCCACAGTGAAGGAACAAACTCCTTCCAGCGATGGGTCTCCATTGTCTGTTGCTTTCACTGTAACCGAGACAAACTTTCCGTCTTCACCCTCACGATCAAACACCTTGTTGGTTGTCACGGCTCCGGTCTCTGGATCCACAGTAAACTTAGTCCCTTTCTGATTTGGTTGCTGGACAATGCTGTAGCGTACCTGAGGAGATAATACAAATGTTACCGAAGGTCAAGATTTCCTAATGTTGCTAACTGATAGAAAACCTATCAATGAAAATTTCTCCTTCTACTACAAGTTAAAATGTATAAAAAACTAACTTCAAGTAATTCATAGTCTTCTCCACATGACTAATACTTTACAGGAACTAATGAATACACTAAAATGGGAAAATAATGAATCATTAAATGTGACAAATAGCTAATCACACCACCTTAACCCTGCATACTACTGCTTTGTTTCTAAACTTAATAACATCTCTCAAATTATAACTATGTTCCCCACCACAATGTAGCTTTGAGATGTATAACTCAATGCTCAAAGAAAGAAATAATACCGTATACGTTGGCGTATAAGACGACCTTTTAACCTTAAAAAATTACTCAAAAAATTTGGGGCTGTCTTATACGCCCGGTATAAAATGTGAACCTTAAATCCTGTGGTGAACGGGACGTTGTTAGTGCAGGTAATGATTGACAGGAGACTTACCTTGCCTTGGTAACAACACAATGAATTTCTACTGAAATCACTTATGATGATATTGATGTAGAAACAGTAATCAAGTCTTTCAAGAAGTGTCGCATACGGCGAGTACAGCCCAAAACCTACGTTTTAACTAGAAATTTTGAGTCATCTTATACGCTGACAAATACGGTACATTAAGAAATTGCCAACTGACCTGTCCATTGACACCCTTGTCCTCATCTGTGGCATGGACAGTGATGACAGGAGAGCCATTAGGGGCAGACTCCTCTACTTTGGCGTGATATGTTGGACAATCCTTGAACACTGGCTTGTTATCGTTGACGTCTGTGATGAACACAACCACCACAGCAGTAGACGTGTGACGGGAGTTCTGGCCACTCGGGCAGCAGTTACCATCGTCAACGGCCGTGACGTTGAGCTCGTATTTGTCTCGATCAAGGGATATCGGTCCATTGTGTAGTCGGATCACACCAGTCATTTTCTCTATCACAAACTGGCCTGATTTCCGCGCTCCACCAACGAAGCCAAACTCCACATTGTCACCATCCTTGTCTGAAGCCACAACAGTAGTGACGAGTGTGTTGGGTCCGGCATTCTCATCAACGTTTGGAGTGTATACTTGTTGTGAAAAATTGGGTTCTTCGTCATTCTTGTTCTTGGTGTAGATGCGTATAGTTGCTGTTCCCTCCTTAGCTGGTTCACCTGAAATAGAAACGAAGACTCAGAGCCCAAACTACAATGCAAATTCATGTTATCCACAATCTCTTTGGAGTTCAAGTCGACATTGAAACACTTAATAGAATATAACAGCCCATCATTATAAAGTTTCATCATACCTCTGTCAGTGGATGTGACTGTAAACTCATAGTAAGCATTGTTGTCATCAGCATCAAGAGTCTTGCGGTTGTAGATGATTCCCTTATTGTCAACGCGAAAGTGGTCGTCTGATACAGAGTACGTGATCTCCGCATTGGTCCCAGAGTCATCGTCACGAGCCTTCACCTGTAAGAGCAGGATTAGTTTCAAACAGTCATCACCAACAAATGGGTCAAAACTTGACACTAAAATTATCCTGTCTGAATAAAATTACTTACATTTTTATTAGTGTTGAAGAACCCGTAACCAAACAATACTTCATAAACGACACTATTACTATGCATTCTTAAGAGTTTATACAACAATTCATAAATTTTGAATAAGAGTATCTTAATTGTTACCCTGAGTATTGAAGAACCAATAGGGATGTCCTCATCAATGTTGTGGGCTTGGTAATCTGGCAGGTCAAACTTGGGTGGGTTATCATTCACGTCCGTCACCTTGATGGTCAACTGTAATGGAAAAACAAAAGATGAGATTGGAGAAAAGGTTTCATATTATCAGAACTTTTTATGCTTCTATAATTTGACTTCCTTACACTATATTTTCTTTGTTTTATGGATTGAGCAAAGCTTGTTCTTGCTGGTGCTCATTCCACACCTTTCTTTTATCAGCTGAAACCTAATGACAAACCTTTTAAAAGATGGATTTGTAATATATTTTCAAGAACTTAATAAATCAAGAAGGATGTTGAATTTCTGTGAATTTGGTATACCACTGTATGTTTACCAAAATATGATAGTTACCACAGAGATAATGATAATACTTTTTTATTAGTTAAGTACATAATTAACATTGCATTTAATAAAGCAAAAAATAATGTGGTTGTGTGACACGTGGGTATTAGCCAAAACGCGTTCAACACAGATGCACACACAGACATAACTGTTGTGAGGAACTGCACCTGCCTCGTCTTCCCCTAATTAGTGGTTGAACTACCACTCTCGTCTGCCGGCGCTTGTTCACCGGCTTCCCCGCACTACCCCACCCCCTTGTCCAGGGGTAGGGGGGTAGTCTAACCGAGCCAAGCTCCACGCCACCGGCTTGGAGAAGGACAGAACGCCTCAGCTCTCACACCTGACAACACCTCACCACCTGCTGCTGGTTCTCAACATTCCGAAGGCATTTCTGGAGACTTGGGCTCCCTTCCAGTGTGCCCTTCAACTGTACCTACACCATTCGACCCTTCCTGCTGTCTGAGGAACAATCTACGTTGCCGAGTGTTGCTGTCACGCATCTCACCCTCCAGACAGCTGTACAGGGAGTTATTTGGGTGTCATACCCCTGCTCTGGTAATTGTTTACGAGCAGTTCGTCGTTGGTGATTTATTTTGGCTTCTAGCCTATTGTTTGCTAATTGTGTGTGTGTAAATATATTCGGGGTATCATACTCCATGATTTTTCTTCCCCACAACTCTATAAAAAGATAATATTAATTGGTAGTCACCTCGGCCCTGACATATTGGCGACCTCGCCAGGATAAGAACTACCAATTATTTATTATCATTTTACAGATTGTGGGTTGTTATCTGTAAGTCGCTGCTGGGCGCCATTGCTGCCTGAGGCCCGGGAGTAATGTTATGAGTGTTTTGATTGCCGTCAAACTCTTGCTTTTGCCAGATTTTTGCACGTGAGGTGTCGTCCAATTTTTTGTTTTGTATTGTGTTCTCTGTGTGGTCTTCTCCATGTCTTCCTTTCAAGAACTGAAGGAGCAGGGTGAAACCCTCGGTCTGCAGGGCAAGGAAATTGGCCAGTGGATCCTTGAACAACAGAAAAACGAAAGGGAAGAAAGACAAGCTGAGAGAGAAGAAAGACAAGCGGAAAGAGAGAGAAGAAAGACAAGCTGAGAAGGAAAGAGAAGAAAGACAAGCTGAAAGAGAAGAAAGACAAGCACAAGCTGAGAGGCAGAAAGAGATCAAGCTGGCAGAAATTGCAGCTAAAGGTAAGCCCTCAGTCCTACCATCACATGATCCTGTTTCCAGACCTAGTCTACCACCATACAAGGATGAAGAGGACATTGCCACCTATTTAACTAGGTTTGAGCGTGTGGCCGAGATGCTGGTTTTACCCAGAGATACCTTTGCCGTTCGTCTGGGTTGCCTCCTTACTGGTAAAGCTGCCGAACTCTACACGTCCCTTACGTCATCCACCACTGAGGATTACGAGTTACTGAAGCAAGCCTTGTTAACAGGCTTCAGTAAAACTCCAGATGGCTACCGGGTGGATTTCAGGTCAAACAAGATTAGAGTAGGACAGAACTACCATCAGTTTGTTACCCAGTTATCGAGGATGTTTGATTCTTGGGTTGAGTCTTCCTCTGTGGCCAATGTTTATGCTGATTTAAGGGAGTTTATCATCTTTGACCAATTTTTGTCCTCCTTATCAGCAGAAATACGCCTATTCATCAAGGAAAGAAGGCCTACCAAGCTGAAGGACGCAATACAACTAGCGGATGACTGGGCATCCGCCCACAACGCCTATCCTAAGGTCTCTTCCAACAACAACGCTAAGAAAATCTCCCCTCGACTTGCTACTCCACTCCAGCCTCTACCTTCTCCTGGGAATCAGACTCCCTCAACCGTGACTTGTCACAATTGTGGGGAAGCAGGACATATACGACCACGCTGTCCCAGGAATCCTCGAGCATTCAAGGATGGAACTACTACCACGCCCCCCTATAAGGTTGGATTTTGTTTAGAGGACCATAAAGTGCCTAGCTTCTCAGTTACGGGGACTATTAATGGGTCATGGTCTTCCTCTATAATTAGGGATACTGGATGCTCTGGAGTTGTAATTTCTGAGGAAGCCTTGCCAGACATTGACCCATCTCTCTGCCCCAAAGTACAAGTTGCTGACTATTTGGGACCCATCGACGAATTTCCTGTCGTTAAGTGTTACTTACGGTGCCCATTTTACACTGGTTGGACAGATGCTGTAAGGGCCCCAATTAAATTTGCTAGTGCTCTAGTTGGGAATATTCCCGGAGTACAAGATCCTGATAGTCCTGATTCTCTACTCAGTAACGACAACCCTCTTCTCCATAGTGACCATGACCAAGCCACCACTGACGTTTCTTCCCTACAAGATCCTCTGTTGCCTCCTGATGACTCGCCTTCGCCCGGAACTTCCCTCTCCTCTCAAGAAAAGGACAACCGCCCTTCTGGATGTCAGCATCTACCACCAGTTGAGTCCTCAACTACTCAAGTGTGTGCTGTGGAGACCAGAGCCAGTCGATCTAAACGGGTCCACCCTCTAGTTCTGCCTAAGCTCCATCCTTTGACTGTAACCCCTGATGAGTTTCGTCAACTTCAGGAATCCTGTCCTTCCTTGACGGGTTTACAATCAAAGGCTACCACTCAAGAAGTTGAGAAGGCACGGGATGGTGCCACATACCAGTTCATACATGAGGACGGCCTCCTGTACCGAAAATGTCTCTCCTTGGATCACCTTCAAAAGGTAAATGGTTTATCCTTGGTTGTTCCCAGCGATTGCCGTCCCGTCATCCTACGTGTTGCTCACGAAGGTCCTTTGGCTGGACATTTCTCCCACCGGAAGACCCAGATGAAGGTATGGCAAGACTTTTATTGGACAGGGATGTGTGCAGACATCCGGGATTACTGCCGTTCCTGCGACAAGTGTCAACGTATGTCAGCTAAGGGAAGGGTACGTCCAGTACCTCTTCAACCGTTACCTGTCGTAACTGAACCCTTCTCCAGAGTTGCCATTGACTTGGTAGATCCCTTGTCTCCACCTTCTTCTGAAGGGCACCGTCACCTTGTAACTTGCATTGATTTCTTCACTGGTTTTCCTCTTAATTACTACTTCTACTGCTACTACTATTACTACTACTATTACTATTATTATTACTACTACTACTACTATTACTATTATTATTACTACTACTACTACTATTACTATTATTATTATTATTACTACTACTACTATTATTACTACTACTGCCACTACCATCACATCCATCTCCAGCACTACTACCAGGAAGAGGTTGAGCAGATGTTGAGTCAAGGAATCCTCCAACCTTCAACCTCTCCACACTGCTCTCCGGTTATCATGGTCAGGAAGTCCGACGGTACGTATCGGATGGCCATTGATTACAGGTTACTCAACTCAGTTACTATTTTCCATGCTGAACCATCCTGCAGTATTGAAACAGAGCTGCATAAGTTCGTTGGTGCTGAGTTCTTCTCAGAGCTAGATTTGAGTAAGGCATATTACCAGGTTCCACTTTCTGCCAAAGCTCGACGCTTCACTGCGTTTCCCACTCACAAGGGCCTGATGGAATTTACTCGGATGCCTTTTGGTCTTGTTACGGCCTGTGCCACTTATATTCGCTTAATGAGGATTGTGCTTGCTGGCTTGGCCAATGTTTCATTTTATTTTGATAATATTTTTGTGTATTCATCTGATTGGCCCACTCACATCTCTGCCCTCAAGTCTGTTTTAGATAGACTACAACAAAACGGTCTGACTGTCAAACTTAAAAAGTGCCGGTTTGGAGCAGAGTCCATCAACTATCTGGGATTTGTTTTGTCCCGCGACCATCTTCAACCACAAGTTGGCAAGTTGACTGCCATCACCTCCATGACTCCTCCTACCACCAAGAAGTTACTCCGGAGTTTCCTAGGTTTGATATCATTTTATAAAGCTTTCATTCCTCAGGCCTCTGAGCTTACCGGCCCCCTCTCTGACTTGTTGAAGAAGCTGGTACGGGATCCCCTCCAGTGGACTGAAGATCTGCTTGAACGGTTCAAGCTGCTGAAGCAAGCCTTGACGTCGGGACCTATTCTGCGTCTTCCGGACTCCAGCCAGACCTTCGTCCTACGTACCGATGCTCCTTCAGTACCATGATGATCGTCCACATCCCATCTCTTACGCCAGCCGGAAACTACTGGATCGGGAACGACGATACTCTACCATCGAGAGGGAATGCCTGGCCATCGTATTCGGCATTCATAGGTTTGACTTCTATCTTCGAGGTAAGGAATTTATCCTTGAAGTAGACCACAAGCCTCTAATATACCTTCAAAAATTCAAAGGTAAAAATGATAGAGTACTACGATGGGCTTTAGGTCTTCAACCCTATAAATTTAGGGTTGTTCATGTTGCCGGGACAGACAACATTGGAGCCGACCTTCTCAGCCGGCAATAGCTTTTCTTTATTTTGTTTTCCTGCACTCCAGTCTTTTACAAGTTTTGTTTCCTGCACTCAAGTATATTATAAGTTTGTTTATGTCTCCTGGTCAGCTGCAGTTCTTCGACATCAGCTGTGCAGCAGATGTTTTAGTGGGGGCATGTGTGAGGAACTGCACCTGCCTCGTCTTCCCCTAATTAGTGGTTGAACTACCACTCTCGTCTGCCGGCGCTTGTTCACCGGCTTCCCCGCCACTACCCCACCCCCTTGTCCAGGGGTAGGGGGGTAGTCTAACCGAGCCAAGCTCCACGCCACCGGCTTGGAGAAGGACAGAACGCCTCAGCTCTCACACCTGACAACACCTCACCACCTGCTGCTGGTTCTCAACATTCCGAAGGCATTTCTGGAGACTTGGGCTCCCTTCCAGTGTGCCCTTCAACTGTACCTACACCATTCGACCCTTCCTGCTGTCTGAGGAGCAATCTACGTTGCCGAGTGTTGCTGTCACGCATCTCACCCTCCAGACAGCTGTACAGGGAGTTATTTGGGTGTCATACCCCTGCTCTGGTAATTGTTTACGAGCAGTTCGTCGTTGGTGATTTATTTTGGCTTCTAGCCTATTGTTTGCTAATTGTGTGTGTGTAAATATATTCGGGGTATCATACTCCATGATTTTTCTTCCCCACAACTCTATAAAAAGATAATATTAATTGGTAGTCACCTCGGCCCTGACAACTGTATATACTGTGATACTCACATCAACAGAAGTGGAGAAGCCACCAGAGTCCTCTGTTGCGGTAACCACAAGCTGGTAGATGTGAGGTTGCCGTACATCTTCAAAGTCCAGCTCCTTAGCCAGTTTGACAATGCCTGAGTTGGGGCCAATGTTGAAGGTACCGGCGCCCTGACCCTTGGCCTTGAGAGTGTAGCGGATTTCCCGATCAGCAAAAGATTTTGCCTTCACAGAGATGATGCTGGAAAGGAAGTTACAGATGAAATATGTTTCCTCAGGATCCTCTTCATGTGAAATAGACTGACCTTGAGCTCAAAACCTAAATCAAGGGGGAAAACAAGCCACAAATAGAAACTCCTTGAAAAAGTGGTTAAGCGGCCATAAGATCAGAAAGGGAGAATCTTCCCAGTGAAGGTAAATAAGGGATGGTGAGTGGTTTGGCCATGTGGAGGTAAAGAGGAAAGATGGCATGATTGAACTGGTGTATATAGAAAAGCATAAGACATGGGACAGAGTAAGATGAAGCAATGTAATCTACATTTTTCTAAATCTAAACAAAATAACTAAAACAATACTCACTCGGCATCCTTTGCAGTATTTTCCGGTATGGTTTTCTCATACTTTGGGAGGTAGAACTGGGGAGGTCGCTTTCCTCCCACAATGGACAGCCGCTCTTCGGGAGTTGACTGGAAGTGTTTATCATCAATTCTGCCATTTTGGTCCTCTGCCTTGACATACAAAACATATTCCATGTCCAGCTGAAACATTTCTGAGCCTCGAGTCCGCACAACTCCAGACTTCTCGTCCACCTCAAATCGTCCACCAGCTGTAGGACACAGGTGAATGCAACTGAGGTCAAGGATGCTTAATCAATGAACTGGTAGGCAGTAACAAAAACTTTTCACTGCCTTTAGTTGAAATGAGCAACAATTTTCCTTTTCTTTCAGTCTGTAATTACATTTTTCGAACTCAATGCAATGGATGTCCAGAATTCAAAGGTTACCTTTCAAAGGTTACCGTGTGTGAAGCAAAGTCTGAAAAACATTCCCTGACAGCAAGGTGCACTAACTCCTGTAATAAGAGAATCAACTACACTAATACTTAACAAGATTGCTGGTCAACCCAATCACTCACTTCTGTCACGGACAAGGAAGTAATGGATGTCATGATCCTTGTCTGGGTCCCGTGCCTGCAGGGTGAACACTGGTGTGTTGGGTGCTGCATTCAGCTTCACCACAGCCTGCATGGGCAGCGGTCGGTTGATGAAGTATGGGGGTTCATCGTTGACATCAGTGATCTGTAGAATGACACGCTGGTTGTCCGTGTCTGGGGGGAAAGGTATTGATGAAATTGATTGTAGGAGGCAGGTGCTGTGATCCAAGGCCTACTCATAACTAGCAGTATGCAAGTAAATTGGCATCATTGCCTTTTCAACCCAAATCATCTATTATAATCAAAAACACATATTAGCAAATTCAATAAATCACAACGAAAGTGATAATGTACTGAATTATCCTCAAGTAATACATAGTTGTTTTTTACCCTCCAAACAAAATTAATGAATGAATAAAAACTGCAATTACGTGGTTATCTCAAAATTGAACTTTTAAAAAAAACAGCATTTACTGCAGTAAAAAATCTAGTTAAACTGTGCAATGATCTTTCTTGAATCTGAAAACTGTAGATGTTATAGCCTGTAATCATCCTTCCAACTATCTAGGTGCAGACATTCTACTACTACGGAAACAGGGGATTGTGCAATGTACTCACAGCTAACGCCTGGGAGCCGGGGGTGAGTCGGGGCATAGCAGCACAAGTGGAGGGAGGAAAAGGAGGAGAGAGACAAAGATTAGTGCTGGCAAGTCCATTTAGTTCACAGCTGTTCATCCAGTAATTGATACTACAGGTTACTCATTATTTAGGGGAAACATTTAGGAGAGTCACACTTCAGCTTTTTGATGTCATTACTAGGGAAAGATTAAGGAGAATTACACGACAGCTTTTGTAAACCTACTGGCTAACTTATCAGTAACATGAAGAATGAAGGAAGGTGTCATGGAATGGAGCAAGTCATGTTACGCATCACTGACAATGAATGTACAAGGAAGATGACTAACTACAAAGATTAGATTTTGAGAATAGTTGCAGCAGTGAAGCGAAGACGAGGCAGATATTGAGTGCAGTGAGGTGAGAGTAAGTGTCACAAGCAATGGCAATGACAATGATGATGATGATGAGCAACGCATCAATGCTCCATGAATTACAACTGTTGGTGTGTCGTACAAACTCTACCATTGAGGTGATGTGTAGGAGGACAACCCTGAGTGAAAGTGGAGGACAGAGTGCTGGAGTACGTGAAAGAGAGAAGATTGAGAGGATTAGAGCATGCAGAGAAAGAATGTAAGGACAGGAATAATTGGAATCTCTTATGCCATGGGACAAGTTCTTAGGAACAGGCATCAGATAGATATATAGATAGATCATACTAACTGTTGGATAAAAAAAAATCAAGGCAGTGAATATGAATGACAAAGCACAGTGTGATTCTCCTTTCCCTTTACTTGTTAGCACACACCACATCTTACAAGCAGAAAAAGACTCAACATTACAGGTTACAAAATTTATGTACACTATAAATTATTCAAACATACAAATAAATGAAAAGGAAATATGGATGCTTATAATGTAACCTGGGAAATATTCAAAACATTCCTTAACAAAAAGCTAGGTAATCAATATTAGTCAAGAGCAACAATTAAAAGCTTAATAGCAATAATGCACAACTTTCAGCCGGTAACTGTACCTTCAACACTGTTGCTTTTAGAGTACTAAGCTTTCCACTCCACACAGGATATGAAGCTTCCCTCAACTAACCAAAGCTCTTGGTTCTCAAAAGCAACAAGTGGATGAGTTCCTGAGCCCCAATATAAGTTTTAAGCAGACAAGACAGAAGCAGCAGTAGAAAGAACATGTAGGTGTATCCACTTGAAGTAGAAAGAACATGTTTAGGTGACAAAGTGTACCATTCACCCGTGTAGGTGTGTGTAGCCTTGCACCCAGTCACTCATAATTGTATCTTTAAGAAAAGAATGAAAACACTGCACTGTGTTAATGGTGTATTTCAATGTGCAATTGTAATGCTTATATTCCCTTTAACCTCCGTCTTAAAATGTGAAAAAAGGTGCCACACACACACACACACACACACACACACATATATCTCTTTTCTGCAGTTTAATTCAACCTAACCAGAGTTAACCCTAGACTTGGTAGACTATGTCGTATGATTTCGTTTGAGGTCTTTCAGCGGTGCCATCCTATTTCATAACAAATTTAAGATACACCACCACCGCTCAAACTATCATAATTGAAGAAAACTTTGTGGAGATCAGAACATATTTCCATGATAACACAATACTATTGGACGCACTCGTAATTCATCTATAGAATGAACTCATCTTTATCAATTACTACATTTATGAGAAAAAAAATATTTGGTGGCCTTTGAGACAGGACATATGACGGTGCTGGGTGGCGTTGGTTAAGGGGTGGCGCTGACCCTGAATCTCACTCATCCAATTTACTCCACTATGAGTGAGAGAGAGAGAGAGAGAGAGAGAGAGAGAGAGAGAGAGAGAGAGAGAGAGAGAGAGAGAGAGAGAGAGAGAGAGAGAGAGAGAGAGAGAGAGAGAGAGAGAATAAGAGCACTGGTTGCCCCCACTGGCAGTACTAAGCTATTGATCTTTTCCTTCTGTCTCATTCCAGCCTGTTTGCTTCTACTACTATATTCTCTCCCACACAACCTACCACGTCTGCTTCCCACACGTGTTGTTCTCAATTATTAAGTCAGTTAACGCACAGCACCTCATTACACAAAAATTTTAAATGTGTAAAATAAACTAAATTTAATTTAATTTATTTTTTAAAAATAAAACATTGGAGTTTTGCTATGATTACCGAACTTGATTATATGTACGTACGTAAGTGTGTGTGTGTGTGTGTGTGTGTGTGTGTGTGTGTGTGTGTGTGTGTGTGTGTGTGGTGTGTGTGTGTGTAATTAAGAGTAGGAATACATGATAACACTGACTGAATATTTAATTTCTAACCGAATGATCTCTCTCTCTCTCTCTCTCTCTCTCTCTCTCTCTCTCTCTCTCTCTCTCTCTCTCTCTCTCTCTCTCTCTCTCTCTCTCTCTCTCTCTCTCTCTGTGCCTGATAACTTTTCTGTTTTTGCATCCATATATAACTTTTTTTCAATTGCAAATCTTTCACAGGCTTCCAAAGAGGGAAAAAAAAGTCCTCTGTTTACCCTCCCATTCATCTGTCTCATCATTCCTTTTCCTTTTCCCTTCCTTTTTTTTCCATACATCCTCATTTTCTTGCATTACTCCCTTGATCTAGATGTTTGCTGCAAAAACGTCGACACTATGCAAGGATTCATGGGATTAAATGTGTGTGTGTGTGTGTGTGTGTGTGTGTGTGTGTGTGTGTGTGTGTGTGTGTGTGTGTGTGTGTGTAGTATCCTGAAACCAGGTGGTGTTAGCCCCACCCTCAGTCCCTCCAGCGTTGCCATGACTACAGACATGCCTCCACCTCCTCCTCTCTAGGGGTGGCGGTGTGAGTGGCCAGGTGGTAAGAGAGAGAGAGAGAGAGAGAGAGAGAGAGAGAGAGAGAGAGAGGAGAGAGAGAGAGAGAGAGAGAGAGAGAGAGAGAGAGAGAGAGAGAGAGAGTTGAGGATGTGAAGGAAGAATTGACCATGATGGAGGAAGGAGTCATTGCAATCTAAAAAGGCAATTTAGCTTGACCAGGGGAGAGAAAAAAAAAAGGTTTCCCTCTGTACCTTTATATTCTCGCCAGCTGTTTGTATTTCTTTGGATTCAATGTACGTCAATAGTATTCTGTACCTTATTATTATATTTGTGTTCTTCTTCATTCTTTCTTTCTTCCACATTTTGTTTTTCTTCTCTAACTGGTAAGTGGATGATTCAATTTCTCTATTGCTTCTGAAGTCACACTAACACACACACACACACACACTCTTTCTCTCTCTCTCATGTGTGTATGTGTGTTCACTAAGCAATTCAAGACATATGTAAATTCTGTAGTAGTAGTAGTAGTAGTAGTAGTAGTAGTAGTAGTAGTAGTAGTAGTAGTAGTAGTAGTAGTAGTAGTAGTAGTAGTAGTAGTAGTAGTAGTAGTAGTAGTAGTAGTAGTAGTAGTAGTAGTAGTAGTAGTAGTAGTAGTAGCAGCAGCAGCAACAATAGCATCAGCCGTAATAGTAAAGCAATGATCATAATAGATAAATACTACCAAAGCTGCTGTTGTGCCCTTTGACCCCTGCAAGTCAAGTCAACTAGCCATTCCCATCATCATTGTCATCACCACTTACCATTACCACCGCCACTTACCACCTCCACAATCACCACCACCACCACGTCCACTCACCTGCAAAGAATAAAGACTGTTAATTGGATGAAAGATATATGATAAATTGCAATACTATACAATATATAAAAAAAAAAAAACACATGGATGTATGTACATATATATACAAACAAGAGAGAGAAGATAACTGGTTGAGAGATAATAAAGATAATTATTCATTGCCAAATCTATGCATGGAAAAGTAAAAAAAAATAAAAATAAAACAATGTAACCTGATTATAAATTAGGGAAAAAGCACCATTCTTTCAGCCCCTAAAACCACAACAAGGCATTACTGGCTCGGAAAAGTGTTTAGAATAATGTGATACCTTTAATTCTCCACTAATTAATCCACACTAATTACCTACATTAACCAATTTCCCTTAATTAATACTAAAAAACATTCAGTTGAGATACCAATTGACTTTTACACGTGATTCTGTTCTTGTTTTTGCAACTTGATATATTAAGTTATTCTGATACTAATGGTGTGAGTGATTGTATAAGTTATATTCATGATTATTCCTCTCTCTCTCTCTCTCTCTCTCTCTCTCTCTCTCTCTCTCTCTCTCTCTCTCTCTCTCTCTCTCTCTCTCTCTCTCTCTCTCTCCAGCCACTTTCCACATCCCTGTCTTTAATTTTTCTTCTTCTGCCTGTGAGCTACTGGGTCAGCTTGCCTGAAGCCATCTCTCGTCTGCTCCGTCGCGTTTGTCATATCTCACGTTTTTATTACTCCCGTTATTACTCATACGAATACTTTGTAACAATACTTTATTACTCCAGCTCATAAAACTAATACGTTCTGTCATAGGACGAAGGTCAGGACTAACTCGCAATCCTAAATCTCTGCCGTAATCTGACCTGCCTAGATTGGCGTTATTTAAGATTGACGGGACAGGACTGCTCTAGGTAATGGTTGTGGTGGTAATTTGGTGATAGTAGTAGTGGTATAGTGGTGGTGGTGGTCATGACTGGTAATGGTCATGGCTGTGTTTGGTGCTGTTGGTTTTAGCGTTTATTGATGTGATGGTATAGTGTTTGATGGTGGTTAGGTTTGTGATGGTGGTGGTGGTGGTTGTCATGGTATGCAGCTACTGACGGGACGTGTTTGCAGTGGGTTACCATGGCGATATCTAGTATCCCAGTGATTCTTCGATGGCTGCCTTCCACATACTGCCACTTGGTCACAATCCCAGCCTCCAAAAATGACAACAGCTTTTAAAAGTGAACCGTGGTCGCTCACTACGCCTGGTGACCACTCCTTCAGACCAGAGCGGCGACGGTACGACTCAGCAATTTCCCTTGAGGGCGTAATTTTGCACGGAGTCCGCCTCTCGTGGCAGATCTTTCCTTTGCTTTCCTCCAACACCTTTCAGAGGGCATTTTCTTTAACACGGTTGCCAACCCCCCAACCCCCTCCATCCTTTACTGCATATGAACAGTAAGACCCACGCGCTACGCACGCCACCCCTTACAGTCTTGACTCTTAATAGCCCCTCTCCCCTAGTCTCTAACCGCGGTCTCCACGTGGCCACCGCACCCATCATAGCGATCGATGCCAAGTGACCATGAGACCTGCCGGCTGGACGCCTCGCCTGCTGCCCATTCACTTTGAGGGGTCTTGTAGTGGCGGCCAGAGGTTTCGAGCGTCCCTGTCATCCTCCTCACAGTTCCCCTTACACCAACCCCTATCGTTTCCCAGCCCCCTTCAACTCTGACAGCGGGGTGGGGCGAGTCACGTCCCTGCTCTGCTCTTGGGCACGTGGACACCAGACACAAAAACGCTCCTCCCGTTCAATTGGCCTAAACTTACTTCACTTACTGAGCACCCTGGCAATGGAAGAGAGTGGTCCACCCTGCCTAGTCCCGTACCCTGTTCTTTTAACTTCCCCTGCCCTGCCAGGCTACCATATTCCTTTTCCTAAACAAGCCTGTACGTTGTGTCAGCCTGTCAGGAGCCTCAAGAGCTGACTGGCCTGCTCCCCGCTCACGCCAGTCCCTCCCACGTTTATCTGCCTCCACGCGCACCCACTGACTCTCCCCTCCCTCCCACTCTTCCTCCGCTCACCATTAACGGTAAAACCATCCCATTCGCCGCCACCGTTATCACCGATATCAACAACTATGCACAAGACGACGCGCCGATATCTAGCGATCACCACTCAGGAAGGCCCTCACATACATGTCGCTAGCGTCTCCTCTCTCTTGTGTCACATAATTTGACATTCCCAGTGTGTGTGTGTGTGTTCTTGCAAAATACACACTTCCCACCTCGATAATGTTGTTTGCTAACAGTGGTAGTGGCGGCGGTGGTGGTGGCAGAGTCCGTCCAGGCGGAGGTAACGGCGAGGGATGAAGAAGAAAACGGAGGTAAAGGGAAAGAGAAAGAACGTAAATTGAAGGAAATAAGAAAAAGAAAACGAAGAGGAGAATGAAGAAACAGAACAGGACGAATACAAGGAGGAGGAGGAGGAGGAGGAGGAGGACGAGGAGGAGGAGGAGGGGAGGAGGAGGAGGAGGAGGAGGAGGAGGAGGAGGAGGAGGAGGAGGTACAGACAGACCCAGTGACAACCTGGACACCGAGACCCTAAATACAGTCACCACACATGCCATCCAGCTGAACCCCTTCTAAGAAACGATCGATGCACGCCGGAATTTACTCGTGCATTAAAAGGGAGTTATTGTATGACTGGTGGCTCCCACAGGCAGTCCCTCCCTCCCTCCCAATCTTGTATACCTCCCTCAGTCTCTTCGCACGCCACCACCACCACAATCACCACCACCAACGCATGCCACCGCAGAATACATAACAATTGCATACCGTCACACCACCACCACCATCACCACCACCGTCGTCGTCAGATTTATCGTTACGTTATGATTGATATTTCAGAAACTTTGACGTCATTGAGACAACAACGACCATGAATGAATGAGTGAATGAATGAATGAAAATCTCTCTCTCTCTCTCTCTCTCTCTCTCTCTCTCTCTCTCTCTCTCTCTCTCTCTCTCTCTCTCTCTCTCTCTCTATCTCTCTATCTATCGATCTGATCTATCTATATCTCTCTAATATATGTAGCTGAGAGAGAGAGAGAGAGAGAGAGAGAGAGAGAGAGAGAGAGAGAGAGAGAGAGAGAGAGAGAGAGAGAGAGAGAGAGAGAGACTCCAGAAATCGGGCGATCACACTCAAACTTCCCATTAAAACTTCGATAATTGATTGCGCCGCTCTTAATTACCGCGAGCGAGGGGAAGGAAGATGGAAACGGAGGGAAGAGGAAGAATGTGAAGGGTGGGAGGCGAAATAGAAAAAAAAAGTAAAACTAGGAGAAAAAAAAAAGCAGAAATATAAAACGAGAAAAGCTAATGATTTTTTTTTCTCTCTCTCTCTCTCTCTCTCTCTCTCTCTCTCTCTCTCTCTCTCTCTCTCTCTCTCCATTAACGACACTTATTATAGTTACATCCTCCTCTTAGGTGCCCTGTGTGGTCAGTGTATGGATGGTTGAACAGTGAATGACAGAACACAGGTTACGCTTTCCAGCCTTGCCCCAGGGGAAGATTTTTCGTGTCATGTCATTGAAAAACCGCCACAGCTCGCCTCCCCTCTCCCTCTCCCACACACACACACCCACCCACACTATGGTAATTATAATAAATACAAAACTTTTCAAAATCAGCAGTGTTCGTACAGAATAATAAAAGTAATATAATAACAAAAGTTAGTCGATTGGAGAACGAAGAAGACAGAGACGACGACAACAACGACGACGGCGGCGGCGATGCGACCAAGAAAGAAGAAAAAAGAGAAAAGAAGTTTGACACACCAGCAACGAAGTCAAATACATGAATGAAAAGGAGGAGGAGAAGATTGGGTAAGTGAAAATATATGAAACTAAATACTACTTATATGTTGTTATAATTATTACTACGATACTCATCATCATCATCATCATCAAGGAAGGAGGTATGTTGAAGGTCTCTACAAACCATGAGTAACATTTCAACACATTTATAATTTTTGTTCTCTCTCTCTCTCTCTCTCTCTCTCTCTCTCTCTCTCTCTCTCTCTCTCTCTCTCTCTCTCTCTCTCTCTCTCTCTCTCTCTCTCTCTCTCTCCATCCGGTCAGTTAAATAAATATCCAGGCAGGGTTTAGGGCGGCTGCCTGGGCGGGCTGTGGGCGGGGGAAGGAGGAATTATTGAACAGAACGTCCCCACAAACACGCCCATGTCACTGCCTCCCACGCCCTGTCCTGCTCCCCGGCTCCTCCCACGCAGCCTGTACACACACACACACACACACACACACACACACACACACACACACACACACACACACAAATCCGCCTATACACTCAAGCGCGCACGCCCATCCAGTACAGTGATTTATAAAAGGGTCTGGTCCACCCACCCACACGCGCACGCAGACGGTCATCCACTCACGCACGCAATCACGCACACACTATAGTATGCTCCATCTACACGCAAACACGGATCCACCCACAGAACACGCATGCTCTCTCTCTCTCTCTCTCTCTCTCTCTCTCTCTCTCTCTCTCTCTCTCTCTCTCTCTCTCTCTCTCTCTCTCATCTGCCTGAAGAGCAAAGGACATCAGAAGCCTTTAAACCGATATGTCAGATGCCAAGTCCGGGACCGGTTCCACTTCGATCTATGTATGTATGCGTGGACAGAGACTGCACAGAAATGGACAGAGATATCGAAAAGTGGCTAGATAAATGGACAGAGACGAAAGATAAATGGACAGAAATGGTGAGAGAAATAGATAGAAGTGGATAAAAATGGACAGTGAAATAGATAAAAGTGGACAGCGGGATACGTGGCTGTGGTTCAAGGAAAATAAAAGTGTGTGTGTGAGAGAGAGAGAGAGAGAGAGAGAGAGAGAGAGAGAGAGAGAGAGAGAGAGAGAGAGAGAGAGAGATACTACTGAGTGAGTGAGTGAGTGAGTGAGTGAGTTAATGTGAATAAAGTAAGCGCCAGCCAGAGAAACTTCTGAGCGCTGGGTACAGACAGACGGTCCTTCGATTATATTCTCTCTCTCTCTCTCTCTTTCTCTCTCTCTCTCTCTCTCTCTCTCTCTCTCTCTCTCTCTCTCTCTCTCTCTCTCTCTCCACAAACTTAAAAACAAATACATGGGTAAATAGATAGAAATGACAAGAGAACTATAGTATATGTGAAAATGGAGGATTGTTGAGAGAATAATAATATGAGAGGATGATAGAATAATGATGGAGATGAAGCATTATGAGGAGATAGATGATAAGTGGATAAATAATAATAATAATAATAATAATAATAATAATAATAATAATAATAATAATAATAATAATAATAATAACGATATTTAAGATAATAAGAAAATACACATTCGAATAATTTGTAAAAACTATTAAAATGGGTTGGACGAAGAATTTTTTTTTCCCACATTTATTTATGGTAGGGTAGAGATTCCTTAACTTTGATCCGGGATGAAATTAAAGCAAGTTACTCTTCCACAAGCCTTCCCAGTAACGTGTTTAACTATAAATACGCAAGGAACAAGAAGAAGAAGAAGAGGATCGTCTGCCAAGGTCTTCAACACAAGCCATTAGATGTGTTACTAAGAGATCTTTGTCACTGCCCAACGAAATATAACACAAATAAGATAGTATTAAGAATGTCATCATAACCAAGGAAAGACTATGGTGTATTTTCTTTTTTCCAAATTTCCAGTATTCAGATAAGTGCCATTGATTGATTACAACGAAGAGAATGACGAGAAAAGTGACAAAATAAGGAAGGTGACAGGATGGATAACGAGAACGACATTACCACATGAAAAGGTCGACGAAAACGCATATGGTTCGAGTATGAGGGAAAGAAAGAAGTATAGATATAAAAAAAGTAAGAGAATAAGCAGCAAGGATATAAAAGTAGGAATATAAAGAATGCATGTCAGGCGTGTGTTGAAGAATACTGATGAAGAAGGAAAGAAAACAAAAGAAACAGAAATGCAACGAAATTATAAGGAATAAGAATGGCATTGGAGAAGAAAGGAAAGGAAAGGAAAGGAAAGGAAAGGAAAGGAAAGGAAGGTAAGGGAGAGGAATGAAAGGGAAGGGAAGGGAAGGGAAGAGGAGCCAAGTCAAGGGAAGGGAAGGCAAGAGAAGGGAAGGAAAGTGCAGAGGATACAACACGTCAGCACAACACAGCATCATGAGATCATTGCTTCAAAGGATGCAACACCAATATCACAACACCTTACGACAGCACCAAAAAACACCATCACTCAGCACCACCACCACCACCACGACACACACGCAGCATCACTACCACCACACCTCATCAACACACAAGGACCATAACGCAGCCATCAACACCGCCAAAACAGCCCACACGTAGCAAACACAGCCTTGCATGCACATCCTCCACTGAGACAACACAAAGAAGCGCTTCGTCCGCCACCAGAACATCACGTCTGTTTACCATTACAAAGATTCAGCCGCTGGGAACAAGGGAGGCAAAGTGGGAGGGGTGAACGCATAGTCGTACAAGAAAATAGAGAAAGGAAGCAAGGGGAGAGAATGAAAAAGAATGGGACGGGGGAGGAAAAGTATGCGAGGAACGCGGACAAAGTCGTAAATCTCATGGATAACGATTAGAACAGTGTAGATGATGACTGGAGTGAAAAAATAGGTCCGGTCGTGAAAAAACCAGGGCTGGTCTTGGGCTAAATAGAAACGCTTAACTCATGTTCTAAGAGGCTTTGGGTAACTACAGCCTGCTAAGAAAGTGACGACGAGAAATTCAAGACTTCTGACAACACGAAAGAGATAAAGGAAGAGAAGGAGGAGGAGGAGGAGAATCTCGACATAAACCAGTGAACCCGCTCATCTAACCATCCAAGCGAGCAGACGGCCAGAGGAAGGATGGAATGGGTGAAGATGAAACTGAGTGGATCGAGATGAAACGATAAGATGTCGACAACCTTCCTTTTACAAACGGGATGGGAGGAAAAGGTGTGTTTAGGGGGATGACGTGCAGTACTGAGGTTCGGAAACTCGGCAGTTCTGTGTGAAGGGGAAATTAAAAGGATGGGGATGAAAGGGCAAAAGAGAGGAAGGTGAGAAGGGAGAAGAAGGAACTTTTTAGAGGAAGTTGGTGAGACGCGAGCAGATGTGTGGAAGATGAAAGGAATGAGAGAGAGAGAGAGAGAGAGAGAGAGAGAGAGAGAGAGAGAGAGAGAGAGAGAGAGAGAGAGAGAGAGAGAGAGAGAGAGAGAAGCCTGCCAGGTAATCTCTTTCCGCTACCTGCTTCCTTCACCTCTCAGAAAGAAGCCAAACACAGTAAGGAATACGGAAAATTTGTTTCCAGAGAGAGAGAGAGAGAGAGAGAGAGAGAGAGAGAGAGAGAGAGAGAGAGAGAGAGAGAGAGAGAGTTGAGTGGTGCATGAGGATGACAAACATGCAAATTAACCACATTGCTTACATGGCTCAGCGATCTTCCTCAGCGTTAATCATCCTTGCCACCAACACCATTAACACCATCATCAACACCATCCATTATTGATTTCAATCCTATTCTCTTGGTAGTTATTCCTATTCACTCTCCATAGACAAGCAAATGAACACCATACACCATCAATATGCACGTCACGATAAATTTAGTGAAACACACCATGCAAACAAACAGAAAATAGATACTGAATGCAGAGACGAAATTGGCTTTACGTCATAGAGCTGGAATTTGTGTTTTTTCCACGATTATCAGCTTTAACTATTTACCGTCTGAGACTACTCACTCCCTTGACTGTCAACGCCCACCCATTAGCGGCGTGCACACACACATACAGTAGGTTAAACATAGGACATATTTAATTTCGAGCCCTGGTAAAAGATTGAGTGAGTGTGTGTGTGTGTGTGTGTGTGTGTGTGTGTGTGTGTGTGTGTGTTCAAAACAGCTATAACATCATTATTGAATGACTACCTTACCTGTTCCTCTCTCTCTCTCTCTCTCTCTCTCTCTCTCTCTCTCTCTCTCTCTCTCTCTCTCTCTCTCTCTCTCTCTCTCTCTCTCTCTCTCTCTCAGGCTTCCATCCATCCCCTTCACTAACACAAGGCGATACAAGAACGACCCTCACACGCACCACAACCTTCACTTGTCATTCCCACGACTCCACCACCACCACCACCACCACCCCGACCCATTTCCTCATTAATTGTCTATCTTACAGTCTCATTGTCATCATTACCGTTATATTAGTTATCATCTATCAACACAAATTCGAATATAGACTGATGAAAAAATATGAATTTGATAGGTAAGCTTAAAAAAAAATAATAATAATTCTCTCTCTCTCTCTCTCTCTCTCTCTCTCTCTCTCTCTCTCTCTCTCTCTCTCGGTGACCTTGAACACGCACATCAGACAAGATCTAGACGAGTCGTGTACAATAATTATTAATCTTCTTCTGTGATTCATAGACAATACTGATCAATTTGGTGGTGGTGGTGGTGGTGGTAAGATGGATCAGTAATTATGTGTGGGAGAGCGAAGGGTGGGATGGAAAGATGTGCGTGTGGGGGGGAGGGCGCTCGCTCTCTCTCTCTCTCTTTCTCTCTCTCTCTCTCTCTCTCTCTCACACACACACACACACACACACACACACAGTCTGTCTGGTGGCGTCCTGCATCCATCCGCCGCCGCCGCCGCCGTCACCGCCACACTCCGTTACCATGACAACCACTCGGCGACCCTCACGGCCTCACTGCCTTACAGCTTCCCATCCACCCTCCTCCCTCCACCTTCCACCTGGACGTCACAGAACTCAACGAAAGCTTACAAATCCAATCATTCACCTTTCCTACAGGTAAAAGGTTTATCTGATTACAATTCAAAGGGAAGTTCACTCAAATTTCTTTCTACCGATAAATCAGAGAAGACTTATCTGATGTTAAAACCTTGGCGCTCTTACAGTGACCAATCAGCTTGCTCTCTTCCCCCTAACCCCCAGTAGCCGGTGCCGCGGGGCCAACCAGCTCTTTTCCCGGCTCCCTGGCAACCAATCACCTCCCTCTCCCTTACACGCCCTCATCCAATCACAGCCAAGAGTCTTATAGTGTCAAGATACTTCCCGAAATAAAAACAGCTAACCACAAAATAACGTTAGAAAAGACATTGTAATTTCGTTCTGATTTCGTATTCTGTTTCTCTAGGGAATTAAGTTTAAGTGTGCTTTTTTTGAACGTGGAGTAATGGGAGGAAATGTACAGTTTATGGAATGAGTGTAACATTATGAAGAGGACGATGCGTTTCGAAACAAAATGAGGGAAAGAGAGAGCGAGTGAGAGAATAATTGCATTGTTTACTACAAGTACTACTACTACTACAACTACTAATACTACTGTTTCAGCTGCTTCCATCATATTATTATTATATTCTAAAGGGAAAACTAAACCAAATACGTACTTGAAAATTGAGAAAAACTCCTCTCTCTCTCTCTCTCCTCTCTCTCTCTCTCTCTCTCTCCAATCAGCAGAGTGGAGGCACATTTCTCCCTCACTCTGACTTCCATTCGTCATGCTGATGAGAGGTGGATGTGAGGGAGAGGGGAAAGGGGTGAAGGGAGGGGATGAGGGGAAAGAGTGGGTAGTTGAGTGGTGGAGTAGTAGTAAGGGGGAGGGAGGGAATGTGTAGGTGTCTGGGGGGGGAGAGAGAGAGAGAGAGAGAGAGAGAGAGAGAGAGAGAGAGAGAGAGAGAGAGAGAGAGAGAGAGAGAGAGAGAGAGAGAACGGAAAGAAAATGAAAAGAAAACAAGAAAGAATAGGAGAATAAGAGAGGGAGTGAGAAAATTAAAGATAGGAGAAGGAAATTCAATGGGGCACTAACTTTGTAATAAAAAATGCTAATTCTCTCATTCTCTCTCTCTCTCTCTCTCTCTCTCTCTCTCTCTCTCTCTCTCTCTCTCTCTCTCTCTCTCTCTCTCTCAATTTTCCAATAAGCTACTACTTTCCTCCTTTCCTCCCAATCTTTTAAGGGCACGGAAAAAAATAAAGAAAAAACACTTTAACACACCAATATTACCGAGAAGGAAAGAGAAAAAGAAGAGAAGTTTTGCGAAAATAATAAATAAATTGTGTAAATTAGACAAGAAAATACAACGAGACTAATCATCATTGGGTGTGAAGTGTAAATATATAAAAAAAAAATTAATACATACAATACACTTTAAAACGATGCAAAGAAAAAATAAACAGGAAACTAGTCAGAAAAATGCAAACAATAAAATAATAGAAAAAAGTTTAAACTAAGTGGTAAATAAAAAAAAAATAATTGCAAATGAAAATGGGTAAATATTCTTTAAAACCGAAAATAATGTGAAGTAAAATTACAAGACTTTCCACTTTCTCTTAATAATCCAATAGCGTGTGCGTGTGTGTGTGTGTGTGTGTGTGTGTGTGTGTGTGTGTGTGTGTGTGTGTGTGTGTGTCTCTCCTTAACATGACTGAATCAGGCCTTTTCTCCTCCTACTAACACTCTTCTCTCCCTCCTTCCTCCCTCCCTCCTCTTCACAAAAAAAATCACCCTTCGTTCCCTCCTTCCTTACCAGACCAAGATGTAAACAAACCTACCACCTACTCTCTCTCTCTCTCTCTCTCTCTCTCTCTCTCTCTCTCTCTTCTCCCCTCACAGGAACCAAGAAGAAGCAATCCATTTTCCACTTCCCAGACAAACTATTACACACACACACACACACACACACACACCTATCCTGTCCTCCATACATAATTTCCTTCCCTTTCCCCTTTCCTCCTCCCCTTTTCCCCTCTTTCTTCAATAACTACTACAATATAAATAATAATAACAAATTCCATATGGACGGTTACCAATATGAGACCAAAATCATGTGTTCTCCTCCTCCTCCCCCCCCCCATCCCATCTCCTCCTCCTCCTCTAGGGAAAACTGAGAGAGAGAGAGAGAGAGAGAGAGAGAGAGAGAGAGAGAGAGAGAGAGAGAGAGAGAGAGAGAGAGAGAGAGAGAGAGAGAGAGAGAGAGAGAGAGGCGGGCAGTAGTCCCTCCCCTCTTCCTAAACAGTGTTACCAATCTGCCTCGAGGGGATTCTGGTCCGATGGGAGGAAAGAGGGGAAGAGAGAGGGGGAGGAAAGATGGGAGGAGAGTGGAGGAAAGATGGGAGGAGGTGGAGGAAAGATGGGAGGAGAGTGGATGAAAGATGGGAGGAGAGGTAGGAAAGTGGGGAAGAGAGAGAGGAAAGAAGAGAAGAGAGAGGAAAGAGGGGAAGAGAGCGAGGAAAGATGGGAGGAGAGAGAGGAAAGATGGGAGGAGAGTGGAGGAAAGAGAAGAGGAAGGAAAGAGGGGAGTAGCATAAGGGAGACAGAGGGAAGGAGGAAAGGAAGGGAGGAAAGTGATGGAGCGGAGGGAGCGGTCTCTAATATGAGGGAAGAAGGGAATGGGAGGGAGGGAGGGAGGGAGGGAAAAGGAGGGAATGAAAGAGGGAGGGAGAGGAGAAAGAGATTACGAAAATAATTAGAGAGAGAGAGAGAGAGAGAGAGAGAGAGAGAGAGAGAGAGAGAGAGAGAGAGAGAGAGAGAGAGAGAGAGAGAGAGAGAGAGAGAGAGAATCTGCAGGAAAAAATAGGAAAAAAATGAAACGATAATTAACAACATAGAATGAGCAATGCAGGGAAATGAGAAAAAAGGAGAGAGAGAGAGAGAGAGAGAGAGAGAGAGAGAGAGAGAGAGAGAGAGAGAGAGAGAGAGAGAGAGAGAGAGAGAGAGAGAGAGAGAGAGAGAGAGAGAGAGAGAGAGAGAGAGAGAGAGAGATAATAATAATAAAAAAAAAAAAGATAGATTAATAGAAATAGAGAGCATTTAATATCAGGAAAATATATCAAACCAAGAAAATATAACTTAGATAGGGAAGGAGGGAAGGAGGGAGGAAATGGAGGAAGGGAAGGAGAGGAGGAGGGAAGCAGGGAAGGAAGGAAGGAGGGAAGGAGTGGAGGGAAGGAGGGAGGGAGGGGCTGCAGTATTGACATCTTGCCCCACTCCGCTAAGAAAACTCAACTCCCCTCCCTCTCCTCTTTCCCCTCCTTCCCTCCCTCTTTCCCCTCCACCTTCACCTTTTACCTCCAACCTTACCTACACTTCCCTCCCACTTTCGTTCTTTCTCCATCTGTTTTGTCCCTTCCTCCCACCCTCCCTCCTTTCCTTTCTAGAAAATGAGAGAGAAAGAGAGAGAGAGAGAGAGAGAGAGAGAGAGAGAGAGAGAGAGAGAGAGAGAGAGAGAGAGAGAGAGAGAGAGAGAGAGAGAGAGAGAGAGAAGAAAAAAATGGAGACAATGGGGAGACGAGACTGACTCAATTTTTTTTACCTCAATTTAATCCTTTACTTCATGTACGTAAATATATATACATGTATGTAAGTATGCATGTATGTAAGCTTACACACACTCACAGACAGGTAAGCGGGCGACAGGTAAAGTATTGTTATTGCAAGGTAGAGGTAGGAAGGAAGGTGTAAGGGCGTGTGCGTGTGCGCTTGTGTGTGTGTGTGTGCGTGCGTGTGTATCCTTGTATACATCAATGAGCGGGTGTTGGGGTCAATTCATTCAAAGGGCACGGAAAGGGGGAGTTGGGGGTGGGTGGGGATGGGGGAAGGTCACGTTGGGGGAGGAAGGAAGACTGGGGGAGGGAGGAGAAAGGTCACGAGGCGCTTGGGCGTGTTGGGGGGTCAGGGGGTGGCAGGGCGGGGGAAGACGATAGTTTCACCCCTTCCTCTTCAATCACAGGTGCATTCAGTGAGGTAGAGGAGGGGGAGGATGTGGAAAAAAGGGGAGATAAGGAATTGTGGTGAATACAGAGAATGTGAGAGAAAAGTAGTAGTAGTAGTAGTAATAGTAGTAGTAGTAGTAGTAGTAGTAGTAGTAGTAGTAGTAGTAGTAGTAGAGCTTTGTAGTATATGCCTTCACTACTATTCCAAAAATCAAATACCCAAAACAAAGACTATTTTTGTTCTTCTCTCTCTCTCTCTCTCTCTCTCTCTCTCTCCCCCCCCACATCACCTCGTGCATAATACCCTACATCTTCCACACAACACGTTTCCTCCGCCTCCTCCACCCCCTCCTCCTTCTCCTCCACCACCACCAAGAACAACAACGACTACGACGATGACAAGAAATGGTTGAAATTTTGCCCCATCACAACAAACAGTGTCGTTCACCTACTGACCTATTCTACTACTACTACTACTACTACTACTACTACTACTACTATTACTACTACAATATCCCAGAGTGTAGTTCATTTTCCTTTCAAATCATAAACCTCGCTACAGGCTATATTCATTCTCTCTCTCTCTCTCTCTCTCTCTCTCTCTCTCTCTCTCTCTCTCTCTCTCTCTCTCTCTCTCTCTCTCTCTTAAAGAGTAGATGTGTGGTGGAGAAATTTACATGTTAAAAAATGTGTGTGTGTGTGTGTGTGTGTGTGTGTGTGTGTGTGTGTGTGTGTGTGTGTGTGTGTGTGTGTGTGTGTGTGGGTGTGTATGACAGCTCGATAGAGAGGTGATAAAGG
>JAPQNM010000006.1:7027702-7032702 GCA_029783475.1 Metacarcinus magister | reverse complement strand
GCCTAATGTATGTCTCTTCTTGTATTCTATGTATGTATATGTATGTACAGTATTTATTCAAGCCATGTATGTATGTATGTATGTTTGTATAAGTTTGTTCCCAGAGACGGTGGGCTCACGTCACCGCCCCGCCGCCGCCGCTCACAAAGACCCGTCACCAGCGGGCGGAACACCGTGACGTCAGCCTTCCACTCTCCGCTGATTGGCTGCTTCGACCCAGGGTGACGCCCGTGATTGGCTGCCACACCCCATCCTCCCCGCCACCGCCCCCGCCACACCAGCATGCAGGCAGGTGACTCAGGGACCCACATGCGTGCCCGGCCCGTCATTTCCTTTCGAAACACCTGGAGTTACAAGTAGGAAGGGAATTACACTTGACTCAAGCCGGTACTGGGATCAACTGTGAGGGAGAGGAAAGTAGGAAGAAAGAGGTGAGGGAGAGGGAGGGAAACCACGATGGGGCTTCACTCCCTCACAAAGGTTTAAGCCACCACCCACCACCACTACCACCCACATACCTGCCTGCCTGCCTCCCACCCTCCCACTCCTACTCTTCCCAAACCAGTCCTTTGTCACTACTGGATTACGCTCACCAGCCTCGAGACTGACCCGACCTTCCTTAGTTAACGATAAAATCTCAGTTAGTCTCACCTCTTCCTTCTCTTTCTCGTTATAGAAGGAAACTCAACCACCTTTCCCAGTAGCAGCAGCAACAGTGACTAGTTAATAATCACGGGAGAGTTACAAGGTGAACTAGAGCATAGGAACCACAATCCTTGCCGCCCTTCCTCTTCTGGAGCACCGTAACCACCACCAAGTAGATCCCTCTACCACCCCCACCGCCTCCTCCTTCTATTTCCTATAGACCCATCTCCCCTACACATTACAAAGGCAGCGAGGCCAACCATACCACACCACATACTACATATACCACAGTGCAACGTCAAACAAACTACCTTACTTGCAATAGACACTCAAGTGGAATCCATTTCTAAGATAAATAAATAAATAAATAAAATATTAATAATAATAATAATAAAATACATTAGTAAGTTATGTTTTCACCACAAGAAGAGTGACAGAAGGAGGAGGATAAGGATATGGAGAGGGAGATGGGGACGCAAATGATAAGATGACGACGACGAAGATGGAATGGCGGTGATCAAATACAGTTAGGTAGAGGAATGAGTGTGAGCAGGAAGAGGAGTGTAACGAGGAAGAGGGTGTGGCTAAGGGACATGCAGGAGAAGGAGGGGGGTGGATGGGGGGAGGTGAAGGAAAGGGTGACTCAGGCAATACCGAGACACATTAGGAAACTTTCACTCACCTCACCACCACACACTGAGCTATCTCTCTCTCTCTCTCTCTCTCTCTCTCTCTCTCTCTCTCTCTCTCTCTCGTCTGATTTTCTAAGTATTTTCTATGTAATTTTCTCACAAACTGAGATTACATTAAAAATAAAGAAATAAATGAATTATTTATATAAATATAAATAATACGAACATGGAAGGTCAATCAATAATGTATAGCTACCGAAATAATAAAACGTTTCAAACCGTTCTATTCATAAATAAATAAAATAATAAAATAATAAAAAAATAAAATAAAAGAGGGGTCAACACGTACGGAGAAAGAAAAAAAAGGAGAAAAAAATATGGAATGCCAGACACACATAAGATTATAAGATTTACTGTCTAAGCCAATTACAGCACGAGGAGTCCGTCCATACCACCCTACACACACACACACACACACACAGACACAGACACAGACACAGACAGACACACACACATACACACACACACACAAATGCTATTGGATTATTAAGAGAAAGTGGAAAGTCAAGGTGACGGAGAGGAGGACGAGGACGACGACGAGGAGGACGAGGAGGACGAGGAGGAGGAGGAGGAGGAGGAGGAGGAGGAGGAGGAGGAGGAGGAGGAGGAGGAGAAGGAGAAGAAGGAGAAGAAGAAGATGAAGAAAAAAATAAGGAGGAATCAAAAGTTACAAGTACATTTACCACACCAGCTGTACCACCCCCCCCTTCGTCTCCCCTTACACAATCCTTCTTCCCCTCACAAACCCCACTGTTCCCCAACCTTGACTAACCCTCATTCGACCCCTTTCCCCTGCAGCAGTCAGAGTCCCAAGTCAACCTACGACAACTTTATAGGTAAATTTGAAGGGGATGTGGCAGAGGAAATTGGGCCACTGAGGGGAAAAGGAGGAGGAAGAAGAGGAAGAGGAGGAGGAGGAGGTGGGAGGCTAACACTAATAATATAAGCTACAACTATACACTATAATTAGTTTTATAGTATACTTAAACATTATCTATACAACATTATCATAAGTATTACGTATTCCTGCAACATTTGAGAGAGAGAGAGAGAGAGAGAGAGAGAGAGAGAGAGAGAGAGAGAGAGAGAGAGAGAGAGAGAGAGAGAGAGAGAGAGAGAATAGCAAGATGACTTAAGCTCGCGATAAGGCAAAATAAGAGAGGCAGTTAAGATAGGAGGAGAAAATTAAGATACACTCACTCACGGGGCAACAATTCCAAAGGATAACGAGCTCAATGGTGTGCGAAAGAAAATATAGATAACAAATGAATAACTGCACGATCGATGCTTGAAAAAGACAGATCGATGGAGGGGGAAAAAATATATGAAAGCAAATGAGAATATTGTGTTCGTTAAGTAAATTATGTCAAATTTTATGTATTCTAATTAATTTGCAGAGAAAAAAGAAAAAAAAGAAGTTAAAATTAGAACAGAAAAGAGAGAGAGAGAGAGAGAGAGAGAGAGAGAGAGAGAAGAGAGAGAGAGGAGAGAGAGAGAGAGGAGAGAGAGAGAGAGATTCTTTTTCACTGCTCATACTCCTCACTTCACGCCTCGCCCTCCCTCTTCACTCTCCCCTCACTTCAGGCGCCATCTATCCTCCTCCTCCTCCGCCATGTCCTCTTCTTCTCAATGCAGACTTTCCTCACACTTATGTCCTCCTAACACTTCCCCTTCCCCTTCTCTCTCTCTCTCTCTCTCTCTCTATCACAAACATTGTCTACCTCCTACTCTTTTCAATGCAGTCCCCCCCCCTCTCTCTCTCTCTCGATAGTCGATCATGGAGGTGGACCTTCAACTTGACCCTTGAAGGCGACCACCTCATACTCCACCTCCCGAACATCGATTGGGAGGAGGAGAGGTAAGTAGTGGATATGCCAAAGAGAAGAGGTATGGAGAGGGAAGATACTATATGGAAGTATAAGAGGGGAAGAGATGAGAGGTGGAGGTGAGAAAGAAAGAGGAGGAGGAGGAGGAGGAGAGGAGGGTTGAGTCTCCACTCTTCCTCATTACAAACACATCCTCTCGTCTCTCTACATAGGGGGGCAGAGAGAGAGAGAGAGAGAGAGAGAGAGAGAGAGAGAGAGAGAGAGAGAGAGAGAGAGAGAGAGAGAGAGAGAGAGAGAGAGAATAATTGAGTGGAAAGTTTAGGCTAAATCAGGTAAGGTCAAAGTGTCTCTGTGTGTCTCTCTCTCTCTCTCTCTCTCTCTCTGCATATAAAAAAAAAAATGTATAGTTGTCCCTTTAAATTACATATGGAAAACAAAGACATTTATTCAAAAATCCTTATATTTCACTATTACTACGAGAGAGAGAGAGAGAGAGAGAGAGAGAGAGAGAGAGAGAGAGAGAGAGAGAGAGAGAGAGAGAGAGAGAGAGAGAAAGGGGGGGGGTAAAAAAAGAGGGAGCGACAAAGGCTTAGTAATCCCTTGACGATAGAAGAGAGAAGAAGGCGGTGGAGAAGAATGGAAGGGAGGAAAAGGGAGGAGGAAAGGGGAAATAATCCTCCAGTGACCCTTCTCCTCCTCCTCCTCCTTTCTTGTCCTTCCTCATACAAGCTGATCCTTATAACCTCTGGCATCCCACGACACCCTCCTCCTCCTCCTCCTCCTCTTACTTCATCACTACCTCCTGCTCTTTCACTTTTCTTCCGGTTCCTCCTTTTCGAATTTCTCTCTCTCTCTCTCTCTCTCTCTCTCATCTCTTTCTCCCCCCAATCCCTTCATCTCTTATAATAGGTTGGTACCCCTTTACTTGCCTCTCCTCTCACCCTTCCTCACCCATTACCTTCCCCTCCTCCCCTTCCATCACCTCCTCTTCCTCCCTCCTGTCTCATTCTCCCTTCCTTGAACTCACTCCAACCTTCCATTCTTGCATCTATCACCTTGTACTACCACCTCCTCCTCCTCCTCCTCCTCCTCCTCCTCCTCCTCCTTCTCCTCCTCCTCCTCCTCTACATTGGTTTCGCTCTTCACCAAAAACACAAAAACAATTACACAAATGGTTCACAGACGTCCCTTCAACTCTCTCTCTCTCTCTCTCTCTCTCTCTCTCTCTCTCTCTTCCATCAGCAGCACATGGGAGGGAGGAAGGGATAGGAAGAGGAAGACAATGCCACAATGGTCATATATTCCTATTCAGACACCCCCAATGTCTCTCTCTCTCCCTCTCCCTCTCTCTCTCTCTCTCTCTCTCTCTCTCTCTCTCTCTCTCTCTCTCTCCTAAATATAGTGCTCTTTACCCCTTTAATCCAGAAAACTTACAAGCATTCTCTCTCTCCCCTCCCCTTCCTCCCCCCCCCGCCCCCCATTCTCTTCCTTAATTAAAGCCAACATCTTTCTCCCCCTCCCTCTCTCCCCCAGGACAGCCCCCCCCCGCCCCCCCCAGTAGGAATTAGCATATTACTAAGTTATCCCAGTAGCAACATTTAAAAGAATGCTCTTCAAGCTGGCAACACTGCAGGAAAGGAAGGGGGGATGGGGGAGAGAGGGGAAGAACGGCAGTACGAAGAGGGGAAGAGACAGAGGGAAAAGGAAGGAAGGAAGGAAGGAAGGAAGGAAGGAGGAAAGGCACAACTACGCACAGTTAATGGATGGGTGAAAGAGGGGAGAGGAAGGGGAGAGGAAGGGAAAGGAGAAGAGAGGAGGGTGGACAGAATAAGTGAGA
>JAPQNM010000006.1:7017702-7022702 GCA_029783475.1 Metacarcinus magister | reverse complement strand
CTCTCTCAAGGGTAAACTTTTGTACGTACGATTATCTAAAACTTCTATCAGTGTACAGAATAATGCAAGCAGAGGGAGGCTTTGTATCACCCTTACCACTATAGAATGGAAGGGAAAAAAAGGGGGGGGAAGAAAAAAGAAAAAAAAAAAAGAGGCAAGGAAAGAGATAGAAAATAATCAAAATCTAATGTAAAATAACACCACCCAGCCGACCTACCTACTTCAATTACTTGCCTTAATCCTTTCCTATCTTCCTCCAGCTCTCCCACAACGTAAGGGAATGAATGCAGGAGATAGTGTGTGTGTGTGTGTGTGAGTGAGTGGAGAGGCAGGTGTGAGAGGAGTGTCAAGAATGTATTTGGAAAGAAGATTACCTACCTTCCTTCCTTCTCTTTTCCCTCCTCCTCCTCCTCCTCCTCCTTCTCTTCATCTTCTTCCTCCCCGTCTTCCCCTCTGTATATAATCAGTAGCTCAGTTGCTTATCAAAGATGATGTTCGCGCTATTACTAGTATCAATATTTTCCTTGCCTAACCAACACACACACACACACACACACACACACACACAGTTAAGATGCAGTCACACGCCACTATCCTCTTACTCTTCAAAAGTAATTATATTCTTGATTGACATTATCTCTCTATCTCTCTCTCTCTCTCTCTCTCTCTCTCTCTCTCTCTCTCTCTCCTTCCCATCCTCTCAAGGCTCCTCTCTTTCGAATGAAGAGAATAAGAAAATAATGAGAAAGAGAAAGAAAGAGTAACATCAATTTAGCCGAAGTTAATAAAGCCAATATTACCAATAAGCCAGGCGGGGTAAAGCATTATAAAAGAGAGAGAGAGAGAGAGAGAGAGAGAGAGAGAGAGAGAGAGAGAGAGAGAGAGAGAGAGAGAGAGAGAGAGAGAGAGAGAGAGAGAGAGAGAGAGAGAGAGAGAGAGAGAGAGGAAAATGGTTGAGGGTACGACTACTGGAGGAGTGAACCAATATGGCGAGGGAGAGAAGGGAGTGGAGGGAAGGGAGGATGGAGGAGCGGAGGGAAGGAGAGGAGTTCATTTTATTTTATTTTTTCTGATTTGTTTTCATTTTCTCATATTGAATTGCATTTAATTTATAGCCATTATACAAACAATACATTGAGGTGTATAAGACATGTATTGAGGTGTTATGGCTTAAGCCGCGGTCACACTGGCCCAAAAATGCTTGGATCCAACTGTAGAGTTTGATTTTCGTCCAACCTTGTAGCATTTCGCTTGGCAATTGTGAAGACATCTCGCATCGTTTGCCATCCAAGGTTGGAATTAAGAAACAAAGGATCTATTTTATTCATTATTACAGATATTATTTAAAATATTATACTTCACATCATACGAAAAATAATAGTATAGAATTGATTTTTAAATAAATTCTGCCGGAAACAACATACACGAATACTTTTAATGAAATTATAACGATCTTCTAGACCCTCATTTGATAGCACTCGCTCGGCCGCCAGCCCGCTACCAAAACAAACATCTGGACTAAGTTGCTGTACACGCTTTTTTCTTTTCATCCTATTATTCATCCTTTGCAACTTGCACAATTGCCAGAAGAGTATGGGTAGGGGCTGCAAGAAATAACACATCGTTCTCCATTGTGTTCGGTATGTTTGTTGTGCTTTGTGTATCCTTGAACCATACGCTGGGATTTCCCAGCATAAACTTGGACAGTGTGACCGTAGCTTTAGTCTGCAGAGTGATAAATATACGGTTCTTTAGCAGACATAATGTAAATATCATCTCAGTACAATGATATAATTATGTATTCTTCTATATAGTAATGCATGCTATGAAAACAAATTAATGACACCAAGTAACCATGCAACATTAATAAGAAAGTTGTATTAACATTCACACAAAATACATTCACAAACATAAACATACACATGCACATAATACATACACATACGTATATACACACACATATACATACATATATACACCTATAACCACCGACTTAAACAGTGTTGGAGTGGAGAGAAGGAGTGGAGGGAAGGAGTGGAGGGAAGGAGTGGAGGAGTGAAGAAAGGAGTGATAATATAGCACATCGATCTAATACAAAAGAAAACAAAAAGAATAACCAGGAAGAATTCAAGCAGAAGAATGAAGTGGAAGAGGAGGAGGAGGAGGAGGAGGAGGAGGAGGAGGAGGAGGAGGAGGAGGAGGAGGAGGTGGTGGTGGTGGTGGTGGAGGAGGAGGAGGAGGAGGAGGAGGAGGAGGAGGAGGAGGAGGAGGAGGAGGTGGAGGAGGAGGAGGAGGAGGAGGAGGAGGAGAGGATCGATCTAAGGTATGCTATGAATGAATCTTAGTGGTGAGGTTTTTGGGGGGGAGGTGAAGGGGGTTGGGGACGTGACATGCGCATGGTTGGGGGGGATGGAAGGGGGGGGATAAAGATCAGACTACATATCCTCCCCTCCCTCATTCTTCTCCCTCCTCCTCCTCCTCCTGAGTGAACGGAAGTGGCAGGTGCATAGCGGAGACCCAGCATTCTCTCTCTCTCTCTCTCTGTCTCTTTGTCTCTCTCTCTCTCTCTTGCAATACTTCTTACCTGTCCATACTCTCTTCATTAGATCTTGTTAACACTCACCTGGTGGGGAGAGAACAATAACTTTAGTAACAACAATAATAGTAGTAGTAGTAGTAGTAGTAGTAGTAATAGTAGTAGTAGTAGTAGTAGTAGTAGTAGTAGTAGTAGTAGTAGTGGTAGTAGTTGTTGTAGAAGTATTATAAAAAGTGGTGATAATATGATAGTAGGTAGTAGTAATAATAATAATAGTAATTGTTTAACATACAAAAAACAAATCAACGGTTTCATTCCTGACATTCCAGCTAGCCTCCCTCGCTTCCTCCTCCTCCTCCTCCTCCTCCACCTCCCCTATTCAGTGGCCTTTCCTTCTCCTCACCCTTTCTTTCTCTCACTCTCTACCTCCATTCAGCTTCTTCCATCCATTCATTCACAACCTCTTCGCCAATACAATAATAATAACAGTAATAATAATAATAATAATAGTAATAATAATAATAAAAATAAATTAATCTGCCTGTACAATTACATAACCTTCAAAAAGATTACCAAAAGAACGTGACAAAGGAAGGAGGAGGAAGAGGAGGAAGAGGAAGGGAGAGAAGAATACAGAATGATGGAATTATTAACTGACAATTGAAATTTTACTGTCCCACAAAACCACATACACACAAATCCATTCTACTCATCCATTCATCCATCCATCCATCCATCCACTCACATCCACGATTCAAACACGAAAAAATAAAGAAAATAATAATCTTTGAGCGAATAAAATAAAAAAATAAAAAATAAAAAATAAATATATATAAAATCTCACACAAGACGAAAGAAGAAAAAAAAGGGGCAATGTATACTAACCTAACAAATGAATTAACTCGCATGATGATGATGATGATGATGATGATGATGATGATAAAATAGATAAGGGTGTAATGGAATGAATACAGATAAGTAGGTGACAAGTGTTATTGTTTATCTGTGAAGAGGAAGGATAATTATATAGGTGTGACGAGGAACACTTGACTGACTGATAACAAGAGGAGGAGGAGGAGGAGGAGGAGGAGGGAGGAGGAGGAGGAAGAGGATAAGAAAACGGAAATGAGGAAGGAAACAAATATGACAGTAAACTATAGTAAATCACTGTGTTTTAGAGAGAGAGAGAGAGAGAGAGAGAGAGAGAGAGAGAGAGAGAGAGAGAGAGAGAGAGAGAGAGAGAGAGAGAGAGAGAGAGAGAGAGAGAGAATATATATAGTAAAGCAAGTTTCCCTTTTACAAATTTTAAATCACTCCACCACCTCCACCTCCACCTCCACCACCACCACCACTTCCTGCCCTGCTCCACCCAATCGACCAGTGCCGTCAGTAGCAGAGGTGAGGGGAAGACGAGAACAGGTAAGGGCGGGGGGAGGGGCAGAGGGATGAGGGAAGGGAGGAGGGAGGGGAGGAAGGAGGGTAGAGAAAGGAGAGATCGGTGTGGGAAGCAAAACGTGAGTGAGAGAGAAAGAGAGAAAGTGAGCCAGAGTGTACCCCGACATCGACCACCTCTCTCTCTCTCTCTCTCTCTCTCTCTCTCTCTCTCTCTCTCTCTCTCTCTCTCTCTCTCTCTCTCTCTCTCTCTCTCTCTTTCACGCGCGCGCGTTGTGTGTGTGTGTGTGTGTGTGTGTGTGTGTGTGTGTGTGTGTGTGTGTGTGTGTGTGTGTGTGTGTGTGTGTGTGTGCGTGTGTGGATGCGTGCGCTTCTCTCTTCCTCCTTCACCTCTTCTTCCTTCTTAGTGTTGCCCTTTCCCCTCTTCTCTCCTGTCTCCCATTCCTTCCCTCTTCCTTCCTCACTGTCTCACCATTCCTTCTCTCTTCCTCCCTGTCTCCCCATTCCTTTCTTCTTCCTCTTTGTCTCCCATTCCTTTTCTCTTCCTCCGTCTCTCCATTCCTTTCCTCTTCCTCCGTCTCTCCATTCCTCCCTCCCTCCGTCTCTCCATTCCTTTCCTCTTCCTCCCTCCGTCTCTCCATTCCTTTCCTCTTCCTCCCTCCGTCTCTCCATTCCTTTCCTCTTCCTCCCTCCGTCTCTCCATTCCTTTCCTCTTCCTCCCTCCGGCTCCCCATTCCTTTTCCTCTTCCTCCCTCAAAATCAAATTAGAATTCCTCCCGCGTGTTTCCCAGGTGGAGCAAATTCCAGGTGAGATAAAACATTACCTCTACTCACAACCAATATTCTCTCTCTCTCTCTCTCTCTCTCTCTCTCTCTCTCTCTCTCTCTCTCTCTCTCTCTCTCTCTCTCAAAGAATAATGCAATACTAGCTGCGTAGTAATATAAGTAAGAGAAGGAAGAGGAAGAGGAGGAGGAGGAGGAGGAGGAGGAGGAGGAGGAGGAGGAGGAGGAGGAGGACAATGACAGGATGAGCTTAAGTTAGCAGTCTGATTTGCATGACGGTCATCCTACA
>JAPQNM010000006.1:7007702-7015202 GCA_029783475.1 Metacarcinus magister | reverse complement strand
TAATCAATACACCACCACCACTACTACTACTACTACCACCACCACTACTACTACCACCACCATCACTAACATCAACTTTCTGCTGTAGTGATTCAATATACATTTATACTGACTTACATGAATTTGTTTCCATTCATTCATCCAGTCTTACATACACACATACCTACACACACACACACACACATACACACATAAACACCTACTCATTAACTATACATATATATACATACATACATACTTGCAGTGTATGTGTGTGTGTGTGTGTGTGTGTGTGTGTGTGTGTGTGTGTGTGTGTGTGTGTGTGCGTCAATAGGTAGGGTATGAAACAATTTGCAGCACGAAGAAATTTACTTTAATGAGCTCGATAGAGAAAGGAGGGGAGGAATAGAGAAAAAGGGAAGGAGAGGAGGAAAAGAGGAGGAAATAGGAAGGAAGAGAAGGAAAGAGAAAGAGGAGAGGGTAGAGAAAGTATGAGGGGAAAAGGAGAGGGAAGTGGCCTATCTATATATTTTTTTGTAAGTTTTCCTATTTTGCTTTCATTCTCCTTCCGTCTGTCTATTTATCCTTTCCTATTTACATATTTTATCTATTTTCTCGTTTCCCTTACATTTTCTTTTTAATTTCCCTTTCTTCTCTACCTATTCTCTTCCCATTCCCTCCATGCCTCACCGACTTGTCACTGGCCCTAACCTATCCTTCCCTTTCACCATTCCTCCTCCTCCTCCTCCTCCTCCTCTTTCTCCCATTATTCTTACATTCCAGACCTTATCTCGCCCTATTATCTATCAAGGCCAACAAATTGCCTTCCACTTTGCTGTCCTTTTATCTCAACAAGTAAATATTATAGTCATAGTTTAGCCACGCGGAACAGCCTCGTTAGACCCAGTAGGACGGACGGACTAGTGCTGTCTGTTCTTCCTTTGTACTCCCTTTTGTACACTCGATTCCAAACACGTAGGGACGAAACGTAATAAAAAGCGATAAGGAAAATAACAAGACAAAAAAAATAAAAAAAATAAAGAGAAAGAAAATGGTTACAAAAAACAACGAAACGGAAGAACGCAAAAGAGAGAGAGAGAGAGAGAGAGAGAGAGAGAGAGAGAGAGAGAGAGAGAGAGAGAGAGAGAGAGAGAGAGAGAGAGAGAGAGGGAGGATTGACATAATCACTGGAGAAGAATGTAAACAATGGCAGACAACAATGCAATGGACCTAAGGAGGAGGAGGAGGAGGAGGAGGAGGAGGAGGAGGAGGAGGAGGAGGAGGAGAGTAGGAGGAAGGATGATAACAATACATGAACAATGATATAAAAGGAAGAATAGGAGGAGGAGGAAGGGGGGAAAAAGAAGGAAAAGGAAGAGGATGATGAAGAAGAAGAAGAAGAAGAAGAAGAGGACCAGTGAGGGTAACGACCTCTAACTCAGGATAAGATGTGCTTAGGCGCAGACGCAGGCGAGGGCGGTGGTGGTGGTGGTGGTGGTGGTGGTTGTGGTGGTAGTATTGGTGGCGGAGAGAGCGAGAGAGAGGAGCGGTCACGGAGTACAATGTTAGTAGCGCCAGCAGCATCCCACAGAGAGAGAGAGAGAAGAGAGAGAGAGAGAGAGAGAGAGAGAGAGAGAGAGAGAGAGAGAGAGAGAGAGAGAGAGAGAGAGAGAGAGTAAACGCATCTCACGTCTCCAGACTCCACTTAGTTATCATTGAAATAATAATAATAATAATAATAATAATAATAAACAAGATACAGTGCAAGGAAAGAATTATTTATATCAAGGATTACACCACTCAGGCCTCTCTCTATTCTCCCTTATACTATCTCCTCCTCCTCCTCCTCCTCCTCCTACCAACCTCCCCAGTCGTCTGCCATCTATTGATTGGGCGGCCCAGAGTTGTGTGTGTGTGTGTGTGTGTGTGTGTGTGTGTGTGTGTGTGTGTGTGTGTGTGTGTGTGTGTGTGTGTGTGTGTGTGTAAAGAGAGTGTAGTAGTAGTAGTATGACAGGAGATGACACTTACATACTATACCATCAAACGCACATACAGATAGACACACAGACAGACAGACAGATACAGACACAGACACAGACAGACAGACACAGACAAGTGGATTTACTGATCAGACCAATTCATGGAGTAATACAATGCAATGACTCATGCATCACGTCACCTCCACTCCACTCCACTACCCCCCATTGCAAACCCCCCACCAAGTCCTCCAGTCAGTCCCTCCCCCCCACTACGCCCCACGGCCTCCCCTCCACCCAGTCTTCTCTTCAGATAAAAATGAAGAAGAGAAGACGTGACTTTAAGAAGGATGGCAGGCTCACACTCTTCTCTTCCTCCTCTTCTTCTTCTTCTTATCTTTCTCTTCCTCTTCTTCTTTTCTCCCCTTTCTCTTCTTCTTTCCTCCTCCTCCTCCTTCTTCTTCTTTCCTCCTCCTCCACGTGCCCCCACCATGAAGCTCTTAAACTCGTCACCACATATAGGAGTGATGTGGGTCCTCCTCCCCCTCCTCTTCCCCCCTTCTCTACCCTCCTCCTGCTCCTCCCCCTCCTCCTAATCATCCACCTCCTAATCCTCATGGCCAGCGAGGCGCCACACTGTCCTTGTTTGTTTATTATGCATCGTTATGTTTACTTATAAAAAAAAAAAAAAATAACATTGAATGGGTACTGGCCAAGGGCAAACCAAAATAGGTAAAAAAAAATTGGATTGTCGCCAGACCCTGTACAGAGGACAGTAGGAGAAATAGAGGCTGGGGGTGGAGGTCCAATTTAGTGTGAGAGGCGTCTTGACACTCCTTTTTTGAAAGTTTAAGTCATAGGCAGGTGGAAAAACAGACAAAGGAAGAGAGCTCCAGAGTATCATCATAACAACCTAACCTAACCTAACAACCTAATATAACCTAACCTAACATGGCATAACTAAATGTAAAACAGAGTAAGAGTGGTTACCTTCCTTCCGTCCTTCCTTTGTGTTTGATTATTTGTTTAACATACATACATACATACATACATACTCGCTGCTGCTGCTGCTGCTGCTCTTTCCTTCCTTGTGTTTCAGGCACGCAAATAATAATTGTATTCGTGAAGCAGAAACATTCACTTCCCTTTCACTCGTTTCAAAAAAATTCCTTATGTATAAAAATAAAAAAATAAATAAAAATAAACGCTTCAAACTTTATAAACACTATTTTTGATTCAAGGAGAGAGAGAGAGAGAGAGAGAGAGAGAGAGAGAGAGAGAGAGAGAGAGAGAGAGAGAGAGAGAGAGAGAGAGAGAGAGAGAGAGAGAGAGATAGCATTTGGGGATGGGTAACATTAAAATAGAGTGAGATGTTTCCCCCAAACTACTGATCGAAGTGTTTATGTCAGGGATAAACAAGGGGAAACGAGGGGAAACACTGGAGGGAAGGAGGGATGGGGCGAGGCTGAGGGGAGAGGAAAGGTGGAGAAGTGGAGGGAGGGAGGGAGGGAGGGAGGGAGGGAGGGAGGGAGGGAGGGAGGGAGGGAGGGAGGAAGGGAGGGAGGAGGGAGGGAGGGAGGGAGGGAGGGAGGAGGGAGGAGGGAGGGAGGGAGGAGGAGGGAGGGAGGGAGGGAGGAGGAGGGAGGGAGGGAGGGAGGGAGGGAAATTTCACGTTGTCCAAATATTTTCCATCAAAGTTCTCTCGGTCCCTTTTATGTTCGTGGAGGGTCGTGTGTGTGTGTGTGTGTGTGTGTGTGTGTGTGTGTGTGTGTGTGTGTGTGTGTGTGTGTGTGTGTGTGTGTAGAAAGGCAAAACAGCAAGGGATAACCAAGGTGTTTTTGTCCATGAGGGTCGCGGTGCGCGGCACGTGGATGTATAATAGTGTTGTCACAATATAATGATGTAGGATGCTTGGTGTGCATCTAAGGGTCATCTCCATCCACTCATGACGAAGGAGACCACCATTGCCCAGTGAAAGGTAAATAATTAGTGATTCCATTGATTTTATCAAATAACCAAATACGAAATAGGGTTTGAAATTAAAGTACTCGGAAAACGGAGTCCATATTCTTGTTCAGCACACCCGATAACCCCTGTGTACCAATTTTCAAGACATTCTGAGGTGACGATGTTTTCATGAAATTCTGCAGGGGAACCCCTTGGAATTTTGGCAATAAATCATGTTTTTCTAAATAACTCGAAAAGTATGGGGCTTACGTAAAAAACGTATAGAAAAGTATAGAAAGGGCAGGAGAAGCCCGTTCTTTTGAGTTATAGTTCATTATTTTTCTCAACAAGTTTGGCAAAAAGTATGGGAGTAATTGGGAAAAGTAATGACATCATCAAATAGAATTTGTCAAGTTTAACAACTTTGCTACTATGCAAATTTCCTGTAGGACTGATAGTTACGTAGTAAAATGGCAAAAAACCTTTTCCACCCCAATCCTGGTAGATATTCATGCGCCAGAAATTCAGAAATGTCTTTTTTCTTCGAAGGAGGAATGTGGTGTGATAAAAATAAAGGTACATAGAAAATGGTTCACAACGAGGTGACAGACCAATCAATCACTACTAATGGAAGACCACAATGAAAAAACATACACATACGTACTGATTAAACATACTCTGAATCGACAAAAAACTTATCACACAAGAGTTGAACACACAATAATGAAAACAACAACAATAACATAATAAATAACACTAATGATGATAACAACAACAGTGACGACGAAACTAACAACAAACATATGATCCATAACAAAACAAGAGAGAGGAGAGAGGAGAGAAGAGAGAGGATTGGCTTATATATACAATGTGTGCGTGCGTGTGTGTGTATTTACAGAGAGAGAGAGAGAGAGAGAGAGAGAGAGAGAGAGAGAGAGAGAGAGAGAGAGAGAGAGAGAGAGAGAGAGAGAGAACTTCAAGGGCTTCCACGTGAGGGTGATAGTCAGATCAGCCACTCCTCTCTCTCTCTCTCTCTCTCTCTCTCTCTCTCTCTCTCTCTCTCTCTCTCTCTCTCTCTCTCTCTCGTCTCCTGGTAACATGAGAGGGCCAGCCAGCCAGCCACCTCCAGTGACATCCTCCCCTCCCTACCTCCTTTCTTCCCTTCCTCATTCACATTGGCCCTCACTCACTTCTCTCCCGCCACTAAAGGTCTCTCTCTCTCTCTCTCTCTCTCTCTCTCTCTCTCTCTCTCTCTCTCTCTCTCTCTCTCTCTCTCTCTCTCTCTCTCTCTAATATCATCCCTCCAACCCTCCCTTCTACACATGAATCTTCTCTCCCTCCCTCCCTCCCTCCGGCTCACTTTCCTCTCCTCCATCCCTCCCTCCCTCCTCTCCCTCTCTCTCTCTCTCTCCTCCTTCCCTTAGGCTAAAGTCTACTCAATCACATTATTATCGATCCATTGTAAAAGGGAAGTAGCGAGAGGAAGAAGGAAGAGGAAGAAGAAGAGGAAGAGATAGTGGATGAAGGAGGTAATAAGAGAAAATTGATAATAGGATAAAGAAAAATATATTATCATACTAGAATAAAGAAGGAAGGAGATAAAGGAAAGGGATGTTAAAGAGTGGAAAGAGGAGATGAATGGAAGAAGGAAGGAAGGAAGGAAGGAAGGAAGGAAGGAAGGAAGGAAGCAAGGAAGGAAGGAAGGAATAAAAAAAAAGTAAGGAAACGTAGGTAATATAAAAAAAAAGGGAGAGAAAGAGAAAAGTAAACAAGCAAAATAGTGAGAAAATAAAGTGAACTAACTCTCAGTACCACATGAAACCACGCAAGAGAGAGAGAGAGAGAGAGAGAGAGAGAGAGAGAGAGAGAGAGAGAGAGAGAGAGAGAGAGAGAGAGAGAGAGAGAGAGTCTTTGTCAATAATTAGTGTGTAGAGCAGGAGCGGCAGAGTGCCAACACATTTTCTCTCTCTCTCTCTCTCTCTCTCTCTCTCTCTCTCTCTCTCTCTCTCTCTCTCTCTCTCTCTCTCTCTTATTGTATGAGACCTAAGGCGAGGTGGAGGGAGAAGGAAGGAAGGAAGGAAGGAAGGAAAGAAGATATGAAAAAGAGGAAATAAATGAGAAAAGCGGAAAAAAAGAGAAGTGAGAGAGGAAGGAAGTAATGAAAAAGGGGAAATAATTTAAGATAATGGAGAAAAAAAAGAGAGAGGAAAGAAGGAAAGAGATTATGGAAGAGGAAAGAAATGAGAAAAGTGGGAGAAAAAAAAAAGAGTAACGGAAGAAGGAAACAAGTAAGAGACATGAAAAAGGGAAATAATTTAGGAGAGTGAAAGAAAGAGAGGAAGGAAAATTTTATACGCTAATTCCACCTTCTCCCTTCACCCCGCCTACACACCTGACACCCCCCACGAATACCTTGGCACGTGTAGGAGGAGGAGGAGGAGGAGGAGGAGGAGGAGGAGGAGGAGGAGGAGGAGGAGGAGGAAGAGGCGTTGGATGGGACACCGGTAAGCTTGGCAACACAAACACACACACACACACACGTGCCATTCATACATATCTGGGAGAAAACCACTGACCTCTCTCCCTCCCTCTCTCTCTCTCTCTCTCTCTCTACAATGTCTATCTACTTTCCTTTCTCCCCTCGTCCCTAGCTATACATTATAACCTTTCCCCAACGCCTCCCAGCCCTCCCAACGCCTTACGTCCCCGACAACACCAACCTCCCCTAATCCCAAGCGCTTTTTCGTTCCCCAAACACGCAAATAGTAGACAGTGAAACGTAGTGCTTGCCCCTCCCCTTCCCTTCCCTTTGGCACTCTCCCCTTGGCACTGTACATGTAAAGCTACTTCCACCCCCTCCCTTCCCCCCCAACACAGGCGTAAGTCACAGGACACACGTGGAGGGAAGGGGGGGGAGGGGGAAAGAGTAACGCCTCGCCCCTCTCGTCCCTAACACACACGCATGTACAGGTGGAAACCGTCATTAACTGGGGCCGTCTGGGGGAAGGAAGGTGTAATTTTGAGTGTGATTACAGACCACCAACCAAGGGAGGGGGGGGGAGGGGGAGGGGAGGAGGGGGAGGATAGATCAGAAAAGTAGCAGTGGAATTAAAAGTCAAGGTTGTTGTTTACGTGTAAGTAACGATTGCAAACTTATTTACGCCATCTCTCTCTCTCTCTCTCTCTCACATTCCTATAAACAGACAGACAGACAGACGGATGGACGCGTTACCCCCCCCCCACCCCCGCCCTCCCCGACCCGGCCTGGCTGTCAGTCTTAAGTCTATGTAAATTTGTCAGTGTAGCCAAGTTTGTAAATGTCCATCTTCTGTCTATACCTGGACCTATACATTATCTTACCTTCCCAACCCCCTCCTTAATATTGTTTCCTCTACACCTCCTCCTCCTCCTCCACCACCACCACCACCACCACCACCACCACCACCTCCTCCAGCTGAGAGACGAAGGTGATTCCCAATATTGGTACAGAATCAATACAACGCTAATGAGGAACGCCCGCTGTCGCCCTGGACGCAAACTTGTCGCGTTGCTAAAATTAGTGTGTGTGTGTGTGTGTGTGTGTGTGTGTGTGTGTGTG
>JAPQNM010000006.1:6897702-7005202 GCA_029783475.1 Metacarcinus magister | reverse complement strand
AACTGTTAAAGAGAGAGAGAGAGAGAGAGAGAGAGAGAGAGAGAGAGAGAGAGAGAGACGAGAGAGAGAGAGAGAGAGAGAGAGAGAGAGAGAGAGAGAGAGAGAGAGACGCGCACACACACTTGAACAAAATCTAAATGCTCTACTAGCTATATAATTTTATGTAACAATTATAAATCAATGCAGAGAATACACGCTCAAGACGAGGATAAATTACATATAATCATACACAACATCTCATTATAGACACTTATTTTATCAATTTAATTTAGACCAATTATGTATTATTTATATTAACTTATTTTTGTAATATTTTTCTTCATAATTTAAATGTATCATCCGTTTTCTATTTTTACACTACCATTTCTGTACATAAAAGAGAGAGAGAGAGAGAGAGAGAGAGAGAGAGAGAGAGAGAGAGAGAGAGAGAGAGAGAGAGAGAGAGAGAGAGAGAGAAAAGCAACACCTCTTCCTCCTCCTCCACTACCTGTCTCTCTTGCATCCACACTTCTGAGGTCCAATAGTCGAAAGTTCACGGGTACAACGGACTCACTGACTCAACTGACTGACTCGTAACTGACTCACGACACGGTTTCAAAAGACGGCTTGGGTACAGTGTTGAGTGTTGTACCCATCCTCTCTCTCTCTCTCTCTCTCTCTCTCTCTCTCTCTCTCTCTCTCTCTCTCTCTCTCTCTCTCTCTTATTTAAATACGAGAAAAAAAAATGTCTTCACCTCCATTCCATCTGGCATTGTAATCTTCCAGGAATATACTGTGAATCTTCCTCCCACTTCCACTTTCATTTTATTCCTATTCTTCCTCCTCCTCCTCTTCCTCTTACTCACACAACTGATGTTTCCCTCTTCCTTCTTAAATTACCCCCCCTTCCACGTGACCGAATAAGCGGGGAGGTGAGTTTGTCTGTTTGAAGCTAGGAGGAGGAGGAGGAGGAGGAGGAGGAGGAGGAGGAGGAGGAGGAGGAGGAGGAGGAGGAGGAGGAGGATATAAAACCTGTCCCTTAACCACTCTCCTCCTCCTCCTCCTCTTTTTAATTTGTGATTTACTGGTTGGTTCACATAAGGAAGGAAGGAAGGAAGGAAGGAAGGAAGGAAGGAAGGAAGGAAGGAAGGAAGGATTTATTCCGTGGGTTATGTGGATATAAGAAGAAAGTGTAATAGTACTGGTCATGATTTTTTTTATTGAAGGGGTGAAGGTTGGAATTAATGTATGTATGTATGTATGTATTGATGTGTGTGTGGGTGGGTGGGTGTGTGAAAAGTTTCGTCTTCCTCTCCACCACCTGCCTCGCGCCTCGCGGGTAACATGGTTCAACGGGAAATTCCAAAAGGATTGCGTCACTTTACCTATCACTACATCCTCCTTACACTCCTCTTCCTTCTCTCTCTCTCTCTCTCTCTCTCTCTCTCTCTCTCTCTCTCTCTCTCTCTCTCTCTCGTTGAGTAACTACCTTAATACGTGACTCATTCTATCCACTCAAGGCTGTTAAGTCCTGACTCGCATGACGGATGTGTGTGTGTGTGTGTGTGTGTGTGTGTGTGTGTGTGTGTGTGTGTGTGTGTGTGTGTGTTTAATATGTACAAATTGGCGGTTTTTATTCTCACGGTATCAAATGGTATTAAGAAGTGCAAACAGCTCCTTGATTACCTCCCCTCCCCTTTCCCTCTCCGCCTGCCCTGTGCCCCTAATGCTTGTTAGGGGTGAAGTCAAGCACCGCTCTACACATTAACACAATAGTCTGCAACTCCCACGCCCCTGGAGGCACTGTAGCACGGTCATTGGAGATTACAATAATACAACACCGACAGTCCGTCACTCAATCAACCTCTCGATTTATATATATATTTTTTTTACTCAGCAGCGCGTCACCGTTGTGTTCAGAAAAGGTCAAGTTAACCATTTACCTCAAAGGACGAGAGTGAGATGACCCAAAAACACAGTAACTCAGCCCAAGACCCGTCTGACAGTTGGGGAAAAGGGAAAGAAAGAAATGGAAGGTAAGGACGAAGCAAGGTAAAGACACTACTCACCATTTCTGTCGTTGTTGGTGATGGTGACCCAGAAATCTATGGTCTTCTCGGGTCCCAGCTCCTCGTAGTCCCACTTCTTCTTGACCCTGACGGCACCGTTGCTGTCCACCTCCACCCACGGGTTGTCGTCGCGGATTTTAAATGTCTCCCACTGGATCTCCTTCTCCAGCTGGAAAACTACCTTTTTCTCCACGGCGCCGTCAGCCTCCGAGAAGACTAGTTCCTTGGTGTGCCTCAGCTGGCCCCGCTTCACCCGTTTCTTGGCGCTGCGTTTGGACACGATGTGCTCTGGGTAGGCGTCGTATTCGATGTCGTTGCTCTCCCCAGTGAACAGTGAGTCGCTTGGGGATCGAAACTCAATATGAGCCTTGGCCAGCACGTCAGAGTAGAGGGTCGGCTTACGCTTGTCGAAAGCTTCCAGCTCCAGCTCGTACACCATCGTCTCGGGAGGCTCGATCACCATTATCTCGCCCGTCTGCGGCACGATGGTGAAGATGTTGGACGGGTATGCTAGGCGATACACCACCTTGTCGCCGTCGCCATCGTGGGCAGTGACTCGACCAAGTTTATCGAACCGAGTAATGTTGAGCGGCACGAAGAAGTAAAACATACTCTGCGTGAACACAGGGGCGTGGTCGTTCATATCCAGGATGTGAACGTTGATCTTGGCTTCGGCCGTGTCCATTCCCTCCTTGTCGTATGCTCGTAGCACCAGGCGGTACAGATCCTGAGCCTCGCGATCGAGGGCCTGACGCGTCACCACCGTCGGGATACCGCCAACGTGGTGCAGAACGAACACAGAGTGGCCGCCCAGCAGCTCATACCTCACGTCTTCCTCGCCCATGGCCTCCAGGTCATCGAGGCCCTGCAGCTCCGTGCCGGCGGGCAGATTTTCGTACACGGAGGCGTCGTATTCGGGCTTGAGGAAGCGCAGCATGGTCTGGTGGTCCTTGATGGCCACTCTTAGGGCGAAGACCTGAGTGTTGCCGTTGGCGTACTTGGTGGCCACACGCAGAGTGGCTATGCGACCCAGCAATGGGCTGATGCGCGCCACCGTCATCACCTCACCGTTGTCCAGCGCGGCGAAGTAATCTGAGTACTCACTATCCATCACCTTACTCACCGTCTGACCATCTTTTAACTTGATCTTGTGAACAATATGAGCAGGGGCCACGTCGTGCGGCACAGCCACACTGTACATCACCTCGGGCAACATCTCTGCACTCACACACACCGCCACCAACAGGGCCGCCCCCAACCGGCCCAACACACCGCGTGGCACCATTGTAACCACCGTCGCAACACTGCTATACTCCACAACACGTCAACACTCCGACATGCCACTTCATAGCCGACGACCTGCAACACAAGGCAACACATTACCAAACACGACCCTTCAAACCGCACACAAGTTTCCTGCCTCCTTAATAACGAAACCATGATTCATCCGGCCCATTCCTCTCCCTCCCTACAGGAAACGTCGGCATACAAGTCACTACACAACACCACCATTACCGGGACCATATCTGTCCGCTCAAAACAACTTCTCGTTACAACTTCCTAATCACCGATCTAAATGTGCATCCGCCTAACATTTTTTTTTTTATTTGAACAGAAACAAAGAAGCATTACAAATTACTATAATAATGACAAGTGAATATGCTCCAGTTTATTAGCTTATTACGTATGGTGGTACGTTTACTGATACCGTGCATCTCTATCAAACTTTTAACAATTACAGTGTGTAACATTGTGTATGTGTGTGTGCGTGTGTGTTCTTGCATGAGTATGTGTGTAAGCGTGAGTATGTATGCGTGAGTATGTATGCGTTAGTATGTGTGTATGTGTGTATATACATTATATATATATATATATATATATATATATATATATATATATTATATATATATATATATATATATATATATTATATATATATATATATATATATATATATATTATATATATATATATATATATATATATATATTATATATATATATATATATATATATATATTATATATATATATATATATATATATTATATATATATATATATATTATATATACATACATAATATATACATACATAGTATATATATATATATATATATATATATATATATATATATATATATATATATATATGTTAAAGAATGAAACGAGAAGCACCATCAGTCGTACCCCAAATCAATAATGTTGAACAAACGTACCTAAACTATTGCTAAGGAGTGCTGGAGCCGCATTGGGTACGTTACTATCACTATACTGTACGTGTTACATTCACACCTGCACCCATGACACCGCTAAGCCTCTTGCACACAAACGTGTTCCGCCGGGCCGACAGTCTGCCATCCATGCACACTTCATGAGCTATGAAACAAAGGAAGAGCGGCACTTACACTTAAAATTAGAAAAGTAAACCAGTAAAGCTAACTAGTAGTTTTAACACCGGTAAACACCAATAAAACCGGCACTTGTTCTTTCCTTCTTGTTACTAAAAAGGTTGGTTGGTGGACCCTAGTCTCAGCCTCATCGCCTCAAGGCTCCTCAGAGATAACATTGTCCATTTCTTCACCATCCTGTCTCGTAGTATGTAGTACTGCCTCTCACAATTCTTCCATTGGTGTACTATTACCTTGGCTTCTCTGCCCCTCCCCCCTAAACACCACTCAATACCTCCAAATACACCCTGCCCCTTTTTTCTTATATTCTTGCCCGTTCACGTATATCCTGACATTTGTCTTTCCCTTTATGAATGTAAGTTCCTTGTGGTGGTAAGTACCTCTCCCTCCTGGTCACCACTCGTCTTCGGCCCAACACAAGGTGACAACCACACCAGGTAACGCAACCTTCCTCCCCTACACGCTACACTATACAGCCTCCTCCACCAATGTTTGACTCAACCAGTCCACACTACGTCCACCATCCACCGTTCCATCACTAGAACACTTCACGCACGTCTTCCACTCCCTCTTTTCAATAAGGAGAGATAAAACACTAATCACTCACCGCAAAGTATCTTGAAAAAGTGGGGAACAAGTCTCACAACACCCGACCACAACACTCAGCCATGACCGTTTGGTGGAGCTGCGGCTGTTCTTCCCTCACACCGCCGCCCCGTCAACCCCGCGCAGGTGCACTCTCCTCTTTGTTTTAGACTTTTAGCGAGGTGATAAGGGTGCCATCACCCCGTGTAAGGGGTTTGATCATTTGTTTAGCAGTCATACTATCACGAGGTACAGTTGGATGAGATAGTAGGCAGCTCAAAAGACAGAAATTCACGATAAGATACTGCAAGAAGCTTCCATCGATTGTCGCCGCCGCGCATGTGCCAAATGCGCGCAGAGCGAACTCATTCAGGGATTTTTATATATACACATCAATATTTTCTTAATAAATAATTTGGCACACCTAAAAATATAGTCATTGAATTAGCTATATATATCAAAGCTTTACACAAGTATTATGTTAAGAGCAAATAAAACCAATGTTGAGGAAGAGCGGAAACGCCGGAGCGACGAGTGGAAGAGCTACTATGGAGGAATCAGAGGGAGGGAAGGAGGAACGGGTCTAGGAGGAGTAGGGAGGGGAGGCAGGTTAAGACCGCCACCTCCCGGATCAAAGACCTGGTGGGCACCTGCTGCTGCTGCTGGTCCACCTACCTCACTTTTTAAACGGCGTCTACAATTGTCGCACAAACTAAACTATTGAAGGTAGTCATGACACATCACGAATCTACAGAAAATTTTTCCCTTTTTCCTCTTTTATAGTGGACTAGATCATGTGCCGAGTCGTTTGGTCAAAAATGAAGTTTGTAATTTAACCGATAAACAAAGACAAGACACAGAGATAAACCGAAACATAGTAATGATTACATACATAATGTTATATCTAGCGTCTTCAACTAACCATTATATAGTGAACAGTCAGTGTCGGAGCAATAAACAAATTGGTTACATGGTTTGTATAGATTTGAAAACCTTAACGCCTCACAGCACCCTGGAAAGCTTGAACTGCCATGCAATGTGAATTATCAAGTACGAGGCAATTTTTGTTAAATGAGAAGTGATTATATGCGTTTTCGAGTAACAATTGCTTAAATTTCAATGAGATACGTTGTTGAATGCTTACTATACACACACACAAAAAAAGTTTGTGTTGAAAAAAAAATGTTAAGCTCAGCTGGACAAAACAGTATAATCATAAATAATTATTATTAATATACATATATATATATATATATATATATATATATATATATATATATATATATATATATATATATTCGTTTGAGTTGGAAGTAGTGGTGATGGTGGTGGTGGTGGTGGCAGTATTATGTGTGACATTATATTAAAAGACGTAAATTTTGCCGGTGCACGTTAAACCCCATGCATCTGACGTTAATGAGGAGAAGGTAAGAGGGGGGAGCGGGGAGGAAAGTCAGAGGAAACAGGAGGAGGAATAAAAACGGATAGGGAGAGGAGGGAAGAAGGGAAAAACATCCGACTAAGGAAGGTAAGATAATTATCTCTCTCTCTCTCTCTCTCTCTCTCTCTCTCTCTCTCTCTCTCTCTCTCTCTCTCTCTAAGTACAGGAATAAGACGTGAAGGAGTACGTCAGGTTATACTTGGTGGGTGATATGTTATTGAATGTAATGAGTGAATGATAGTTGTTAGGTGGAGTTGAGGAGGTTAAGTGAGGATGAGAAGTGACAATGGGCGTGGCAGGTGTCTAGAGGAAGGTGAATGGTGGTGGGCGGTGGGTGGTGGTGGGCGGGACTGTGTTTTGAGGTTGAGGAAAGGAAGAACTGAAGGCCAACGAGAGAGAGAGAGAGAGAGAGAGAGAGAGAGAGAGAGAGAGAGAGAGAGAGAGAGAGAGAGAGAGAGAGAGAGAGAGAGAGAGGAGAGCGAGAGAGAGAGAGAGAGAGAGAGAGAGAGAGAGAGAGAGAGAGAGAGTCACACTGCAGGAAATCGTACAGAATACACGTTGTTGTTGGTGGTGGTCATGACTCATGAATATAGTCACGCTGCAGGAAATAATACAGGATACACGTTGTTGGTGGTGGTGGTCATAATTGCGTGAGTAAGGCAGGTAGCGGCGAGGCAGTGTAGTAGATAATGTCAAAGGAGAATATGAGAAGACGACTCAGTACATAGCCTGCAACTCTCTTTACATTAGCTACCCATGCAAGTACCGATCCCACACACCGTTCTCCCAACTCATCCCAGGCCAGCGCTTCTTAGCTACTACTACCCAATCCAGCTCGTTACTACAGCTTTTATACTACAACTACTACTACTACTGTACAACTATACTATGCTAATCACCTGGGGACCTGAAACCACACACGAGAGAGAGTTGTTCGTGTATCGAGTCAAAAACTTTAAAGTGTTGGTCTAATTTCTGTTTCCTACATCACCCTTGACCTGAGTTGAGCTGGCAGTGATAGGGCGAAAGACGCAGCACCTGCTGACCAAGCTCCCTCTCTCTCGCAGAAAACAACAAATCACCGAATATGAACTCATCGAACATTATCTAAGGAGGGCAAAAACTCACCGAACAATATTCAAAGAGGATCAAAACGGAGCAGGATTTGAAACATATTATGCCGCTTTAAAAAGAGCTTCTTTTGAAACATTTGAAACATGTTTCGACGCTCTAAATAGGACTTCTTACGCCCTGCTAACAGAGCTATATGATCTATAGCTACCTAGCTAGGGATTATTCAATATCCTTTATATATATATATATGTATATCTAGTGAGTACTACGTAGTACTTTTCCTAGTCTTTTGCTGATGTGTTTTATCAAGCAAATAGTTACATTTGGGTAACCCAGATACGAACATATATCTAACTAAACTATATACTTTTCACATCCAAACTAGGCTGATCAGGAAAAAAAAGACTAGGGCCAGCAATGATACTGTCACAATGTGGCTGTGGTACAGTGACCTAAAGGTCGTTCGATCCTGGCTCGCGTAACTAACCCGACTGCAACCTGCTGGGAGTTTCCATATCCAGAAGCTCCCAGACACTTTTACTCCCATAATCACCATACTAAACTCTATAACTATTCCAAGCTTAAGTAATTGCCGATATAAAACTATTTCACTACCCATCCAAGTATGAATAATTAACCACATACTCATCTCTGCTATCCTACATACACCAATTCCATCATGTTTGCATTCCACTACTTAGTTTTAGTTTTACATAAAAATATCTAATGCATTTACTTATCACCAGTGTAGCTTAACAATTATCACACAAACCATTCAAACTTTATTAATTTATTTACAGACTTTACATTCACAATAGATTGCCACACACACAGGTAGGGTGGTTATTATTGTAAAACTTTCGAGTGCCATTCTCATCCCTTTGTCCCATGGTAGATGTTGTCATTGTGTGGAATGAAGGACAGACCACTGGGCTTCATCATGTGTGTAAGATTAAGTGCTGCCAACAAAGATCTTCACTTCAAACGACTTTGATAATTTTTCATATAATTAGCTTAGTTTATGTCCTCCCTAAACTCAGATATTTTAACCAATTGTCCTGTTTTTCACAATACACGATACAGTATGCACAATCCCCCCACACAAAAGTTACTCATCATATGTACTAGTGTACTATTTCTCCCAGCAAAATTACGATGAAGTGTGAATCCTTGTAATCTAATCTACAGAGCAGCATCAGTGAGTTTCTCATTCTACCCTGTGCTGAAAGAAACATTACTGCAGTACATATAATGCATAACTGTAATTAGTGGTAAAATGACAAGCATTTTCCGTTCAACTTAGAAGAAAATTTTGTTTGTAATCTTTAATTAAAAAACACCACAACTGATAAATTAGATCAGTGGTAAATATTCTTCTTGCAGTCTCTGCCATTAACTAGATGGCAATAAAAGACTATAACAAACTATGCTTTACATGAAAAAAATTTCACTGCGAAGTGTATGGCAACATAGCACTAGAATAACCATTTTATCTCATCCCTCTTCTCCTCCTGTATCCAGAAGACAATAAGTGTGCTTAGGGCCGCTAACCCGACTCAGCAGCCTTGACCAGCTCCTCGGCTACCTCAACTGTAATAAGCGCCTCAGCCTTGGCCTCTTCAGAGGATGCTGTGGAAGCAGCTGTCTGTGCCTTGGAAAGGACGTCCCGTGCTGAGGCCAAATCAAGCTCTTCCACTGCTGCTACTTCCTCAGCCATGATCTGGACTGTGAAGAAAGCGTGGGGAGAGAGGGTGAGAAGTCTGGATGATTACGATAGAAAAGTCCATGCCAAGTCTACACCTTGCAAGAAGCTCTAAAGGACACGAGGGATCAATGATTATGATGATAAAGATGTAGATAATGTTCATAATGATGAGAAATTGTAAAATTATACCAAAAATATGCACAAAACTCAATTGATCTCTCACTTGAAGATTTCTTTGATCAAGCCACCACGTAAGTCTTCATTACCTACCTACTACACCTGTCCTGTCCTCCTACATACCTGACGAGTCCTGATTAATGGAAACAATGCCAGAGCTGACAAAGTACTTCTTGCTGACGCCACCATCCTCAAACACAGTCATTACTCCAGGCTTGATCACAGCCAAGGTTGGTACATGAGATGGGAGGATACCAAAACTCCCAGAAAAGGAAGGTACATCCACTTGCCTCACACTGGCATTGTTGTAATAGACCTGTGCAGGCAAGAATTGCATTAATTTCAACACACCAAAAAAGGTATGGGATTCCAGGCTCAGGGTTGCATTGAAATATAATAAATTAGGATTCATTGTATGTAATAACTGAATCATATCCTCTTGCCTGGTTCTAATTCCTTTTAGCCACATAGCTGAAATTTCATATTGTTAGTTTTAGTACATAGAGGGATAGCTACACATTATAAACACATAGTATATGGATATTCTCGTCATATTATTTTAAAATTTTGCTTTGATAAGTGTAACCTCAAATGAAGAGAATACATACAAAACATGTTATATATTGTTAATTTTTTTCTTCTACTGCTTAGCAAGAATTCAATCCACTTAAAAAGTAGTTATGAAAATATTCCTCCACTGAGTGCAATATATGACAACACACACATCACTAAAAATTTATATGATGTTACATCATTGCCGATATAAAATAATTTCATTCTTGCTGGCGCTAATCTGGTCAAGCAATAACATCAATAACCTAGTGGCTACTCTCCTAAGGTGGGTGAATATGCTTACTTGGCTCTGGGAGGCAAAGGTAAAGGCCATGGGGGCATCAGAGTAAGCCCTGGTGCCAGCTCGGGCCACCTGGCGGGCCACAGTAAGTGAAGTGCGGGCAAACATTCTGTAGGGAAAGCAGATAGCAGGTATGCCAGGATTAAGTGTTTCCTGTATGAATAATGATTAATAACTAAGAAATTGGATAAAGCATGAAAATATTTCTACTGGTGCTACTCCTATGTAATACAAATTAAGTCAAAAGAAATAAACAAAAACTGTTCTGATACAACTTATCAGCTGTAGGCAGGTTTTCATAACCGACAGACAAACATTGAATACTGAACTAGATGGAAATATTTCCAAAAGCTTTTCTATACTACAGAAATCTACATATTTCAATACGTGGTTCAATCTTAATTATATCCCTCTGCATTATAAATATGTGTATACTGTGAAGGTTTAGGTGATAAAGCACAACAATAGAGGTGGGTTCAGAAAATCTAGTTTTGAAGGAAAAACATTTGGCAGTGCTTACGGGTACGGCAGCCGTACAAATAGGGGATGACAACGGGGTACAGCTGCCGTATCTGTAAGCAATTATAGGCACAGCTTACAGGTACGGCAGCCGTATCCTCATAGTGCTCGGTTATAGATACGGCACGTACCTAGCTTTTGGGTAATAAAACATAGGATGACAACGGGGTATGGCTGCCGTATCTGTAAGCACTTAAAAAAAAAATTCTGGTGTTTTTTTTTGTGCTTCGATTGATTTTAGACCTCATTCATACTACAAATATCTCGTTCTGATGATTTCCACACCCACACAAAAAAGTTTCCCACAGTAACCCCGAGCTTGTGAGGGACGTGGGTACTTGGAAACAAGTGCTTTGCCCCGGAAATTAATTCCCAAATCGGTCGAATTAAATCAACACACTAGAAAAAACTATTTTTCCTTAAAAATTTCATGAGAACCTCTTACTGCATATTAAATCAAGTTCCTTATTACTTGCAGTATTGGTGGATGACTAACACGTTACAATTCTGCACATATACATGGAACATAATGTTGTCAAGCTACAATTATGTACAACCGGCTCAGCTGATCCAGGGTCACCCTCCTCTCTTACCTTTCTAAGTAATACAACTTAACTAATTAAAGACGAGGCATTAACTATGTAGCATATTCACGATGTAACCATAAGCCCAGTAATAATGGACAACCCCGTTTCTTACTTTAATGTATGAGGCAGAGGATGGAGTACGGCACTGGCCAAAGGTCTTGAAGCACTAGAGGGCAGCAGCGGCGGCCTACTGATGATGATGATGATGGTGACTGTAACCTGCTACCAACCCTACAATTAAACACTAATTCGTATTAAAGTCTTTGCATACACAATGAAATGGTCCCTTGATTTAATAAAATGCACGTAGACTAAGTGCATATTGAACTAATAACACATACATGTATATACCTAACACATCCTTGGCACACAAAACACTATCTCAGTTTTTTGTTTCCGAATAATAATTTTCACGAAAATATTTTCAATTGAATATTACAATAAGTTGATATATTGTACAAACGTAGAAGTAACATTAGTTTATGTGTTATTACAAAGGTGAAGTGAGTATCCACCAGACCAAGACCATCACCAAAGTTGCGGCGCCGCTCACCAAAAGTAAATAGTCATCGTGCTGCTCTGAGCCCTCAACCTACTCCACTTCACATAAGTTTCCTCCGTCAACCATGGCCCTTGAAGCATTACACGGGGTGGAAAAATATCAACATAAGTGGCATGACGTGGAGGAAGAGGCTACGCTTCCAGAAATTGGCAATTTCAGCAACCAATTTCAGCTGATGATGCCTCCACTGCCCAAGGTGGGAATACAATTATTAACTAGGGATTAATGTTGACTTGTAGGGAGTTGAAATGTACTTCAGTTGTCAGTACTTAATCATTGTTGAAAAATAGGGATAATATGTAATTGATTTGAGATGTGAGGATAATAAACCACAGTGTTAATGTTTGTTGTGTCCTTCATTATGTTCTCTAAGATTGCTAATCACAGGCTTTGAGAGCAGAGAGGCAGAGATAACCATTGCAGCGAGAAAATCATTTAAAATTCGTCATAGGTTTCTCTAATTATTCTGTAGATTGTGGTAATTTTCTACAGTTTTATGAGTAGACATGGATTCAGCATACATTACACCCAATGGTTATGTGTTATTTTGAAACTAATGCAAACACTATGAATCAATTTAAGATTATTTTTTAAAAATGCATTTTTAATAATTTTGACATTAATTTTTGTCTCAAATCCTTATATTCTAAAATATCTTCATCAGCCCCAACAAGCCTGAGGATATGAGCTCATAGAAAACATTCAATATCTTCAAAATTAGGGATTTGCGACGGAAATCTATTGAGTAAAACCTCGGAATTCATCAGGTAGCTAAAGGAAAAATATAACACTCAATACACACACACACTTAAGCCCTAATATTTATTTGTAACAGTATATATTGACAAAAGTAGCAATATATATATATATATATATATATATATATATATATATATATATATATAATATATATATATATATATATAAAACCTACAAGTTTCTCAGTGAGCCAAGTAGCAACACTTCTTTTTTTCCTCACTGCTTATTTAGTGACCTAACTGATAGTACAGATCTGTTTGATTGCAGTTGATGCAATTTTTCATCTCTGATAAATATTTGTTTTATGTCAGTCTGAGTGTCAAGTGGGAGAGTTCCTAGTGGATGAGACTGGACGCAAAATGAAGCTGAACTACGCTCACGGCACCACCACTCTTGGTTTCAAGTTCAAAGGAGGAACAGTGTTGGCTGTTGATTCTCGTGCCACCTCTGGGCAGTACATTGGTGAGGCTTGCTGACAGTAATGATAGCTTCCATATTTTTCCCTATTTACATGAATGTCTACTTGTTAAGCTAAACCCAATCCAATATATACATTGAGAAATAAGTTTGATGATCAAGATAACATTTGCATTAGTCAGAATCTTCATACTTTCATTTAAATTCTTCCTCAGGATCGGGTAATGTTAGAAAGATTATTGAAATCAGCCCATACCTTCTGGGAACCATGGCGGGAGGGGCAGCTGACTGCACATACTGGAACCGGGTTCTGGCCAAGCAGTGCCGCATCTATGAACTGAGGTAAGGAGGCCACACCGGATGAATGTTTAGGATGTAAAGTGATTCACATGAAAACTTATTGATAATAGACATCATTGTATTTAGTGGTAAATAATTTTGTGTTTACAGAAACCGTGAGAGAATTTCTGTTGCTGCAGCATCCAAGCTCCTGGCCAACATGGTGTATCAATACAAGGGTTATGGCCTTTCCATGGGTGTTATGGTGGCTGGCTGGGATAAAAAGGTATGGCTTATATTTTCATGTCATCCAGGGATATATCTTTCATATTTTTGAGTAGTATAGGCAGATTAAACTTTTGCAAATTTGTGATGTGTTACTCTCTGGCTTTCACATCTTAATGGAAATTATAATTGAAGCTCTCCTCTGGGGTACCTCATTATTTGTTCTTAACATATATATTAAATTCTTTTATGTACATTCACCCATCAAGGTGTGGCATAGACTATTTCTAGTCTCTTTGGCTCATCTAGGGTCCTGGCCTGTACTACGTCGATAGTGATGGCAACCGCATGTCTGGCAATGTGTTCAGCGTAGGCTCTGGCTCCCTCTATGCCTATGGTGTTCTGGACTCTGGCTATCGCTGGGACATGACTGATGAGGAGGCTCAGGAGCTAGGTCGTCGTGCCATCTACCATGCCACACACAGAGATGCCTACTCTGGTGGCATTGTACGCGGTGAGTGACCAAGGGGCATAGATGATGACCACAAACTAAGCTCTGCGGTGTTATAATACCATTAATAGTCTTGTTTTCTATATTAACCATGGTGGTGGATTTGGGAAAAAAAATTAAGGCATGTTTTCTATCTATCTATAGTCTCTGATGCCTCAGTCCCTCCAGAAATGCCCCTCAAGGGGATGGCCAAGGCAGAAGGCTAGATGTTTATATATCCTTATTCACTACATAGTTGTATCTTTTCTTGAGATTAATCTTCTGATTTCTAACTCACTCTTGCATCAATAAGGTAACTAGCTTGCATTGCATTTACTCTTATCTCATATTAGCCCATCTGTTCACACTACTGCAAACCATACATAGTGCTTTATGTATATCAACTTTAGCATTGATGTCACTAGAAATCTTTAACATAATGACAGTAACCATAGAAAGTACCCAGTTAAAGGTTGTCAAATTTTGTATAAAGTTAAAGATACTTGCTTTTAACAATCGATAAAATTAGCTTTTTCTGGATTTGTTCTTTTATTATAAAATATTTTATCTTTCAGTTTACCACATCAAGGAAGATGGCTGGAAACGCATCTCAGAGCAGGATAGTATGGATCTCCACTATGCTTATGCACAAGAGAAAGGGAAAGCCAAGTAACACGCCAAAGGAGTGAACTGTGGATTAAGAGATAGGCACTTGTTTGTGTTTTTTGTTACTTGGGACACTGGCTGACCATACAGCAATCTTATATTTTAAGTTCAGAAATTCTCAGTGTAGGCACATTTGAGAAATGTGTTTTTGAAGTAAATATGTATCTGATTACTTTGTGTTATTTACACTAATACCAACATACCTGTAGGTTTATTGTTAGTGTGCCATGCCATTTGGCACCCATAGCATGAAGCTATTCATCCTTTCTTGTGGATTATTTGGTAAACGTCCACCTGAGCACATTGGATGAAATAAAATGATAACCTGAAGTGAGTGAGTTGATGCGAATAAAATAAGTGCCAGATAACTAAGGTCAGTTTGAGTGAAATGATTAGATCAAATGGAGGATGTGGGTTTGTCAAAGAATGGCAAAACCAGAGCCATAGTAAGATTTAGAGCCATCAGGGGATGTTGACCTGACTTGACTTTGCTCAATCTCTTATTACAGAATAAATAAAGACACCTTATCACCAGCAATGAATGTGTTGACTCACTGGCACATTCTGCTACTATATTAGGATGCCATAGTTTCACGAAAGTCGCAACCTATGATTATTTCCATTCTTTTTGCTCCTTTCTACTTAGCTATATGACCTTAGATGTCTGGCGTTTGCACTTTTTTGTATTAACTAACTATTCCAAGCTTTAATAAGATGATTATTTATGATTGGGAAAATCTAGGATGACTTGGGCCAAGACATTCAACTACCTTGAGCCTCTCAGCTGACAGGAAATGAACACACTCACTTGTAAACTTTTAAAAGTATTCACTTAATTCATTAAGGTAAATGGAGATTCATCTAGTACAATCAAATGCCATACTTATTCAACTTGCTAAAAATGTTCTGAGATTCATCTTAAAATCACAAAGACTGGCTTTCTGTTTCCAAAAATACAATGTTTACACAGAAACCTACATATATTCTGTACACATATGAACATGGACATTTGTTGTGTATGTATAGGAGAGTAATAATGAATTTTTGAATGGGTATTACAGGACTACAAAGACTGCCTCAACAGCTAATGATAGTTTTGACTAAATATTCTCCATGAAATGACAAGAAAATTCCACTGCATTATGAATTAACTCGGTGCACTTTAATAAGCTGTATCACACAACAGTATGAAAACAACTGCAAAAATGTGGCAAAACTGAGTGACAATTTTTTGTTTTAAATGTTGAAATATTTGAAAATCTCAAGTTTTGATGACTTGGAGATGTGCCAACCTTAGCAGCCTTCAGGGAGTATACTTGACTTTGGATTCTTACAGAAAAATCCAGAATTCAACATTTAGACCAATAGATTTTAGACTACAAGACTCACCAAATTCTGTAAAACCTCAAAACTTATCTAACATTAATGTGTCATATCACAAAAACTAAAGCTTGAGCTCAGCATGGCCCAACATAAATGTGATCGTGCAATTCACCAACAGCCACACACTGGGGTAGTAAAGAGATTGGTTATATCACATTATGCACATATCTTGAATTCATAAGTATGAAGACCACTCAGTCCTTTCTGCAGAAAATTGTCTAAGCAAGCAAATATGTATATGTAAAATGAGCAGGGAGCAAAAATAAATGTGCATGGCTGTAATATTGTCATTATCCCTGAAATATGCTGCTATCTGAGATGGATTATGGATAGGTTGGAACCTTGCTGAATCAAGGCAAAACATCATGTTTCGAATATATTTTTTTAAAATGTGGAATTTTAACACCTTGCAACATATGATTTGCGCTCGACTAAAAAGAAATGTGAACTTGCAAATGAGATATGCATTAATTTACTACTGTATACAATTTGTTTACATTATCATAAATACTGGTAACAGCAGTCAGTCACCTTTAAGAAACATATACAGGCATCACAGCAGGAATGTTGCTGCTCATGTGGAAAATACTGATTATGAATTTCTACTTAAGCACAACCTCAGAGTCCTCCAGGGCTGTCCTGGAGTTGCTGCTGATGTCTGGTTTGACGGCAGTGCCAGACACCAGTCAGGTACAGACACACGCACACACATCCACACACATATTCCCACAAACAAACATACAAACAGGCTTCTGCAATGATCCTCAACAACAGCTCTTTGGACAGCTTCTGAGTTGTGACTTCAATACCATTAACAAAAAACATGCTACAGTACACCACATGTGCATGGAGGATACAAAAGATAACAAAACCAGAACATCACAAAATAAATATCACAAACATGTATCCAATCCAGCCCAGTCCTTGTATCCTGATGACTACCTGAAGCCTGCTGCTACCCTTATGTACTGCTGACTTCTCTCGTCCCTTAATTATCCCTATTGACTTGGGTAGGATTTCACCTCCCTTCTGTTATTTACATTATTCATGTTATGATTTTAAATCCTGAACAACCTCTTTACATTGTCATTCATATTCCAATAATCCTTGCCTAAATGTCTCTTCCTTCTTTTCTAGTCATTATCATGAATTACTGTAAGTTGGTAAACAATACTAGTATGAAGATTCTTATCCATACAATTGTGGAAGTTGATTCACACAAATCTGACGTCTAAACATCAACATTCACAACCAATAAATAGCTGGATCTCAATAAAAGATCTTATACAGGAACTTACTCAAGGACCACCAACCTTACAGAAATCATAAGCAAACATCTATTTCACTTAGTAATAAAGTAATCACAGCCAGGTCTGATTGAAAGGTCTTTGAGTGAGGGGAACACAAACTGGACTCACTCCAATAAGTCAAGAGCCAGTCATGCCACAGGTCCCACTTTGAAGATAAACTGATGAATATCACTTGGATTATGTACCAGTGTACTTCTTGTAATTGTTCAAAGTCTGCCACTGAACATTCAGAGGAAAATACACCGCATGACTACAGCAGCAATGGAGTGAATTACCACTCCATTGATACGTAGATGCTCTAGATACGAGTGCACAAATGAACTTTCCCAGACCAAATTGCATGTATTTACCTAGTTGTAGTATACAGGATTAGAGATAATCTCATGCTGTCCTGTCTCCATATTCACTTCAATCTAACTTGATTTTAAAATCATGATGTTACTTGTTTCTACCACTTTTGCCTCCAGACCATTTCAAATGTCAATGCTTCTATTTAAGAAGTTGAATCCTTTCTCTTCAAGTTACAAGAAGAGCTCCTGGAAGAAAACAAGGAGAAAATGGAGCACTAAATTTCCCATCTAAGGCAGGAACTGGAGGAGATGCGGCAGAAGTGCTATGTGGGAGAAGAAGAATGGAGGATTTGCTCATGTATCAGATGAAAGCATTGAGGAGGTTTTAGAGACCCACAACATTAAGGTGAAAAGCTTGAAGAAGCATCAGCACAAGAATAAGGAACTGTAAGCTGCAATAATCACTGTTACCATGTTTGAAGCAAACACCTTGACCTGGAGGGATAATATAACAACCCAGATAGGTTGTGTGGGAACCAGGTATGTCTTTTATGTGGAACAGGACGACCCCCAGTGAAATGAAAGGATAGTGCACTAGAGTACGTAATAGAAAGGGGAGAAAGGAAAATGAGAGGATTAGAGCATGCAAGAAGGGAATATAAGGACAAAAATAAATGGAGACGTGGCCAGCTATTCCTGGTAAAGGGGTAAGCTGTGGGCGACTAAATCCTTGACCACTGGCATTGCTAACATGACCTGAGAGAACAGGAGAAGGAAAAGTAACAATCAGTATGCACCATGAACTACCATATAATACTAAGTTGGGTAGCAAGCCTCATATTAGGAGCTTCAAATGTCAACTGGAGGCAGAGGGGAATGACAGGAGGACCAAACAAAGATGTTTGCAAGAAAACAGCTTCCTTGAACTCTTTAGCATCTACCATCTTCACATGAGAGCTTCTGGAGGAAGCCAAGAACATAAAGCAATTCATCTTTCAATTTTGGCAAGAAAAGATGTGGGGGAAGTGTTTCAAGAGAAGGAGGAAAAGATAGTATTAGTGTCAGAATAAGAGGATAATGCATATTAATTTCCAACATATTTCAAGTATTTTGAGTTAAGTGACATCATATCACTAACCAAAATGTTTTTAACAAATGTTTTACTGAATTGAAATAATGAGTTTTTAAATAGACTGTGATAGTGCCTTAAATTTTTTGTGGTAAATCCATATTTAGTGCATTTGTGTGTATTAACGGTGGTTCACAACATATTAAATGTGCAGTGTGTGTATGCTGTTGGCTGCTATACAACACAGTTCTGCATTCATAATGACAAGCTGCACAAAGCCTGTGTTTTGGGCAGTCTGTTTATCACAACTTCACTCTTACACTGAAGGAGCTGACATGTGCAGTATAATGACTTGAGGATGAGATAAAACTTAAATCATTAGTGAGGTTGATGGAGACAGGATGATTCCTTATGCTTGATACTAACATTTCACCTGGCTCAGGATATGTGAATCATATTTCAAGTCTAAAAGTCTAAAAGAAAGTCTACAATAGAGTATGTAGTGCTAAAAGAAGTACATGACAGGAAACTGAACTAAAGGAGTTAACTTATAATACTTCAGATATGCAAATGTCTTTACACTTATTTTCTTGAGCAGCAGAATAAAATTAATTAATATGACTAAGAACATTTCTATCAATTTCTACATTGTAAGCATATTAACTTACATTTCCATTGTTTATATAATACAAAGCAAAATATTCAGTTAAGATAACCAATGACTTCAACATTACAGATAGGTCAATAACTGTATAAATGAAGATGCAACAAACATCTTAGATGACTGAAAAAAAGAGGAATGCATGTAGAGTAATCAGTTACATACATGGGACAGTAGAGGAATGATGTGGGAAAGGTGGAGATGGCTGTGGGAAAGAAAGCCAAGGACACTGGAATGGTTCAGTGGGCAAGATTGAAGATGCAGCGCATGATCAGGAGAGGTGAGAACAAAGGGTACATGTAAGTAAATAAAGATTAACAGGTGGCAAAGAAATAACAAAGAATATATCAAATGGAGTAAAGTTGAAATGGTGAAATGAGTGAATGCTTTTATGCTAAAGTCATCACTTTCTCTAATGGTACAGATCCTGAAGGTGATTAATGATGCATTAATGTACATACATGCACGCGTGTTCACACACACACACACAGACACACAGACACACACACACACACACATACACAACAAACAGCACCTGCATTATAATTATCTGTATTTCATTCATTCCTGAGAAATGGCAAACTCAAAGACTAACAAGGTTTGATATTGTCAGGAGTAAATATAATGTCAGGCATCACCACACCGCAGTGTAATGGTGCAATTATATAAGACAGACTGACAAAAATAAAGAGTGTCAGCCCCTATTCCCAACATTCTACATGGTGTCAGTCACTCCCAACTGAGCTGCATGCAAGGGAGTATATTTCATGGCCATGTTTGGTCTAGACACATTCCCCTGGTGCAGTTTTCTTTTGGTTATTCATGAATGACAGGAATGACAAGTGGTGGAGCTGAAAGAAGACTCATGGCACAGCAGGATGATATCCTGAAGAATGGATAAGTCCCTCAGAAGGTGTGAGCATTGCGGCAAACTCCACACCCTAGGGCAAATTCCTCTCCTGTGGGTGGATGCTGGACATGGAGTGGACATTCCTCCCCCTCCAGCTGCTGGGCACGAGGACCTGCCAAGAGGATGGAGGGTATAAGCTTGGTACTTAGTTATGTGCACACACATACACACACACACATTAAATAGGAGGGCTAGTAAAAGAGAAGCTGAAAACATTGGAGAAGAGAGGAGTAAAGGAAGAGGTATACTACAACTAGGTAAATATACACACATATACTGAAGGAAGAGATGATGATGGCAAAAAATGTACATCAACTGAAGGAAATACTAGACAAATATAGATATGGAGACAGGACCACAAAAGTGTAGCTCATGCTCTGTATACTACAACTAGGTAAATACATACACACACGCACACACACACACACACACACACACACACTAGCCCTCCCATCCATCCAAGGTATAACCAGCATATGACTCCTTCCTTACCGGCAGGGCAGCGGGGCAGCTCAGTCTTGGGTATGTTGGTGACTCTCTGGAAGTCATCGTGGCAGGCATTACAGAAGTGGGTAGTGCCAAAGCAGAAGAAGACAGCTACCGAGCAGCAATACCGACACTTATACTCCAGGAAGTCAGTGCCATGTTTAGGGCACATCTGAGCACGGGAGACATCAGAGCAGGCGCCACACACCAGCTCTCGAGGGTCATACTCATCCCCAAGGCCTGCCTCGGCATCACACCGCGCCTCCCCGCCATAGTAGGCCTTGTGGTAAAAGGAGTAATTGTATATATATATATATATATATATATATATATATATATATATATATATATATATATATAAAATAATTGGGGGGACTAGGTACTTCTAGGCTCTCTTGCTGAGTATTGGTGGCTGACACAAAGTGACAGTAAGAAAGCATTACAATCAAACATTTGCAAGGAATATGGGACAGAGGCCACCACAAAAATGTGAAATCCATGAATAATCAGTTCCATCCGACTCATGGCCAAGAAATTACAAAGCATAGTAGTCTCCATTTACGTGTGTTTAAAATAAATTGATTTAGAATAACAGATTTAATAAAATTTCTTATAATATTCATGAAATTTAAAATAACAAGCACTCCAACCCAGTTAAAATTTTTTTTTGTCTTCACTTTAGATTTGATACTTAATTTACACAAAATTCAAATTACATGCACTTATTTTAAAAACATCCCTTATGGAAACTGTAGCTAAAAGTACAACAGAACATCTAAAGGAATTTCTTTTTTTGTAAGACACCACAAAAAACCTGAACCATGAAAGTAGAATCTGTGAATGTCGGAGGACACGTCTACACATCTTATGCCTCAAGAAATTATCAAAAGACCATAAAATTGCCCACATGGGCAAACCTGCCTCACCTTATTGCACTTGAAGCAGACATAATAGGCATATCGGTCCATCGCAAAGGCTGCTGGGTTGTTGTGGTAGCGTGCACCAGGGGTGGATATTGCCTCAGCGCGGTGCAGACCCTCGTACTCCAGTCGCATGAGGGCCTTGCGTCGCACATCCTCATACAATGCTAATATTGGACTTAGCAGCTCGCAAAGCACATCGTGGCTCATGGCAACCTAAGGACAGGAGGGGAAATAAGAGGTTATGTAGAATGGCAAAAAAAATGATGAACAGTTGTTTCCTGATCATGTTCTGTACATCCTTGTTACATGACACACCTGTATGGTGAGTGTTCATGCATGACATAAAGACATGCTGTGGCTCACCTTGCATATTGGACAGAGGGAGAAGGTAAAGGTGATGCGAGGTCCTGGCCAGCGTCGTGTGAGCACATTGTGACAACAGCGAACATGGAAAACGTGGCCACACTCCAGCTGTATAAAGGAGAAGGTATGGCATCACCAAATTGACAGAGCAGAGGCAAAATAAATGGGCAATTCGTGGAGCACAATTAAGAATTCTAACACAGGTAAAACTACTGTACTCTAGCTTCCCAATTTATGAATGTGTGTTTCAAGTATCTGCAGTTATGGATGAACTGCCTTTCATCTCAGTTGTGGATGTAATCTATCCCTCTAAAAAGATAGTGGTAAATACTCTGCAGGTTGCAAGAGTAACAAACTTGATTTTAAAACTTAAGAATCAGTTTATAAGATGGTGAATAAAGAATATTTATGGGCCTGAAAATTTATCATACATATAAAACTGCTCATGAGTATGCCATAAGTTTTTTCTTTGTGTGATAAACAAGTATCTGTAAAAAAAAAATGCAGGAAAACTACACAACAGGCTTCAGGATTTTTCCCCCCTTCCTCTCTATAAAAACGTACACATTATCAGTTACTGATATCACATATAAAGTACAGGTTATCAGTTCCTAATATCATATATAAAATACACAGTTGGAAGGTAGAAAATATTTTTTCCTGCGTGATGCATCGTAATATAGAATTCTCTTATAATGTCTATAAATAACTCAGATGTCTATTTATTATTGCCAACAAGGCCAGCTGGATCAATAGCAGAGTATGGTTTTGTGGGCCTCACATGACTGTGACTCTGGTGTTTGGAATTAGGAAGCAGGTAAGTGGATAAGGTCAAGGAAAGTAAATGGATGGAGGACATACTTTGGTGTAAAATCTTTATTATTATTCTTTTCATACCTGAATAGCTGGAGCAGCAGAGAGTGCCTCAGAGAAGCAGATCATACACATGTCATCTGCATCCTGCTTGAGAGACATATTGTCGGAGCAGCCATGAAGGCAGGGCAAGCAAGTGTTTTCTCCCTTCAGACCACCACACAAGTGGCCACAGTCGTGGGTCCTCACACAGGCCTCTCGACTATACTCCTAGTGGAAGGAAAACAAATCTTGGTTTGTTTAGTGATCCTTGAGAAGAGAATTGTGAATGAAAAGAATGTAAGTATGGAAGCTAAGAGATATAAAAAATACTATTATCCTTTTTACTGTCATATGCATCAGAGACAAGGACATGGAATGAAGTGCAGCAGTCATTAATATGTGCAGTGGAAATAAGTTACATAAGAGGAGTATATGAGCAATTGACATGGGATGGAGAGAGCAATGAGTATGTATATAAGAACTTAATGAAAAAAATTATGGAGTGGATGAATGGGTGAAGCACAGTATGCCGAGATGTTTTGGATATGAAGTGAAAATGAATGAGGATAAGTTTGCAAATAGTGTACAAGTGAAGTTCAATGGTAAAATGTTCAAGTGAAGTTGAAGGATAAAATGTAAGGGCGGCTACTAGTAAAGTGGGTAAACACAGTGACAAACAGTGAAAGCAGGACAAGCTACTACTGTCAATGCCACTCAAAGGTCTCACCTGACAGTCTGAGTCCTGACAGACAGGTGCAGGAGAGAGGAGGGAGGGTTGGGCTGGGGCACCACAGAACCTACAGGTAGTAGCTGCCACAGAGCCTCTTGAACGCTGGCTCTCACCCCTCAGCTCCAGCATGGCCTTCAAGGTGGTGGAATCGGCTAGGGCCAATAACCAAAAGAGCTTTGTGCGACCACAACCCTCATGAAGGTCCACCTGAAACAAAAATGTGTGAAAGAAATGTATATGGATAAAAAAAAGTCATTGAATCAAAGATCTCTACTATTTTTTTGTTTCTTTTTTAAGATGTGGAATTTAGCAGACTACTTTATTCCCTGGTTTTGTTTATAGACCTTGGGCAGCCTTCTTTTGAAGAAAATATTGTATTTTATGGTGGATGAACAAAGAGAGAGAGAGAGAGAGAGAGAGAGAGAGAGAGAGAGAGAGAGAGAGAGAGAGAGAGAGAGAGAGAGAGAGAGAGAGAGAGAGAGAGAGAGAGAGAGAGAGAGAGAGAGAGAGAGAGCTAGAGCGAGAGAGAGAGCTAGAGCGAGAGAGAGACGGGGTAGGAGGGCGTGAACAATAACTTTGTGTAAAAAAGTTATTATTTTTTGACATAACATATGTATCTCCTGAGTCTGGAAGGAAGGAATGTGTTCTGAATCAATCATAAGAAGAGACCAGATCTCACCTTGATGGCTTCCTGCTCCTGCCTGAAGACGGTGCGGTGGTGGTGTCGGGTGCGGCGGTGGAGGTGGAGGATGCGGTCACACTCACCACACAAGTTGCTGCTGCACTCATCACACAAGATCATGGCTAATGTCTCCCCATCATCATGGTTCTCACAGGTTGGCTGGAACAAAGGCACACAGGGAGGAATAGTTAATATGATTGTAAAATTACTAGCAATGCATGATTTTCTTTGATTTTCTTAGAGGCATGGTATACTTATACTACTGATGAATGTTTATTGTGCTTGGAAAGTTATTTATGTTAGGAGATTATTTTTAATAACTTGTTTTTATTTGTGTGGTTGTCGGAAACATGAAAATGGATGAATAGCATTATTAATTTTCCTGACATCTTTTATATATGGATAGATCATTACTGCAAAAATCTGTGACTACAAGATAAATAACCATCAAAGAGTAACACAAAAGTGGCAAGCAGACGAAGCTACATTAATCTTTGAGCCTGTTGTGCGTGTGACAGACTCCCCACAGCCAAGCACATAAGGTGTGTGTTTCAACTGTAAGGAAAAGTTGAGCAAACTTTTCAACACTAAGTCTTTAGAGGAGAAGAGAAGTGCATCCCACCCAACACAGCAAGTCAGATCAGTCATGCAAATGAAGCCAAGGGCATATACCTGGCTTATATTCTTAAAGATTAATGACTATAACTTCAATTGATAGAAGTTAAAATCTGGCACATCCAAAGAAGATGGAGGACCAATAGTTGTGACAAGAACCTACCCGTGGCTCAGGGTTGTGGGGGTCCCCAGAGGAGGTGGTGGCCTGCCAGTGTTGTGAGGAGAGAGCATCCACGTGGTCTGGGTGCAGCACACACAAGGAAGCCAACGCCAGCCACAAGGTTGGTGTGGTAAGGCAAGTTGCAGGACAGGACCTATCGTTTTCATGTAGTCGGGTCAGGTTGATGATGTTTTCTGCTATAGCTGCCTTGCTGACTTTGGCCCAGGTATCAGAAAGCTTGCCCTGCAATATATCAACATTGAAGATAATGCCATACCTATTTTACTAAGTTATGACCAAAGGCTTCTTTAGTTCTGGAATTATTATATTTGGGATTATTCTGAGGGCTTGATCAAGTCCTATTTGAACTAGAAAATTCAATTCTATTAAGCAATCAATGTGGCTTTTCTACCATGTTTTATTATTTTTTTTAATAAATTTTTTTTTTTTTTTACCATCTAGTTCTTTCAAAGCAACAATATTTTTCGCCTTGTCCTATTTTCACCCCTACAACAGGACATGTCTCTTCTTACCATGGACATGTCTCTCATTTCACTTTGATTATTTTCTACCTAAACCCTATTTTCCCCCCAGTACAAGCTATGTTTCATCTTACCATGGACATGTCCCTTATGAGGTTGATAATGAGGTCGGCCTGTTTCTGTGTAGCATGTCCTCTAAGCCACCAGCGTGGGGAGTTGGCAGGTGGTGTGGGCATAGCAGTGGCCAGAGACACAGAAGTCACCCCACCCTTACCTTGGGTAACTGTTATCTTTCCCCCATCACTACCCTTGGTCTTGAGTTGTACTGTGAGAGCCTTGGCAATCACTGCTAGGAATACATCAAGGATTCCCTGCCTGTGAGAGAATCAAAGCAAGTTTAGGATTTAGATTCATGTTATTATTAAGCTGAATAAATGAACAAAAAAAAAGAAAAACAGGACAAGTGTTTCTGCAAGCAGTAACCCACATTATCTGACTGGCAGAGTAACAGAAACACTTACTTTTGAGGGTCAAAGACAGCATCTTGGTCCTGTGAAGCTGAGTGGAGGGTGGCATAGTCATGTGCTGGCAACACTTCCACCCCAAGAATTAGAGCCAGTGAATGGGGTGGCACATCTGCTAACATACGCCGGAAGAGTGCTACAACCTGAGGACAATGTAACACAATTAGGCAACCTGTGGTATACCTGAGACTTTTGTCCTGTGTATAATGGTATATGAAACAATGACTACAGAGTAAAATAATAAAAATGCAAGGTTCTTTATTTTTTGCACACTGAGTTTCCAGAAATGGTGCACCAGGGTAAGGGCCACTCAAAACAAAACATCAAAATGCCACCTGTATTTGCCACCTGTCAAATAATATACCAATACTGGAAATAAATGTAGTGTTTCAGGCATTTCACCATTGGTCAGAGCCCCTACACATATGAGGTAATGACAGAAAATCCTTCTCATGCTTACTTTGGAAGAACTGGAAAGGAATGTGCATGAGAAGACTGACTGACTGACTGACCAAGTATAATAAACATGGCCTTGCAACATTAGAGGTTGTAAAATATCATGTTTGGGCAAAATGTAGGGAGCATTGAAGACAGGATAGAAAAAATAATTACATGTACATTATAAACCTGTATTGTGAGTGTGTATATTCTTATAATCCCTCAAAACTTGAAATGCAAATAAACTTTCATCCAAGAACCTACTTGCTTTATCAAGTAGGTTTTAGGATGGAAGGAATGTATATATAGTTAGGTTTCTAACTATTTTAAATCAAGCCATAAACTGCTGCCTTGTCTATACAGTTGTAATCATCACTATGTACAGCTAGTCACTATGAAGCTTGGTTCTGGACATTATATCTAATAATTAATGGTGAACTGCAAGGATTGATTGTTTTTGTATTGCAAAATAGAAAGATGAATCCTGTGAAAACATATGGTTTTGACAAACACAGGAGCTCCCTTATAAGTAAAGAGACCAATCTAACTAGCTGAAGGTGTGCATGCACTTCCCCTCACTTGCTCCTCAGACCTACCTGTCGTTGTACTCTTGCAGAGCCTGTGTGGAGGAGGGACAGCAGGTGGCGGAGGAGGTGGTCCTGTTGTGCTAAATGAGCACGTCCCACAGCTGAGCCACTTAATGCCAGCACCATGGACAGCATCTCAAAACAGTAGGTGTCTGGGGAGCTGTGTTGACCCTCCTCAGGGGTGCCTGGTGTGCCCAGTGTCTCACAGCTCAAGCTTGACTCCCACTCCTCACGAGCACGTACTGTCTCCTTACGGATTGCCTGCACAATGTGGGAACACACCTGTGCAGCAGAGAAAAATGTACTTATTTAAAGTGTGCTGACTTATATCTGACAACTCTTTCAATATTCTCCCCCCAATCAGATCGAATTATAGAGGTTTTAGTGTATATATATACAAACACACACAGTATACCCTCTTTAAATTGTACCTGAATATTTTGGACATAGGATGAATCGACCTCTTTCAGGGCTCCGGGAAAAAGAAAAAGAAAAAAAATTGGAAAAGAGAATTTGCCTGAGCAACACAAAAAAGTACAGCTTTCCCCAGAGAAATATAGATACAGTAATCTTTCGATTATCCGTCTTCGAGATATCCGTCACGGTCTCGGCTGCTATACGACGGATAATTGAGAGATTACTGTACTTGGAATGAACTGAAAGAAGAGGTGATAATAGCAAAGAATGTACAACAACTAAAGCAAAGACTGGACAAATATTGATACGGAGACAGGACCACAAGAGTGTCACTCAGACCCTTTATATACAACTAGGAAAATACAATTAAGGAAACACACACTCACTTGCTTCTGTAGATGTGTCAGCTTTGACCTAGAGAAGAGGATACCAACCATGTGTTCCCGCAGATCATTATTACGCTCCTGGTGTTCTGCTGCTGCCAATGGCCCTGCACATACGTTCCGTCCCTCTAACCCATGACTGGCTCCCTCCGCTGTCCTGATGAGCCGTCCAAACACCTGTGGGAGGGGTGGTGGTTATCTTTAGTTATCTACCCAAGTAAAATATATCGTAGTGGTCCTGATGGTAGGAGAGTTAGAGGACTGAACAAAGGAAGGACGGAAGGAACAAACTTACACAATTACATTCATCACATAATAATTTAATATCAAATTTATAAGCTGCAAGTTCTCAAGCATTCAATTTTCTGCTAATGAGCAAAACATATCTTTAATGTATCCAAAAGTGGCATACAACTAAAATCAATGATAGACTAGCACCAGTTACCTGTCCAGTAATTAGGCGGAACACTTTGAGGGTCTCCTGTTCACATGCACGATGCTGGATAGTGAGGGGAGAGTGCTGGCGGAGGGGGCGCACTCCACCACTCTCACCCTCACCGCTGCCCAGGACCCTCACCTGACGCACACGCACACTCTGGTCTGGCCCACGCAACTCCACAACCATTGTAGTGACTGCCTCACCTGCCACACAAAGCAAGGACAAGGATGGTTACTTCCCTCTCATTCCTTTCTATATAAATATAAATATAATCAAAATTAAATTGCACATAATCTTTCTTAATATCTCTTACTTACCCAGCAGGACAGCATGTAGCCAGCCAGTAAACCTGCTCTCCAAATCAACTTTCCTGGCAGCAACCATATCTTCACCACCACTACCACACTTGAACACCACATTGGACACCTTGTTCTGCAGGGATATCAAGAACTGTAGCAATATTGATAATCACTAAGGATTTTAATAAAAAATCATAATTTTTTGCACCAAGAAACCTCATCTAAAGAAGGAACAGGGTCCTAGACACCCACCCCAAGGTCTCTGCAGTTGTCTATGTGGATGTAGATGGTCTGGGGGTGGACGGAGGAAGGGCAGGTGATAGTGAGAGTCTTGGTTTTGTTGCGGTCCTCATCCCCTGACTCCCAGAAGGTCTCAGTGGAGGAATCGGTGAGGGAAGGCACCATGGCCTGCCTGCTTGATGCCCGTACTTCACACTCACCCATTAGGTCCCGCAGAGACTCCACAGTGCTGGTCACCTGCGCAGCGGACCAGCGGAGGCGGTCAGGGCAGGGGAGGTGGGAGGGTGTCTGCTATTTTGGGGAAATAATACCTCAGGCATGCAGAATTTTGATCTTTTGGGGCAGGAAAGGAAAAACTTAAAAGCTTAATAATAATAATAATAGAAAAAAAAATAATAAAATAAAATAAAATAAATAAATAAATAAATAAATAAATAAAAAAAAAAATAATAAATAAATAAATATACATATATATATATATATATATATATATATATATATATATATATATATATATATATATATATATATATATATATATATATATATATATATATACACACACACATATGTTGAGTGTCATAAATTTAGTGGACTTCTTTTTCGAAGGGAAAAGGATGCACACAACATAGGGTAGGTAATACAACAATAATGAAAGCCAGTCAAGTGTAACTGGATAAAATTAAGAAAAAATGTTAATGACTTGCCAAATGTAAATATTTCATCTGGATATACTGATATTCTTGCTTCCGGCTTACTCATCAATACACAAAAGACTTTCAAATTCCAACTCGCCCTTGGAAGAAACATCACAACCAAGGTTTCCCGTCAAGGGTTGGGGCATCAAATGGTAGTTATGAGTAAGCAGAATCCTTTGACCAAATATCACTCACGGGGAACACATAGAAAAAGGGATATGGAGATAGATATAGGAAAATTGAACATGTAAGTTTCTACACAAATAAGAACAGTCCATTACTCACAATAAATCAAATAGAATATGTCAAATTAATAAATAAAGCAAACAATATTGTCATATGGTAATACTTCCAAAGGTATGGACTTAAAAAATAAATAAATAAATACAATATAACAAAAAAGAAAAAATATCTGAAGAGATGCTCCAAACCTAAGCTGTATAAAATTGTTTTATTCTTATAATCTGCATTTTCTACAAAACAGTCTTGTCTCATAAGGAAGTGGATGTCTGCATTATGATGTGCTTTCGTAGTTCCAGTGTTTGCATGATATGACTGGTAGTATGATTAACTTTTCATTGCACAGTCTGTTTTCTCTATGACTGTTACTTGTTACTATCCACTTTAAGGTCTCAAGCTCTCACCTTGTTGAATGTGGAAAAGGAGTGAAGATGATATTGAGAATTATTGTAACAGCCACTAAGTTATGAATGAGTTCCACGTTTTGGTGAAACTTTTGCTCTACAGTACTGTTATGTATAATTTGCCTGATATATACCAGTATGATGTTGATGAAAAAGATTATTTCTACTAGGTGATGGCATTTTCAATTTTCTCCACAATGACCACCAGCCTCATCTTAAGACTACAATTATTTCTTCTCTGACAACTCACCGGGCCATGACTCTCATACATGGAGGCCACACCTTCCTCCCCAGCCCCTAGCACCTCTTCTGACCGGGACAAGATCTTGGATATGTTGGAGAAGACATGACTCTGGTGTAGAAAGTCATGGTCAGAGGGAGTGAATCGCAGGCCCCAGCATCTGAATGGCAGCAGTAATTAGTTAAATGCACAGGATTCTGATGCAATAATCAGATGTGTTCTCTCATCTCTTAAAACTACCAACATAGTCTCTAAGAATACAAAAATTAATATGTCCTATTATGTGACTAAAACCTACTTCATCAAATATTAGTATTATATAAATATGTGCATACATACACTTTCAAAGAAGTTCTCATATGTGTGGAAATTAATGAATAAAAGTGTGTCTATGTTAAAAAGAGAGCATAGCAATACATGGCTCACCTGACAGCCATCATCTGGAGGGGTGAGCCAGGCGGTAGAAGCATCATGAGGTCAGCCACAGTTTGCAACAGTAGGTGGAAGGTCTGTGGTAGAGGATGGACAGCATCGCCTGCTAGAGTTACGTCACTCAGTGGGTGTTCCAGGACTACCATCTCTCCCTCCTGCTGCCATGTGCAAGTAAGAGAAAGGTACTGCTTGTTAGTGAAAAAATTTCTTGTCAAAGTCTATCTTTGGGATTACATTTTTCAGTATCAAGTTATTGATATATAGGTATAATAAGAAGTGCTTTCCCTTCTTTTTTTAGTTTCAGTGTCCCAGAGTAACATCAATTTCTACCACAGGCTCAAAGGCCGATGTGATGGGAGATGAGTGGTCACAGCTACATATAGTGACAGTGTATGCCCTAACTTTACCTTTACCTTTCTTTTAAAAAACGAGCATATAATGAACTCATATCAACACGCATTCATTAGAGCTTGACAGAATACGCCACGAAATTAAGAGATTAATAAAACGTAGTACAGAAAAATTTGAAGAATATAAAGCTGAAGTAAGTACATATATATAATCCCAAAGAATTTTATGGCTATGTAATTAATAAAACACAATCACTTCTAGTATTGGTCCACTTGCTAAAGAACACTGTAATCACATGAATGACCAAAACGAAATGGCTACAATCCTAAATAACTTTTTAGCATCCGTATTTACCGACGAGGATTGTGTACAAGAAGGACTGAGAAAATTTTAGATAGTATACTCATTGCAGAAAGCGACGTTTTACACACAAGCCAAAAAGATTAAAGTAAACAATGCTTCTGGGCAAGATAAAATTACTCATAGAATTTTGAAAGAAGTCAAACATCCATCTCCTCTTCCTTCTCTCTGCTCACCAGATCATGTGCTTTATCCCTATGGTGGTGAAGGTGCAGCTGGTCTTGAGGGTTGGGGTCCTCTGAGGGTGCTGCAGGGGCTACATGGTGAGGATTTGCAGGAGTGAGTGCTGCTACAAAGCACCACAACAGGTCGTGAAGGCAGGTAGGCTGTGTCACACTACGCAGCAACCAGTTAAGTGCCTGAAAAAAAAAGAAGTAAATAAAACTGCCCAAATAGGTCCTTTATTTTTAAAACCTTATATTCATTTCATAAACCTTATAAATACTGGTATATATAAGGTTAGTTGCATGTTTTGTTTTGGTCAAGTAGTTCAGTAGAATACTCGTTAGCCTGCAATCTTTGACCAAAACTTTACTGAGGGGAGGGGTATGAAGCCCTATCCAAATTATAGGTGCGTCTTATACTCCGGTGCATCTTATACGACAGGACATAAGGTATACAGGAGAAAGAAAGAAAGAAAGAAAGAAAGAAAGAAAGAAAAGAGAGAGATAGAGAGAATATAAAATAATATATATATATATATATATATATATATATATATATATATATGTATACATATGTATATATATATATATATATATATATATATATATATATATATATATATATATATATATATGTATATATATATATATATATATATATTATATATATATATATATATATATATATATATATATATATATACATATATATATAGTATATATATATATAGTATATATATATATATATATATATATATATATATATATATATATATATATATATATATATATATATATATATATATATATATGCGTGTGTATATAAATAATAAATTATTCTTTTAAAATAATGAAAATTATATGAATAAATAATAAAGAGAAAAAAGGGAAAACATGTTTGGTTTTCATCCCACACACACCTGCATTGCATATACTCGTGCTGCTGCCTTGCGTGTTGCATGTCTCATTGCAAATGCCAGTGTCTCTAAGTCATGGTTCTGGAAGATGAAGGCCATGATCGGTCGGATGATGACCTGACGCGCCCTGCCTCCAGGGTCACCACCAGGGCCGCCGCCACGTTCAATGGAGGTGGCCAGACGCTCAAGAGCAGCCGAGGGGTGAGCCAACAGTGAACTTCCTCCATCTGCTGAAAACAGGACTGGTTGGCCATCACCTTCCCATTGCTTCACCCTTCACAGGATGGTCATTCTTATATTATCACACAAATGTTATTGCCAGATGACATCTTAAACATTGTAAATGAAGGTATACTGCTAAACCTCTTGGGGCAAATTCTTTTCCTGAAAATAACAGATTGGTCTAAAGGATGGGCATTTTATTATTCTACCTTTGCTTTTCCTAACTGGCTTCACACCTGCATTCTCGCCACTACTGTTGTTCCGCTTCCTTAACACAACAATGGCCTTATGGTCCTGCTCGTGATGGGAGGCTGAAGCCGAGGCAGCAGCAGAACTCCAGTCCTGGCCAGAAGTGCCCACATTAACGGATATTGAGCGGTGAAATGGCCGACCACGGGGCACCTCACTATCTGAGGCTGGAGACTCCTGGTGTGAGGCTTCTGGGGTGAGCATGGGAAACCATTATTAGTATACTCATCCATTTTGTGAAGCAAGCCTCCTGCACAAAATGAACAAGGACAACACAGGCAAGCATGTATGGACCTTTTTAAAATAATAATCATCAATTTACTCTCTATACTGTTGCCAGTTCTTAAGAAGTAGCAGATTAACCACCTGAAAGAAGGGTAAGCTTAAATGATGTTAAGACTCTATCTGTTATAGCTGTATATTTTCAAGACTTCAATATCTGTATTAGATATACCTCACAAGGAGGGAAAATATCTATGTCCAAAAATTCAAAACCAAACCCTACAAAACAGGCAGTGGAGCAGCACACACCTGGTGGAGAGAATGGAGAATGTTCCCGATGGTTGTTGTCACGAGACTCCCCAGAACTGCTCCTGTAGTCAGCACTCTCGCCTGTATGGAAGGTGTGGTGGAGAAGCAGGTCCTCACGCAGCTGATTGAGGTGTTGCTGCTGACAGTTGAGGGTGTGGAGGCACTGGAATGCAACCTAACACACACAACCAACATGTCAGTATTGAGAATTTATAAGAGTAACCATTTCCTTATCAATTACTGAATAACCAACACCACTCACTCTGAGTGGAAAAAAGATCACACTTAAGTATGTAAGCTCTCTCGCTCTCTCTCTCACTTATCTCAACATTACCATGACTCACCTTAGGGAAGGGGCTATTGTCAGGGCTGAGCTCTGATACACAAGGCATGACACAAGGTGACCGCCTCAGTAGGTGGGTGCGAGACAGTAAGGCTGGGGATGCTGCACTTGCTAAGTCTAACAAAAACATGGCATTGTTCCTCATTATTACATGTGCATCCAGCTGGGGTAGAGGAGAGAGTAGCTTGTTGTTAGACTTTCTCTTTCCCTTCCCATTACTAGATTTATTGCCGGCAAATTGACTAAACTGCCCCTTGTGTCTGTTCCGACAGCTCCAGCACATGTGGAAGCAACCTCTCACTGCCTCACCACATGGCTGGGACACACGGTCCTTAGTGGGGAACACTTTCCAGCGTGTGCCCACATAGCCACACCCCTTAGAGGAGGCACCACACCCTGGGTGCACTGTCCGGAAATGTTGTTCAGAACTCTCTGAAGGAACATTACAACCACACAGTTCACACACACCATCCTCCTCTTCTCCTGCTGCTGCTGCTGCTGCTGCTTCAGCACCAAACATTGGTATGCTGCTGCTAGAGGAGGATTTTTTCTTGTGCTTCTTTTTTTCACGATCACTTTTGTCTTTCAATTTGTCAGCCTTCTTGAGCCGGGCAGGGATGGTGGGAGATGGGAGGATGATCTGCTGTGCCACAGCCTTGAGGCAACTAGAGGTGAGCTCCTCCCATAGAAGCACCACATGGCGCAGAACAGGTGGCAGGTCAGGAGGATCAGTGCCAGGCCCACCCTCCATCACTGTGGCTAACTTCTGGCCATGAGGTCCTTGGGCATAGCTTGTGGAGGCCCGGCCTGCTGCGTCTTCCCCACTGCTGTCAGTGAGGTGTGGCACCTCATTGATATTGGCATTGGTGCCAGGCTTAAGCAGGTCATCGGTATTCTGCAAGGTCACATTGTTGAGGTAGCTGTATGTGCTAACCTCTACAGAGTGCCGTTGTCGTGCCTTCTGCTCTTTGGTCAACTTCTCAGACTTGGTACCTGAACTGGCTGGGGACTTCCAGTGGAAGGTACCTTGCTTGGTTAAGTCTGGATGGAACTTGATATATGAAGCACAGGCCATGGCATCATGTACAATACCTTCATGCCATAAAAAAGCAGCAAAGATGGCTCTCAGGCACTCAGCCACGGAGGGACTCATGGCCTCCTTCACCTTGTCCCGGTTGGACGCTGGCTTCTCACGCTGGGCTGATGCTGGAGACACCACGTGCTCACGCTTCCCACGGTGAGGCTTCCCTGAACGGTCCTTGCGAGTCATCTTGGGTGATAGTCGTAAATTTTCATCCCTGGAGCCAGTGGATCCGATGTTAAATTTTACTCCCTCTGGGCTAGTCTGTGTGGCAGTCTGTGTTACTGTTTTGGATGTGCTGCTGAATGGTTCCTGGAGGAAGATACACCTGTCTTAGAATCATGTACAAAATTTCTCTGACCGATCCTCTCATACTTCACAACCCTGATTGCTTAATTCATAGTCATATGAGCTTCAACCATTTGTCACCTCAGAATACTGAGATCATATTCACATTTAATAAAATAAAGAGATCACTATCATTATTACTGTTACAGCATGAAGCTACATACCATCAATGATTAAAGCTATATGAATGCTTCATTCCATTGCCAACGTATGTTATACAGTGCTCCCTTCAATTTTGTGGTAAATTGGTAGACATTGCAGGCCGCAAAATTTGAATTCGCAAAATTGGAATCATTAACCTTATGGTGATTTTAGTCATATTTTTTCCCTTGCTTGTACACAAATACATGTAATTATACATCCTACAATAAAGAAAAATACAGAAAAACATAAACATTATAATTATCCTTAAGAATATTAGTTTAAATGACCATTTTACTGTACCGCAAAATTGGAGGGAGCACTGTATTGTTAAATGGTTTGTTGTTGCTGTCACCAGTTTTCTTGTTTTTCAGTTATAGCCTCTGAGAGTAATTGTATAATTTGCTTCTAAGAACAATCTTCCAAATACACATTATTTACCATAATAATCTGAGGAATAATGAAATGCAATCATGATAAATGATACACTACTGAAGTAAAATTTGGTATATGCATTGTGCTTAAGGATTTTGTACTACCTGATGTACATCCTAGACACTGCATATAGCAATCATTGTTATTACATAAACTGAATGGCAGAAGTCCTAGAGAAGGTTGCTTGGCTCACTTTTATCTTTTCTCTGTTACCAACTCCATACCTGCCTTTCAAAGCAATTAACTTGACTGATATTAATATGGAATCCTAATATATATATATATATATATATATATATATATATATATATATATATATATATATATATATATATATATATATATATACATATATATATTTATATATTTCTTGAGCTTTGTGAGTAAAATAATTTTTAAAATTTTCCTAAAAATTCCACACAAATAAAGTCAATGTCAGCCAAGAAAATTGAGCCAAAGAAGAAACGGATGAGGCTTACCCTTCTGGGCGTGCTAGGAGTGGAGGTGGGGAGGGACGAGACACTGGGTGAGTGGGACATGTCTTGGGCAAGGCTTGACACAAAGACACTGGTGTCACTAAGGGAGTCATTAGCACTACGTATAGCAGATGGTGGACTGCTGGCTGCCCTCTCTCCCATGGCACCCATCCCTGAGACCAATGGTGACACCCCTGTGGCTCGAGGTGAACTGTGGAGAGGGGAGCTGCTGGCACTCTCCCTTCCCCGACCTGTAATAAAGGTGACAGCATTAGCTTGTTCCTTCAAATGTCACATTTATGCTACTTCTACAACATTTAAATTAATTCATGCAGTCTACATTTGTTCAAGAAGTCCGTGATGAATGTTTGCTGTTTATCATTCCCTTTTTGCTCGTATAAGTCACTCAAATGTTGGCACAATTTTTGAATTAATGGCATCACCTGGTTGACCAGCCCTGAATCTGATTCTGTTGCACCCCACATAAACTCTTCCATATGGGCTAAGTCAGTTATCTTTTTCGACAGGTACCCAGCTGATATTTTATTATGCTCTTCTTCACATTCCTGGCTTTCTTCCTCCTCAAGATTTACATCATCAACCATCTCCTCTGCTCACTGGTTCTTTTTCCTTACTTTCTTGAAGGTTTCCTTTCTCACCACTCCCCTCTCCGCTACCTGAGCCTAGGCCAGACATCATGAGAGGCGTAACACACCGCCAGACACTCGTTAGATGGGATGGAGGGCCAAAAAAAAGGGAATAATGAGATGACCACAGTGGAAAACGGTTGAAAGATGGTGCGGGACTGACGAAAATGACCAGTGTTGCCAGCGATCCGCGGGAAGTTTGAAATTCGATCCCTGGCGCCCAAAATAATTGTCGTTAGATATGAATTTCAGATCATTAGATTGGAGGTGGGGTAGAACTTTAAAGGGTCGTTAGATACGAATTCGTTAGATCCAAATGCGTTAGATGGGAAATTTGACTGTATATATATACTATATATATACATATATATATATATATATATATATATATATATATATATATATATATATATATATATATATATATATATATATATATATATGAATCAGCATGTGTCTGCATCCTACTTCTTGAAAGTAATGAACTCCCAATATAGGAAGAAAAAAAAATTTCCTATTTATATCTGATGCTAAGTAATGGCACACACAGAGGGATCATTATTATGCTGGCCGCCAGGCTCACCTGGGATAGGCACAGGACTGGAAGAGCGTGAGATCTGCCGGGGTGACGTGCCGGACCCAGAGATGACGGTGCTGCTCCCAGATGCCCCAACACCAGCTGCACGAGGACTGGAGGAACGAGACAGCCGCTTGGGGGTGGCTGGTGGTGTCCGGGGAGGTGTAGCTCCATTGCCATTAGCTCGGGACTCTCCAATGGCCTTGACTAGATCCTTCACTGACACACCATGAAGCTCTGGGGGTACATCTCGGGACAAGCTGCACTGTGCTACACCACTGACAGGGAGGAAAAAAGCAGTGTTATGTTGCCCGAGTGGGAGCTTGATGGAGATGATGTGAATGGGGACAGAAGAGTGCATAATACTATACACTATTCTGGTGTTGTAGAGGGGATGATTCACTATATTGGGGTTGAATTGGGGATAGTTCACTATTCTGGGGTTGAAGAGGGGATGGTACACTATCCTGGGGTTGTAGAGGGGATGGTAGCATTCCGGGTTGTACAAAGAATAGTACACTATCCTAGGGTTGTAGAGTGGATAATATGCCACTGCTATCTGGATTCTGAGATATTAAAACAGATGGAACAAACTATTGTGAGTCTGATTCGGTCTAGTGAAGGAGACAGAATGATGTCAAGGATGTCAAGCGAAACATTGAGATGTGTGAGGGCATAACAGTGAATAGAAGTGAATGTGTATTTCACTTTTTTTTTAATTTCTTTTTAAGTGTCATTAAGCATAAGTAGGAAAGGCAAAGTAGTTACATAAAAGCTTACCTCACAGTCAATTGTTGTGTTTGCTGTTGCTTCTTATCCTGTTTTCTCTCACCAATTTGTGAGGGCTGAACCACCTGTTGCTGTTGTTGCTGCTGCTGCTGTGACTGGTGGTAAGAATACTGCTGCTGCTGCTGCTGCTGCTGCTGCTGCTGCTGTTGCTGTTGTTGCTGTTGTTGTTGTTGTTGCTGTTGCTGTTGCTGCTGCTGCTGCTGCTGCTGCTGCTGCTGCTGCTGCTGCTGCTGCTGCTGCTGCTGCTGTTGCTGTTGCTGTTGCTGTTGCTGCTGCTGCTGCTGCTGCTGCTGCTGCTGCTGCTGCTGCTGCTGCTGCTGCTGCTGTCCCATCTGTTGTTGCTGCTGCTGCTGCTGCTGCTGTCCCATCTGCTGTTGCTGCTGCTGCTGGTGATGCTGTTGGCCATGTGGAGTGAGTAGTGATGATGGTGTACCCTTGTGCTGTTCCTCCTTGAGCCACCGATGCAAAACAGAGAATTTCCCACGGTGCTGTGAGGTGTGTGGGTCAACCTTGAACTATCATTGGGGGGAGGGGAGGGCAGTATGTACAGTGTATAGGAAAGCACAAGGTAATTACACAAAGGCTTGGGATAAATGGCACAGACTGATGGTCACATATTGTTGTTTGATGTGGTAGCAGGAGAATGGAAGGAAGATGTAAATCTTTTTGTGTTTTACTGTTGATTTTTCAACGACACATTAATGTCTGTTGAGTTTTTAACAAGACAATAATGTCTTTATAGGGTTGTAAACATTTGACTACCTCACAAATACCTTATCTTAAGTACTTATCGTTATTAATATTAAAGGTTTTTTGCTTTAAGATGACTTCCTGGGTAAAACAGGCAAGAAATTTAGGATTAAAATAATCTATATAATAAAAATGTTCCTTCTAAATTTCAACATCCCATAGTAGGAATGCAAGTTCAACAAAACAGAATACAGTCACCAAAGTAAACCTAAAACAAAGTACATATAAAAAAAGAAAGAAAAAAAAAAAATGAAGGGGACCACAATCAATGATATCCTCACAAGTGTTTCATGTCAGTATTCCAGTATAAGCTTCATGAAAATTCGGCAAAAGTAGACTAATGCATATGAAAAGATGGAAGAATGACTTTTGGTACTTTAATGAGCTTTTTTTTTTTCTACCTGTTGTTGCTTGGTTCCGGTGGCAGTGGTGATGCTGTTGTTGGTGGTAGTGGTGGCGGTGGTGGTGGTGGTGGTGGTGGTGAAAGGAATGGAGACGGAGGTTGTGGTGGTGGTGGTTTCAACAGCTTCAGGATCATCTGTCATGGTGATTGTGTCGACCATCTGGTGTTGCAGCCCTTTGTGAGGGTTGTCTCCCCCTCTCCCCACTGCATGGACCCCGGTGCTGCTGCTGCCATCACCCTGACCTCGAGCTACACACAGACACACACACACAAAATCATATAGTATTTCAGAGAAGGAACATTTCAAACCCAGCATATATCAGATGAATGTAATGACATTAAAATTCAAGAACATAACAGTAAAAATAGTACATATGATAAACTATAAAATCAAAAATTATTTGTTTGTACAGAAATAATTCAGAAAATGAGCATATACTGAAACATCCACTTATTAATGGAAATGACCTAAATCAAAATGAGTTTGTTCAATTCCAGATCTAAGATTTCAAATACTTTTTTATAGAATAAAGATAATATAGCCTACATATGCTTTTGTTTAACTCATTTTGTCTTAACATGGGGAAAACACACTTACTTATGGCACCAAAGACAAATGGGTCCCCCCCGCCAGCAGGCTGCTGGAAGGGTCGGAATACTGGGCTGGTCTGGGCTTGCGTAAAGTCAAATCCTTGGTGACCGCCAAAGCTGTTTTGGTCTGCAAGAACAGAAAAAAATACATGAAAATGAAGATACATATGAGAAAGTCTAGCATAAATGGGAAAAGAGAAGAGGTTGTAGTGTTACAGAAACATAAGAATACTGTTTGTGTGGGACGACAGAAATGCAAGAAGAAACTAAAAAGGACTACATGGAAGAGAGACATAAAAGATACAGCTTCCCATATAGAAGCATAGAAACCTGAAATAAACTTGATGCAAAAGTGATTAATGCAAGAAATATTCATAATTTCAAAAGCAAACTGGATAATAATAGATTTAGGGGTGGGACAGTACGAACATAGCTCTTTATCTGTATGTTATAACTAGGTAAATACTCTTCTCACTTAGCTCCTAGGCCATGTAAGATATCTTAAGATATTACAACACCACTACTACTACTGCCATCACATACCTGAGGAAGTTGACATGTATGGGTGACTGTGGCTGTGGGAGCGCTGCAGATAGAGTGTTTGACCACGGGACACAGCTAGGGACCAAGCCTCCCCATCAGTGAAGCAATACTTACGGGTGCTCTCTGAGTCTAGTCGAACCCAAGTACCTGTCAGGGAGATGGGGTGGATGTCTTACTTCTTATTTCCTTGTGATATTTATCCCCCATTGTCCAGTGGGAGAAGACAAACAATATTTCACCATGGTAGTGCTTGGGTATCAATTCACAGTGAGAGAGGAAGACCAACATTCTTTCCCTTTCCCTTTCCCACACCAGCTCTCTCTTTCCACCCATACCCATTTTTACCCTTCCCACTATGGGGTCACAGGCAGCTGGCAAAGCTTATGCAGTGCTCTACTGGAGGGACACAGACCACAGATCATCAGGTTAGAATGCTAAAAACAACAGTTGATGTATAGTACTAACAGTGCAACCACATAATGGTGGGAATGAGCTAAGGTACCACATATACAAATGGTATCTCTGGTTGCAAACATTTTTTCCCAATACAGTGGAGTCTCTCATCTAACGCATTTGGATCTAATTCGCATCTAACGACCCTTTTGAAGCTCTACCCCACCTCCAATCTAACGATCCAAAATTCATATCTAACGGCAATCATTCCGGGCACCCGGGATCAAATTTCAAACTTCCCGCTGATCGCTGAATTTTTGCCGCACCCCGGCGTCCCTCCCTCCCTCCTCGTCACTTTTAGTGAGAGAGAGAGAGAGAGAGAGAGAGAGAGAGAGAGAGAGAGAGAGAGAGAGAGAGAGAGAGAGAGAGAGAGAGAGAGAGAGAGAGAGAGAGAGAGAGAGAGAGAGAGAGAGAGAGAGAGAGAGAGAGATATTAGTATCTATAAACATTTTCCTTCCTTCCTATATATATATTAAAAAATAATAATAATAATAATAATATATATATATATATATATATATATATATATATATATATATATATATATATATATATATATATATATATATATATATATATATATATATATATATATATATATATATATATATATTAAAAAAAAATAAATAAATAAATAAAAAAAAACAATGTTTATATAGTGTTTAATATTATAGTAATGATAAAATTGAGTCTATATTCGTGTTCTTTATCCTTGAAAACCTATATATATAAATTTTCATGAGATTCTGAGGTGTCAAAATTTTCAATAAATTTTCAAGGCGACACCCTTAGATTTTTTTTAACAAATCACGTTTTATTAAATAACTCAAACACTATGAGGTTTACGTAAAAGACTTATAGAATAGTAAATAAAGAGCAGGAGACACCCGTTCTTTTGAGCTATAGTAGAATGAAATTGGTATATTAGTAACTGAGAAAATAATATATTAGTTTTTTTGACAAAATTTCAACAAAACTTAAATTTCCTATTAAACTATATGGTATATTTTAAATCTAATTTCACCATTAGATAGACAACATCAAACTCAATATATTAACTTCTATACATTATTGCTGTACGACAAATATTTTCCGAGTAAAATGGCAAAAACACATTCAACCAAATTTACGCGGAAAAATTTTGGGCGACAAAATAAAAAATCTACAATTGTTACAGAAACCTGAAAAATAACATAAATAACACACTCAACACACACACACATCCAAACACACACCTAAACACACTCAATCACCCACTTTCTACCAACAAACACACACCCAAATATACCAAAAACCCCCCCCCCAAAAAAATTGGAGCTATGCTTGTGGCAATCTCACAACCTCGCACCTCAGTTAAACCTCACAGGTTACGATACTGCCACTGCGCATCAATATGGTTGAGGTTGTTAACTATGAGGTTTATATAGACAACTTTTCTATGAATCTGATGGATTTGTATTCTCTTTTGGCATGAATTTACAATTAGTGTCTTTCAACTTATTTCTCACTACTTACCATCAATGTTTTTCATATCAGAATCTGCAGTGATGATGTTCCCCAGCACCAGCATTCCTACAGGTGGAGCCTTGAGACTGGGTTGACTACGAATATTGTGTCCTGATGCTCCACACTTCACTACAGTATACATGCCTGCCCCACCACTTGCTCCATCTGCCCCTTCAGCCCCAGTCATGGCAGTCTCCCGGCGTGAGTTGCCACTACGACGCCTACTGATGGTATCTGTGATCACCTGTGGAAAGTAGTAAGAAAGTTTCATCATTATTGCCATGAGCTTCTGTTTTCAGATAGATAGGCTTTTTACACAAATGAACAACATACTCAATTTAGTATTGTTCTTTCAAATGATGAGTCACAGCATGCAATTAGAAAATGAGAGGACTGCAGTATGTATGGAAGAGATGCATAGACAAGAGCAAGCGAACACTTCAGGACATACTCTTGAGAGAATTCCAGGATGACAGTGGAGATAAAATCTTCAAGCAGAGTCAAACACTAGTTATGAGAAAAACCTGCTCATATCATTTTAATCCTTTTCCAAAATTTGATACTTGATAAGCAAAACATGATAAGGAGGCTCAAAATTGTATTTAAGTGGCAGGGGTAAACCTTAGGACTCTGCTGTGGATATGACCCCCGCCCTCATCCCTATTCCGTGACTACCTGATGCACAGTGTTTGAGCGAAGTACCCTTTTCTTCTTTGGTGGCCTTGGGGCTAAGTGAGAGGAGTGTGTATGTATGTGTGTATGCGTGTCTTATATTGGGTATTCCCCTTTAGGTGGATAACAGCATGATATATATATATATATATATATATATATATATATATATATATATATATATATATATATATATATATATATATATATAGATAGATAGATAGATAGATAGATAGATAGATAGATCACACATACTTGGGAAATGGCCAATTGTATTAAATAAGTAAGAGAAAAAGGGTAAATGAAATTAAATAAATATAAGTACACAAAGCTACCATTCTTCCTGATGTCTACCTGGTCAAGAATGGTCTTGGGATGGTCAAGGGGAACCAGAAGAGTCTTGCCAAGGTGCTGATTGTACTGTAAACACCAGGCCTCTGAGTGTGCAGCAATGCAGTACTGTCGCATGCTCTCTGGGCTTAGTCGCAGCCACACTCCATCACTGTTGTGGACCTATGGAGGTGATAAAGAAGATATTAAGGAACAAGAGATGAAGGAAGTAAAGGAGAAATTAAGGGATAAGAGATGAAGGAGAAAGGAGAGAAGGGAGAAATTAAAGGACAGAAGATGAAGGATGAGAAGCAGGAAGTGGCATCACACATATTCATATTTTACATACAATGATAGTGTATCACAAAGGGTTGGGAAACCACCATTCACTATGAAAAAGAAAGTTATTAAATTTTGGCTTACATCTTACAAGTGTGAGAAAATTCTATAAAGGAGATAAGAAAGAGGTACTGTAAACTAATAACCAGATTTATGTAGCTGATATTTAAACTAGAAACCCATGAAGGTGTATGACTTACGGGAAAAGCATTCTATCCTTATCCTTTAGCCTTACTTCAGTAAACCATGTTACAAACAACTACATGAAGTGTTACTCATATTTCTGAAGTTCAGGAATCCCATTTAATGTATACTGATTGTGAAATCTGTTAAATCAGGGTTTATTGAGCTAATAGATTGCATTATTCAAAAAGGGCAAAAACTCATACATCTTACTGCCTCAGCTACTCACCTCATCCACAAAGGCAATGGTGCCATTGACATGAACTGTCCCAATCTGCTCACTCTGCAGGGATGGGTGGGTGCGGATGCGCAGGCCAGCACTGTTCTGGAGGACAAACTTGCGGAGGCGTGATGGCTGCTGGGAGGAGCGGCGTACAGTGCTTTGAACAGGTGGTGTTACTCCTTGAGGTGGCTCCTTCACCTCCATCTTGTAGGTCTGTAACAATACACAGAAAGCTCAGTCTTTAACTACAAAAATAATACTACCACTTTATTCCATGCGGATCGTAAAAAGTAACAAAAAGGAATGGAGCGAGGGGTCAGGGATATCCCTTCTCTGTATTGTCTTCTGCAAAAAGATGGCACAGAAAGGGAGGGGAGAGTAAAGTCTCCCTAACCCCTAAATGCCTTATCTTGGCTTTCTTCTTTGAATGGGGATATAAGCCAGTTATATAGATTGATAGATGGAATTAGTGGGTTGCCAGTTCTTTAACTGTCTGCCTGTCTTCTATGTATCTACCTATCAATTCATCAATATTTTTTAACATTCTCCTAAGGGATAGCAGTGACATAAAAATCTCCATTCATATGAAGGCAAAGCATATAATAATAATAATTATACACAAATTGAGAAGTGAAAAAAAATTCTACTACAGAAAACTGAGCTCAATGAGAAAAAGAATATGAACACTATAAAGCAAAAGGGTTGTCATGGCCTCTTTTCTTTATAGTAGTATTCATATTTTTCTTGACGAGAAGGTTATCATGCATCTGGTGTGACCCTTAAATCAAATCATGTGTGAGGAGGGAGAGGGCATGAGTTAAATATGTAGTGGCAAGGGTAGGCCTTAGGACCCTGTTATGGATACAAACTCTGCCCTCGCCCACATTTGAGTAACTGTCCTGGTGCACTGTGTACTTTTCCCTGATGTGCTTAAGGGTTAACTGAGAGGAGTGTGTGTGTATGTGTGCATGAGTGTGTGTATGTGTGCCTTGTCTTGGCTAGGGGATAACAGACAGGTATATAGATTGATAGATAAAGGAAAATGAAGACAAGGAATAAAGTACAATAATCCCGTGATCAATTTTAGGTTTGTCTAAAAAGCAAGTCACAGCCTCACCTCCTCCAGCTGGTAGCCATCAATGGTGACATGCAGGGAATACCAGCCAGTAGCTCCTGGGGTCCAGTTGCAGGAGTAAGTGCCGTCATTATTGCTACGCACTAGCATGTTTTCTGTGGGACGCCGCATTGTAGGGGACATGTAGCGCAGCTCTTCAAAGGAGTAATTTTCATAGGCCTATTGAGGAATACATATTTTAGGAAATAGGAATTCCTTAATCTTTGTTATCATTATCAGTGTTGGTGCCTCTGTGTGAAGGGATGAGAGATGCATAATTGAATATTCATTAAGTGAAGCGTGAAGGCTGAACAATGTTCAAGTGGAAAACATAATAGTAAGATTAAATTCTTTGTACATTTAAGAAAACAAAATAACATACATGCATAGTAAGTGGTTGCAGGAAACTCACTCCTTCATATTCTGCTGTGATCATTTAATCTATAATTCTAAAATCATTGGGTAGTGGAGGTCCAAATCTGAGCTTATTAAATACTATTATATACAATTGCACAGATTATTCAGCTCCTAGCTATGAAAAAGATACTGGAATACAGTAGAATGGCATTTGAAATAAAAAAAAAAAATTATGCTGTAATCATAATATCAAACGGACATTTAAACTCTTCAATCGTTGATGGTAGCCATAATGATGCAATGGTACACTGCTAAATATCTAGGCTTTGCTACTAACACTAGGTGTCACATAATGCATGACAAGTGTAGAAACCTATTTACATTTACCAAATAAATTTGGATCTGATATAAAATTTTGCAGTACTCATATTACAAATGTGATATTTAATGATGCCAAGAGATAAGCAGAAGAATGAGGGATTGAGATCTTTGGAGGATCAGTAGCTTGGTGTTACAGGTTTTCTATCATGATTATGCCTTTCAATAAACATTAAATGCTAGAATTCACCAAAAACTCTTTTCCTGAATATTCCCTGCTGAAATGAGGATGCATCTAATATGCTCTGTGTCTTATATGCCATTCAATACGGTTTATTTGTTTGTAATATATAATAACTAATGATCCTTCTGTTACGGAAACCAGTTAAATACGGGAGTAACTTGCATTTCAGTTTATCGTAACCAGAACACTAAAAATAGGTTTTTAATGGACTAACCTTCAACAAATAAGGCACATAATGATCTGGCACAATATATTTTGGATGAAAATATGTCACTGGGTAGCAAACAGTCTTATAGCTGACAATAACAACAAAACTTTGTCAACCGACCTTTATCATGGTGATGGCACAGTAACACATCTTGTCCTTGATGGAGACCTGATAGGGCACATCAAGGGAAGGCTGTGGATGACCACCAAAGGTCATGTTATCTGGCACGTGTTGGCTGACTCTCCTTGGCTTGCCCTGGTTACCTTCCTCACCTGTGGTCACTGGGACTGCCACCACCTCAACCTGTAACAAATGGGTATAACACTGGTATATATATGAAACTTTTAAGATGAGGTTGTGTCATGGAACGTAATAGTAAGGTTGTTGGATGCAAGTTTTGAGAAAGAAACGGGGAGGTATTATGTCTAACCCCTTCCTTGTGCATGGGTGTATGTATGGGTTGGCTACCCTCCTTTAGGGTGTCAAGTAAATTTCTCTGGTTTCTTCCATGGAGTTGTCAACTGACATCTAAAACATACATTTCACAGCCTACATCACTTACGAGAAAATAAGATTATTAACAATGGAAGAAAAGATGATTAAAATTTAATAATCTATTTGAGGGAATTATTAAGGTTTAAGTATAGGTGATGACCTACCTTGAGGGATGGGACATGAACCACCTCATTGTACTGGTCTCGGGTAATGATGGTGACAATGGCCGGCCAGCCAGCGCGCATGTCATCCCGGCTGTACAGCACCTCACACGCCCGTACATCCACATAGGAATCTGGCTGTAGCCATCGTGCCAGCCGGCCACCGCTGGTCCCACCCGCACAGGACACAAAGTCACGCAGGAACAGCCGCTCATTGGAGTGGCAACTGCCGGAAAAAACTCATGCTGCATTTACCTACTTTTGTCCTGCCTTCATCATCATTATCAATCCCCGTTTCTTCTGTCAAATATATATTACAAGCATTATCCCATAACCTACAAACTACTTATATCACTCGATCAATTATTCTTCTGGTCTTCTAAGATGCTTTTGGTGTTTTGACATCATTTTCATGTTCCCTTTAATGAGAATTGAAATGGTACTTGAGAGAGAGAGAGAGAGAGAGAGAGAGAGAGAGAGAGAGAGAGAGAGAGAGAGAGAGAGAGAGAGAGAGAGAGGGGGGAGAGGGGGGGGAGGGGAGGAGAGAGGGAGAGAGAGAGAGAGAGAGAGAGAGAGAGAGAGAGAGAGAGAGAGAGAGAGAGAGAGAGAGAGAGAGAGAGAGAGAGAGAGAGAGAGAGAGAGAGAGAGAGAGAGAGAGAGAAAAAAAAAATCCAATACATCTCAGAGTTTAATGAGAAATAAGGCTTCTTTATATGTATTAATCTTACAGGATGAAAGGGAAAAGGAGGTAGAGTAACTTTACAAAATCTAGACAAAACGTTTCTACCCTGGTGTAAAATTATCTACTAAGGATATCCACTTGTAAGAAAATATTATAATAATTTCATAATAGAACAGAAAATTAATGAAAATTTATTCCTATCAAACAACAATGCATCAATTTTCTCTTGCTGAGTTCTTTCTGACAATGAGAGGAAGGATGTCCTTGCAGTGTTGAAAGCTAAGTCATTGTCAGTAAGAAGAAAAGGTCAGGCTAGCGGGACACAAAAGTATTAGTGTGTGTACTTTGTCATGGGCAAACCCAAACTTTTATAAATCTTTCAATGCCAATGGTTCAATATTTTCTTTGGTTTCTATAAGATTTATTAGTTTATCTGTATTAAATATCTAAATGTTAACTGTACAGTTACTATCACAGTTTCAGCGTGTAATCTGCTCTTTCCTTGAAATCAAACACACCCAGGTTGGGTAATTCACATCTATGTATGCCAGTGACCCAATTTTCTGATGACTTACATGGGGTCTTTATCAATTAAGATAGTGATAATTTTAAATGGAACTAGTATTTACTGTAGCTTTGTATACCATCAAGTATTGATAATAGTGAATAATACCTCTAACAAAAGTACAATGAACACAAAGGATCCTCATAAAGCTCTGATGTCATTTCCTCTCCAGCTCTTGTTGTCACAGTTGTCACAGAACATTTCCTGTTTCTTGCGTGGGAATCTGTCACATGGTGGGCAGTCTATCATCACTAGTTAGTGAACAAGAGCATCTAGTAAAGCTGTGCCATAGTGAAAACTGGTAGTCTTAGAAAGCATTAATATACATTGCAGAGGTGCTGCACCTGACAGTCACAATGAAAACCACTGTACTGCTGGTGTGGTTATGTTGGTGGATAGGGCAGTGCTTGTGCAATCAGTATCTACCTTTGCCTCATGAACCCAACCCAAATACTCATATATGGAGGCCTTCACTCTCAAATAATACATCAGTGAGAAAAAGAATATTAATAAAGAAGAATCTTCATCCTGCTCCGGGCGTAACTGAGGCCACCCATTATAATACAGAAAACACTTCTCATACTGTTCTAACTACGAGTATGACCAACAAAGTAAACTATGGAACACCTGAAAACAATTTAAGGGAGCATAAAGCTTTTCCCAGCACACACACTGAGGTTTCCATACACAGTGCTGGTAAAAACTTTTCTACTGTTGATGATTCCGCAATAGATAAAAAAAACCAAGAGGATCTCCCAAAAGCCCCAAACTCTGACCCTGAGAACCATACAGAGTCTTCCCTCTTAAGTAAACCAGCTCATGACAACAAGCCACTGGATATGGCTGATAAACTTTCAACTCCACAAACTTTTACTGAAGCTGGAAAGAGTGAAGGTTTGTTATCTTTATTATTATTCATGATGTAAAACCAATTTTTATATTTCATAAATTTCTAGCATATCATTTATTCAAGGAACTTCTTTCATAAGCATATCAAATATCCCTGACAAATTCTTTAGTTTCCTCTTGTAAAGGATTTTTTTTTTTTTATATATTTGATATTCTGTGATACATCGTAAGTATCATTGAATTTTACAACAGATACTATAAACTTCATTGCTATATTGTTTAACATCATTCCATCATTCTGCTGCACATTAATCTTAGAAATCTGAAGTCATTGATGTAGAATAAGTTTTTATCTTCAGGTTAGTAAAATAGTTACAAGAATTGTTGCAGGAGTAAAGGTGAAAATTTCCTTTCTATCTTTTCTCAAAATGAACAACAAAACCCTATAATTACTGCTTTGTGCTAGGAGGGAAACGAGAGGGTCACGGACGAGTCATTACTGGCCTGAAAGACCTATGCTCCTCCTGCCTCTGCAATGTCGAAAAAAAGGATGTGTTCTGCAAGCCTGAGCACACCAATGTGAGTACCAATTTGTAGCTAATTTGCAAATCAGTGCTACTGTTTATAAACATTACTGTGATCAACTAGTAACTTGTAAAATAAATATACTACATACCAGTAAGAGTGATCGAGTGGAATGAATGGAAGATATAATCTAACTTTGAGTGACTTGGTGTCTGATAGTCACCACATTCCATTTGTCTGTAACCCTCTCCTAGTATTCCCCCATTTTCTCCTTTTTGTTCAACTCATTCACATTCAGAACTCTTTTTGCCTCCCCCACTCGTCTAGTCTCCCCCCACATCATACTATAAGCATTCCTTCCACAAGAAAGTGGTCGGACATACCACCCCCTTCCCCTCTCAAAATTCACATCCAACAACCGTCTCCATTTTCGTTTCTCCCAAGCACACTGCGTTTACCAACCACATCTTCAACTAGCTCATCACCAACATGAACATTAGATCTCCTAACAACACAGTACTCACATTCGTTCCAAAATTCTGGAAACAGTCATCCAAATCATACACAAACACAAACACCCACAACTCTCTACCAAACTTTACTTTCACTCATATCAGCCTTGATGACACTTCTTTCCATTCCACCACACACTGTCTCACTGTCAGACTCACCATTAAGGCCACTCCTTCTTTTGCTCTCCTTCCACTCACACACCCAAAATAACATTCACCTTTCCCTTTCAGTTTAGTTTCACTCAATGCTAACACATCAAATTGTTGCTTCACAAACATTCTTCCAATCACCTCCCTTTTACCTTGAAGCGTACTACATCCACACACATTCAGAGACCCAATATTTAGGGTTAATGGAGACATTACTCTCCCTCCCTCTCTGCACCTTGTCTTTTAGTAAGAGAGCATATAGAGGAAGGGCTTCCCAAATCCTTCGCTCAGTCCCTTTCGTTACCTTCTATGATCCACAGGGATTATGGTGGTAGAATCCTTGTAGTAATAAGAACAACAATGAAAACATAACACAGCTTGAAGGTTTCATATAAAACAATATTGGTTAACTTTTCAGGACAACAGACGCAATTTGAATCTGGACCACCAAGTCATACCACTCTCTGCTGAAACTCTGCACATTGCTGGCTTTGAGAAGGTGCATGTAAAGAACAACACCTTTTCCCAGGCAAACCTTAAACTGCGTAATATTCACTTTGAGGACATTGCACACTTGGAGCTTCTAACCAACTCTCTTCACTTCAGTGCCCAGGCAAAGTGAGTTCAGTGTTCTCTTGATACAGTATCAATTACATTGCATTTTCAGTTTATTTTCATTATGTCTAGGTCAAGGCCTGTTAGAATTTCCAGTTTGTATTGAATTCAAGTGGTTGTCACAGAATGGTGCAGGAGTACAACTAGAGAAATAATAGCAGACTAAGCTTATATGAATGTTCCCTCATTATCATTATTGTGTCAATAGTTCCCGTGTTGTTTTCACAATGCCACACAAATTATTTTGAAAAATTATTTTGAAAAATTCCCTCTGAATTAAGTTTTAGATCCTGTTCCTGAAGAAATTTGCTTCCTCACAATGAAAAAAAATCACAATCCAAACTGACAAAGAATGAAAAAATAGATAATTACTATATGCAATAATAAGATAAAATGATGATCAATATATAAATCAAATACTGACACAATAAAGATAAAAAATCAAACATAAAACAAATGTTACCAAATCAATTCGTAAATGAAACTTGGTATAATGTTTCCCCAGTGAGAACATGGAGGTGGCAGTAATATTCACAAACTGTAACATCTCAGAAATGCCACAACAGACTTTCACTCAACTAACCAGGAGTAAGGACCCAAAGCTGGATTTGAACCTGGAAAAGACCAGATTCCTGACCCTGAAGTTTGATGGGTGAGTTGTCCTAAGATGAGCATGAGAGTAAGAAAGAGAAGCAAGGGTTTTGAGTGTTAAGCAAATGTTTCAGTATCCACACTACCTTGAATACCTTCTGTATGGATACGAGACATTTTTTTTTCAAAAATTTTTTCAATAAAGCTTCTTGTGAGATTTAGCTTTCTTAGTATAGACAATACACCCAAAGATTGCATCGGCATGTATTTCATGATGTAATTTGGCTGGATATTATTTTCATTGTTACATATAAAAATAACAGGTACTGTTGTCATTTCAGATGCAACATCACCACAATGCGGACCTATGCTCTCTATAATGCCAGGGTGCTCTATTTCCACATGATCAGGACAAAGGTAGGAAACTGCCAAAATATATTGCAAATAAGCTTCTCTCATAAAATGTCACAAAAACAAAAATAACACTGCTGTTATCAATTCAAATATGTACATCATGTTTAGTTAGAGTTAATGAAAAAATAATAAGTGCGGGATGAAATATAGTACTGCCACCATCCTTTTCCACGTTTTCCCTTTATATTGCCAAACATTTTGTGATATCACTCTCACAAGATAACAAAATTATGTGGACTCACAGGAAAAAATTGACAAAAATTTGAATAATATATGCAGCCAGTATAGCATGTGCACCAACAAACTACTATAGGCCTACAGTCCATGCTCACAAAGTTTACTTATTATAAAAATAGTCCCCCCCACAACAGGCCTAGAAATAGGACAGCTATACCATGCAGCATCTCTAAGAGGCCCTGTTATTGGGTTTAGCCCACAACTGAGCTATAAGCTCAGTGGCAGTCATCACAAAACTCCTACCATTCTTTGATAAGCAAATTACCCACACACCCATCAATCTACTAATCTCTCTCACAGATGGGTGCATGTGACTGTCCTACACTATAGGGAACAAGATCCTCAGATCTAACACAACCTTTATAGAAAATGTAGAATGAAGATTGGATAAAATATCAATGAGATACATTGGACAAAAACCCTAACTCTAATGGAAGCATTCCATAAATGTTGAATAATCTGTCTTTTGTCTACTTTGGATACTCATTTAACATACAAAATATAATTCATAGAAAAATGTTCTTACAAGGTGGTAGTTCTTGTATTATTTATTGTGCCAACTTGGTTCTCTGTAAGTACGGCAAGACCAAAGATATGGTTCCACATATATCTTTTTGAATTGCTGCTTATGTTTCCCTATGTGAAGAAAACAAGAACAAACTGGCATGAAATGAAAACTTACAGGACACAGAGATGGACTTTGCAGAAAGAACAAAATGTCAAGCAACAGTGATTGTGAACAAGCTGCCTGGCAAGATAACCGTGTTTATTTTGCAATCATAATTATATATAAAGCCCAACATGCAATGTAAAAATCACTCTTATTACTGCATAAGGCTGACATTCACTACCTAAAGAAAAAAAGTAAATATAAACACAATAACTTCAGATAGGTTTCCCCAACAGGTGGAGGTCATGGAGGATCACTGTGTCCACATTGACAGTTATGTTGAGTGGATCATAGAAGAGAGTCAACTACCAAATATGAAACCGAAGTCGATATGCCTGCGAGCCCAGAATATTGTGGCATTCTCTCATAACACTATTCTGGGTCTTGGAAAAAGGTCCTTGGATATCCTCTCCTCCAGCCAGGTGAGAAGGAGTGTAATTTCTGGCCCATATTATACTGTCCTTCATCTGGGAATCAATATGCTCACAGTAATAGAGACAAATGACAATATGATGGATGTGACTTGATATCATCTTTTCCATTAAATTACTAAAACTGTCTTTCCTTGCAGGTTCTGTTTGAGTTCAATCAAGTCTCCCATTTAGAGTCAGAGGCGCTGCTGGGCATAAGGCCACATAAAGAAGCACGGGCAGCTAATATTGTCTTCCTCAACAATACCATTGTTAATGCTGATGAAAATTCCCTCCTCACTAGCAAGCAATATCCAAATCATGAACGCAAGATCATTGACAACAAGTTCAACATTCCCTGCAACTGCAGTGTCATGAAGACCTTTGAGAAACTACTAGGTATCACTAATACTAGTGACTATAGTGACCTTGCTATATTCAAGGCAGTGACAAAAAAGTCCCTCTGCAAAGTGTCTGACACAGCAAGGTTATATACCAAAATAGAAGGATATGTGTCTAAGAACTGCACTCTGCCCATTACAGTAATAGTAGCTGGCACTGCAGTGGCTGTAGTCATCCTAATCTTGGTGATAGTGTGCATGGTCTCTACCTGGCGTGTACAGAAGGCCCGTGAAGAGGCCAACTACCTTGGGGAATGTCACATCTCCCAGAGCTTCTCCACCCTGCACTCCAATAGCCAATTTCACATGTCCTCAATGAGTGGCCATCCAGGCCAGTCCTGGGAGCCCACCAGCCCCCTCCAGCCCTGGGTAATGGCAGTACCAGAGGTTAAAACCTATCAGGAAATGGAGCTCAATGTAGCCTATGAACATACTGAGCCTATAAAAGTCAGTCTACGGGACAGCTTTCCTCATGAGCCAGGGCCACTCCTCGATCTACAATATAAGACAAAGATGCGGTCATCTTGTCCCTTTAACTGAATATAAAGCAATTCAAAACCAATTTTGTACAGATTATATATAACACAGTATGATGCCATGGACGAAGAATGTGTTGGTTATGTTCTGGTGATGACCTTCCAATGTGTTCCTATGTAACTTTCCTTGCCAATGACACCATATTGCAGGTATATCACAGGTTGCTTTAAATATTATAGAAGGTACTGGATTAAGCCTGTGGAATATTTTATACTGACTATGCAATTACTAGGAAAAGTGGCTACAAACAGCATTTACAGCTTCTTACATATAAAACTGATCACATAAGGTAAAGGTTGAAAGTTAATGGAAGCAAATGTAAGGTTTTTGAGAAGAAAAAACTGGTTAATGGTTTTGCAGATCCATAAAAACTGAGAGCAGTGTCACGAGCAGTGTGTGATTTGGCTGAATGGACAAGTAACGGAAGAAGTGAATGAGTTTAAATATATATAATTTGAGCAAGCAAGAAAGCATGAAGTGATACAAGAGAGCTCTACAGGGGAAAAAAAAGTAACGATATCAATAGTGTGCACAATATCATGAAAGAAATAGTATCAAGCATGAAGATCACTACCAAAATAACTCAATGACATGCAAGCAAAATCTATCTAGACATGAAACAATATTTAAGATGTCAGAAATCTGAAATTCTGAAGTTACCAAAAAGATGTCTATGATGTAAGCAGAGTGGATGGAAAAAGTGATGAAAGTATACATGGAAGGTTTATTAAATCTAGCAAAAGGATAAAATGAGCAGTGTAGCAGTGCAAGTGGTAAAATGCAGCACTCTGAGGTGGTTTGGTCACCTAATAAGGACGAGGAAAATATACAAAGTGCGATTCAAGGTGTAGGTGAAAGTAGCTGACTCCAATGCAATGACAGGACTGAAGAATGAGAACATAAAAGGATGAAAAGGGAGGTAGGAAAGAAAAAAAAGGTGTAATGTGCTTAATGTGCAAGGCTTAAGTGTATGGACAATAGCAAGTAAGACTCCTGGCATAGCTACACCTCAACAATAAAAGGTATTAGGTATATACTCTGCAGATGTGGTTACAGTATCTTTGGTTCCTTAATCATCAAATACACTAAAAAGTAACCGTGCAGCAGTTTCAAAAAGTTATAACCCAGGTATTTATTTTGCTTTATATGCTTTGTAGAAGTAAATACTATCTGGGTAATTATTAACCATGTATGGAGCATTTTCTAAACATATGGTCCTGAAAAGTAAGTGCTCATAAGTTTTTGCAACAAACACAAGATGCCTCATCATCGATCTTTGAAAATATAACAAAACTATCATTATTGTTAATTATTCTAAGGTTAAAAATGTGATAAACGTACTATAGATATTCACATATTTAAGAATAAAATGGTAAAATATAAGCATTATGTTATTATCACCACCATTCTATAAACTGATTTACATTATATATAAAGAAATATGTAATATACATAAATAAACTGAAAATTGATAAACATTTCCACTTTACCTCTGATGATACAAAACTTTTAAACAATAAAATCTCAAGAGATCTCCCTTCCAACAACACTGACTCACTGCAGGAAACAGCACCGACACACTAACTGAACTAGGTGGTGGGAATTCCCAATGGTCAGGCCTACACACACACACACCAACCAAAGGAAATCCTGATAAGGCATGGGATTACCTCTCCTAAGGTATCACTGTTTACATACCCATAGCAAAGGGTTGAGGAAGGACTTCAGTCACTAACATTAATACATTGCTTGTTCTAAATCACTCCCTATGCATTAACAGAACAAGAAAATTTGCAAGTGTCTTAACAAAGGGAATTAATAGTGAGCAAGAAAGGAAAAGTGATGTACTTTCGTGAATACTGAAGATAAAGTACTATCCATATTCAATATGAAAGCATTTTACATCTTCATTATCTTAATTGATATTTGCCACGCTAACAGCAATATTGCGTTTGCTTCCACTGATGGGCCATGTCTCAACATGCCTGATTTCTGCAACTGTCTTCGCATCCGGGTCACCTGTGACTGCAAAAGTGGTGTAGGTTCCTCTGTTCTTTATACCACTCAATAGGCTTTCATTGAAAAGAAAAATGCTCTCCAATCAAATCCGTCACTAATTTCTGTTTTAATATTTGTGCAATATCTTTGGCGCTTATTTCCCACTTATACATTGTACATACAAGGAATTTCCATGAACATCTGCTTTAAGATTTCTTTCCATATTAATGAATCTTAGGGATACCTCTTATTTTACCATCTACAGCATCCAAGCAATAAGAGTTAATCTGCTATATTTCAGAACAAAACTACAGACAACCTATTCGCCAACAAGCAATCGATCATGATAAAGAACTGCCAGCAATTATCAGTTTCTGAAGGAAGCTTCAATTCTAGACTCCTGACAGTAACTTTCCACAACATAAAAAATTTAAGCCTTGCTGCTGGCTCGTTTGAAACAGGTTATAATGGCCGCATGAACATCACAATCTCTAACTCTAACTTGAATGAAATTCCTGGTGGCATGTTCAAAGTGTCTCAAGTTGCTACAGTCACACCCACCCTGTCATTTAAAGTGGCTGACAGTGGAATAGGGAGAATAGCACCTGCAGCGTTTGCAAAATATAAGTTGCGTCAACTGACCATCACCAACACTACCATTGGTCATATTGACACAGGAGCAATTGATAACCGAGTGCAACAAACCGTCAGCTTTATCAATAACACATTTGAATCGCTGGGCAGACAAGCAGTGGTTCTTAGCAGCTACCACAGGAACACAAAACTGGTGTTTGATGGAAACATATTCAAAGGTAAGACTGCAATAAATGTAAAGGGACAAAAAATAACTTGAAAATTAGAAAACGTCAATAAAAAAAATTCTCAAATTTCCAAGCCATTTATATCTTCTATTTTGTTGCCAATTTCATATCATTATATTTCCCAGAGAGAAAGGTAGGAGAGTGAGGGTCCAGTTCTGTGACAATGGAAAGCATCAATGGGTTTCTGCAATTCTGGTAATTCATTCAGCCATACAAACTTCCCCCAATTCAACCCATTACTCACCAGGGCTCTCAGTTCCACCATTCTCACTTCACAGTTTCTCAAATCTTCATCATCAGAATTTTCTAGGACATGTTAAACATTAATGTGGATGAGCCTTTGTTATCTATTGGCAGCTAGGATAACTGATGCCTAATGCTCTTGTGGGCTTTACGATCTGTATTATGCATTCATGTACACATCAAGCAGCCCAAATAACAAGGAAAAATTTCATAATTCCAATTTCCAATACAAACTAATCATTGAAAGAAAAAAAACCACACATACACTGCAGAATCTACGCACCATTTCCAACTGTCTTCTTTTATAGCCTGTCCTTGCTGTTTATAATGCAGGTTTGTGCATTTGTAATTGTGGCAGTGTTTTTCTTTCCTGCAGGTGATGTCCCACAATTCCTTGAGGGGAACATTACAGGAGATGTCTTCATACACAATAATACCTTTCCTGAGCTAAAGACGTCACCCTGGCGAATGAGGGTGGAAGGGGACATCATGCTTAAACGCAATACCTTTGCTTTCCTCCCTCGTCATGGCATGGACTTCACAGTCCGCAACCGCATCAGTCTTGTAGAAAATGACTTCCAGCACCTTGGTCCTGAAGCCTTCCTACTCATTAAGCCAGAAGGTGACATGTGCCTCCTCAATGGGGAGGTATTTTTATGGATCTATATCAAACTTGCTTTCTGAGACATACTTTTCACAAATAGTACTTTGAGTCTATCTCCATTCTGTTGTACTACATGCACTGTAGTTTATATTTGAGAATTGTTACACATTCAAAGGGTAGCTTTGTATGGCTTAGAATTATATTGGACTCTTGCACAAATTTTCTTAAGCTTTATGTATTCAATGGATTCATCATAACTCCAGATGAGAAATGACCATATTACTTGCAGGGAAGAAAACCATCCTCTTCATGGATGGCAACCTGATTCACCAACAGAAACCAATGTCCCTCTGCCTTAATGAAGACTTTTCATCAAATTCTGTTGTTATCAAGCATGTCAGGTTCCAGCAGAAGTGTGACTGCAACATAACTAATACTCTCTCTCATGCCCTGGACATCAAAAACCTGACACTTGAGGTAATTATCTTAATAAATTCCTACTACATAAACTCTACTTTTGCAAATAATCATGTCACTTTCGCAAATTTCCTTATCTATAAATTCTAGAACTTTCTTGTTTCTGTCCATTTCTTATGTTTACTCCTTTCCAGATGTAATATATTTAATTCATTTTAATCTAAAAATGTATGTAGTGGGTAAAATTCATCTTAAGAATTGTACAACTACATCCAATATACTTTATGCAACATTATAATATAGTTTGAAATAATTCTTCTTTTGAGTTCTTTTAACCCACAAGCATCAGGGCACAGGGGTAGCTGTGCACCTAGGGAGAGTTACAGTACAGCTGTACCTAATCATAGTTTTCCACAACACTTTTGAATTATTCTGGAAGGCATCACATATTCAATGAATACATTGAGATACCATGTGTCATATTTTGCAAAAATTCCACACTGTAGAGGAAACCTACATAGCGCACAGTGTGTAACTAGTGAACACACACACACACACCACATAACTTCCACAGCTTAGTATTCATACATCTTCATTCTTATCCCCACAGTAACCAATTGGCATAAAATATAAGTGTTGTGTTTGGTATTATCTCTAAGAAGAGTATTTCCTTTTTCTAAATGAACTTTTCTTGCAAATATGTCCACATGAGGAGATAACTACATTAAACTCTGCCCAAAGTCTAAGGGTTAATATGACTTTTCTTTTATTTAGAAAAAAAAAAAATTTCTTTGATATCCTATGAATCTGTCACTTTCAATGTTGACAAACTCCGAGTTCAGGAAACTTAAAATGTTCCTCTATTACAGACTATTTACAATAATGGTGTGCATGAACAATGGTTTAAGAATGGGGAATGCATGTTGAAGCTTCAAGGAATCAGCCATATCTCCATTGACCAGTTCCTACTCCACTATTGCTTCAAACACAATCACATCATGGAGATCTTACTGGCCTTTGGCATAATCCTGGTCATCTTCACACTATGTGTTATTATTGTCTGGAGGCGCATAAGAAGAACGCCACCCAATAATAGGTCCTCTGTTCCTGCCTACCACTCCTACACTGATCCCTGTCCAACCAACACAGGTAAGAGTTGTGCTCATGCTGAATAAGTATTGTGTGATGACTCGGGAGGGGACATAGAGGGGAGAAACAGTGTATAGAAAGTTAAAAGATAAGAAAGAGACAGAAGAGCATATAAGGGTAGGACTGAGTACATAGCATATGGATAATTGTAAATGGGATTTCGAGTGCAAAATGGACATTAACGTGGCCTCACTGCACAAGACTTTATACTTCTTCTCAACCTTATTCTGTCCATCTGTCTAATGCAAAAATTAACCGCTATCTTCACTCTTTCATCCCTTACACTGGTAAACTCTGGAACTCTCTTCCTTTGTTTGTTTTTCCACCTGTCTATGACTTGAACTCTTTCAAAAGAGGAGTGTCAAATTGGACCTCCACTCCCTGCCTCTATTTCTCCTACTGTCCTCTATACAGGGTCTAGCGACAAGCGGGATTTTTAAAAACATATTTTTGTTTGCGCTTGGCTGTACTCCTTTTAATGGGGGGGAGAGAGAGAGAGAGAGAGAGAGAGAGAGAGAGAGAGAGAGAGAGAGAGAGAGAGAGAGAGAGAGAGAGAGAGAGAGAGAGAGAGACAAAATATATATATATATATATATATATATATATATATATATATATATATATATATATATATATATATATAGAGAGAGAGAGAGAGAGAGAGAGAGAGAGAGAGAGAGAGAGAGAGAGAGAGAGATGAAAGTTGTGTTAAAAATCAGATTTGGATGAACCTCATTTCCTTCAACCATAAATCCTTTGGAGGTTGAACAAGAAACATTAATCAAAATGATCTGCCTACTTATCAATCACATTCCTATGGTGAGTCTTACACTTCATGTCTCTATCTTGCAGTTCCAGATTCATGGTTGGTGGTCCAGCCAGAGTCTCGCACATATCAAGAAACTGAGATCCATGTTGTTTTTGACAAAGCCGAGGAAATAACTGATGTTGATGATACCGAGACAAACAAGGATGAGAGATACAATGACAAAATCAAAGGCATCAAGAGGACTCCATCACCTTCAACTCGGCAATCATGCCCAGTTCTGTCCACAACTATAAACAAATCATAATGTTATATCAAGTTGATGTGTAACAACAGCTAGATGTGGTTCCCATTGAGGTGGTGTTATTCCTCAGGCTGCCTGGCCGAATAGCCCCAAGTTCCTGAGGTAGGCCATAGCCTGGATCAGGTTTTCCCAAAGGGGATTCAGGGAATGTATGGCGTGTTGTTGACATGTATGATTATTTACAGTGCAGTCTTCTGTAATATGTTTGATTGTGTGGGATGACCTAGTGCATCCTGGACAGGCATCGGCAATGGACTCATCCACTCTTCTGATAGCTCAGAAGAGCCAGGTGGCGTTTACAATGCAGCCTGGCCAGATGGACTCTGTCCTCATGGGTAAGGGAGGATTTGGAAGGGTGGATGTCTGGGGGCTGTGCAAGCAACTGAGTGTTGTCCTTGAGTGACTGGGTTGAGTGGAGTCTACCACTTCAGTAGTGGTAGATGTTCTATGTTCATTTTTTTCCAATACTCAAGTTTTTCTTTACAAAGTAGCAATCTTTGTACCTTGGTTAAACATGGTTACAATACTGCCACTGCGCAAAGCTCTTTAAGCATACAAAACACAATAGGTGGAAGAAGAAATCCAGTTGGAAAGAATACATCCAATACAGAATATAAGGAAGCAAATGTAATACAATATTCACTAGCAATAGAAGAACATCTTGATATGGATGAAAAATGCTACTGATGCTACTATGAAAATTTGCCTTAACTTTTAACCAACAGGTGACGCAACAGTGTGTACATCAAGGAACCGACGGGTTATACACATAAGCATCAAGATGATTCCCACCTTAAAAGTTAAATTTGAAGCAGACTTTGATTGAAAGTATAAAGATAGTGATAGAAAAGGCAAATTGCACTGCTTTGACCAAGTGCAGTAGAAGGTAGTGTCAGTGAGTAAGCTTTAAAAAGATGGGATAAAGTTTTCAGGAAGGACCTAAAAGAACTTCTATGATCCATCTACAAAATATCATAACCCATCTGAAAGGACCACTAGAACTTACCTGAACGGAATCACACCATCCAGAGTTTGGTGTATGGTGGGTGGATGGGAGAGTGCAAACCCTCTTGAGAGAAGTGTAGGATGTGCCCGGTATACTTGCACTGCCAACTCCTCCACCAGCTCAAGGTCATCATCCAAATCATCACCTGAAGAGAGAGGAATGCACATATAAATGTTTAATCTATCAATGAAAATCACAGAAGATGACCACAATAGTGAGTGATGGATTTAGAGAGTTTCTAGTTGTCTTTCTTATGAATGATTTAAAATGAGGAGGCATCACTGACCTACAATAGGTGGGAGGCAGAGGTCTTTTTTGATGAGGGAGGCGGCACACAGGCCTCCCAGGTATGACAGCTCCTTTTCCAGGTGACGAATGGAGTCTGCAGGGGATGGTGGCCACTCATAGCCCACCAACAACACTCGAAACCCATATGTGTTGGCTCTCTCATCCTTCACATAGTCTGATGCCGTCTCTAGTGAGAACACAACTTCATGCCCTGTGATGAGAGGTGAAGGAAATTAAAAAGAATTCAGGTTTCAATACTACTACTGGCACACTTACCCTATAAGGTGTATTAAAGTCACGCATTTGTACTTTCTTCCTCTCAAAAACCATCACCCTAATTTTCCAAACTCTCACTTGCCAGCTTTCCATGTAATAAGCAATCTATCTATATACCAGACTGCTATTCCCCTAAAGGGGGTTAGCCAAGACAAGGCACGCTAGGATTCATGATGACATTACTCTCTCCTTCCCCTCTGCAACTTGTCTTTTCGTAGGAGAATATACAGAGGGGCTTCCCAGACCCGTTGCTGTGTCCCTTTTGTCGCCTTTTACAAACCACAGGTATTACAATGGTAGAATTTTTATAGCCCCCACCACAGGGCTACATATATTAAGCAGTGATTAAAATTCATGGTTTATTTTCATAAAATTGATGAAGTAAATTAAGCTGAATTAGCTGAATCAAATTGGGCAATCCTAGAGGTAAGACACTTTATAAGTAACAGTACCTGGTAAGACAACAGTCTGGTGCGGCCAGTTTTGTGTGCCAGAGAACTTGTTGAGCACAGGCCAATAAGGGGGTGGTGCTCCCTCCTGGCCCAGGGAAATCTGGGTGGTGCGCTCCTGCCCTTCTGAGGCTCCTCCTGCTCCCCCAGGAGTCAGACCACTCATTTCCTTCATGCTAAGGCTTGGGATGTATATCTAAGAGCAGAAATAACAATAATAAATCTCTCAAATGAATCTGTTATTCTATAATGCAATCTACTTAGAATTAAGTACATTGAGGAATGGTGTGCTGAGTTGATGTTTAAACTTGCCTTTTTTTGAAAACTCAATCTTCATAATTATGTAAAAATATGAAAAAGAAAAATTATAGTAAAGATTCTCCTACAGTGGAGTCTCTCATCTAACGCATTTGGATCTAACGAACTCGCATCTAACGACCCTTTTGAAGCTCTACCCCACCTCCAATCTAACGATCCAAAGTTCAGATCTAATGGCAATTATTCCGGGCACCCGGGATTGAATTTCAAACTTCCCGCTGATCGCTGAATTTTTGCCACACCCCTGCGTCCCTCCCTCCCCAGCCCCCTCGCTTCCTCCTCGTCACTTTTAGTGAGAGAGAGAGAGATATTAGTACTATCTATAAACATTTTCCTTCCTTCCTATATATATATATATATATATATATATATATATATATATATATATATATATATATATATATATAAATAAATAAAAAATAAAAAATAAAAATACAATGTTTATATAGTGTTTAATATTATAGTAATGATAAAATTGAGTCTATATTCGTGTTCTTTATCCTTGAAAACCTATTTATATAAATTTTCATGAGATTCTGAGGTGTCAAAATTTTCATTAAATTTTCAAGGCGACACCCTTAGATTTATTTTAACAAATCACGTTTTGTTAAATAACTCAAACACTATGAGGTTTACGTAAAAGACTTATAGAATAGTAAATAAAGAGCAGGAGACGCCCGTTCTTTTGAGCTATAGTAGAATGAAATTGGTATATTAGTAACTGAGAAAATAATATATTAGTTCTTTTGACAAAATTTCAACAAAACTTAAATTTCCTACTAAACTATAAGGTATATTTTAAATCTGATTTCACCATTAGATAGACAACATAAAACTCAATATATTAACTTCTATACATTATTGCTGTACGACAAATATTTTCTGAGTAAAATGGCAAAAACACATTCAACCAAATTTACGCGGAAAAATTTTGGGCGACAAAATAAAAAATCTACAATTGTTACAGAAACCTGAAAAATAACATAAATAACACACTCAACACACACACACATCCAAACACACACCTAAAAACACCCCCCAAAATTGCACACATACATATATATCTTGTACCAAGTTGACATCCCCCTAACAGTGGTAGCTGATACGAGGCATGAACGCACGCACGCACACACACTTCCCTGATGTAGCACCACTCAACAATGAAACCACTCACTAACACTCTTACACAGAAACTTTTCAAACAGCTTAACAGTTTGCCATTTAAGTCATACAATCGAAGGACATTTCACAAGCCATCCCTATCAATCCTGTCATATGATAGGGATGGTTTGTGGATATGAGAAAGGCCTGGATACCAACATGACAGGCAATGTATGGGCTAATTAGTCAACGTAAATCTATAAACAATAAAAACCAATGAAGAAATTCACAAATGTTATGTTAATGGCATTTTCCTTGTAAAGATATTCACAAGATAGTTTCAAGCTCCATTACAACTAGTGGGCAGGATGGAGCATGTGAAGAACAAACACAACTAGTTCAACACACCTGCAGTGAGTCCTCTGGCTGAGCTGTGCCACACTGAGGGTCAAACTCCAGTGTAATCCATTGAACACTGGATGGAAAGGTCACTCTGATGGGGAGAAGGCAACATTGATATGACAACCACATAAATCTCCTTTAAAAACAAAGATTATACAATAAACATAGATACATCTGCAATACTATAGTTCTATCATCTTGAAATATATCTTGTTTAATATTCATCTTGACTTAGGCACTGAGAAGGTAGGGAAGGATAATTCAGACATTGAGTGAGGAGAAAACTACTGAAGGAAACACTGCAACAATTACAATACAAAATTCCTTTCCTTCCGTTAAAGAAAAACAATCTGCAACTACAGACTTTGATTAGGAACAATGTGATGCCTAAGTGTTGTAAGCAATGAGCACCACAGCCTGAAATGTGACGAACCTGAAGTTGGCAACAGCCGCAGGGCGATAAGGGTGGTCACTCTCCACCCAGGCATAGTGGTGGCTGGTGGTGGTGTGACAGTCCTCCATGGTTTCTGGGATTGCTGTCTGCTGGGTGACTAGACAAAGGTTGTTGAGGGCAGCCACATGGGGAAGGATCTCCTGAATTAAACCTAAGACTGACACAGCACTCTGGATCAAAGGAAGAAAAACTTTGTGAGTTCTTTTTCACAAATGGTGAGTAAAGAAAAATATCAGTTCACTCCTCATATTCTATATATTCCATGGCCTACTCAGCCTAGAAATTCAGGTTAGAGGAATGTTTTGAACTTGAAAAAACCTCATGACAAAACTTGTATGGTAGAGATCAAGTGCTACAAGCTTAAGATTTCAATTAATAAACTTAATTTTCTTCTGTTATAACCTGTTTTGAAGCAACAAACGTGGATTTTTCAAGTTCACTTTTTACCATCAAATGTTGGCAATCTATGTTGGAATAGCTTGTTATCCAAAGCTTTCCTCTCAAAGGCAAAATGTACAAAAAGTGCAACACAAGGAACCATACAAACCTTAGGATCTGAGGTAGCTACAGGCCCAATGTGGGAAAGCACCAGAGGAAGCAGCATAGTAATAAGAGGAGCTGTTCCCAGGACTTCAATGGCAGACTCATCCCCAACCCCCAGACCCATGATCATGAGCTCAGTGGCCACCCGCACAATGCTGCCAGCCATAGTGAGAGCAGATTTTCTGGCTTGTTGTTCTGCTATTTCCCTTGTGCTGCGCTGGCTCTCAGGGTCTTGAGGCATACTATAAGAAGAAAATTATTAATATATCATAATGCTATACAGCAATCTCAGCAAAACTTAGTGTTGTGATCACAGAGGAAAATGTGCACCTGAATTCACTATTACAAGTTGATAGTCTGTGATTGTCTGCATCGGAGCCTGACACCAGAACTGGTTCATCCCTGCCACATCAATTCAGATACAACCCCTCCCCACATCTGATCCTATCTAAATTGCTGACCAGTGTAGATGCAGTAGAACTTTTCTGTCAAGGCTGTCAAAGCTGTGTCACAACTGCTCTCCATTCAACTCTAATCATGAACAAGCACTCTTCCTTGCTCTACAGACATTCCTCTTCTGTCTAATACGCTCTTGACACTGTCCATCCATTCCATTTGTGATCTCCCTCTCAAATTGTTAGCCATATGTACATAGGAAACTTGATGTGCTCATTGGTAACCGAACCTGTAATACATAATATGAGGTATCTGTCCCCGGATGTGGTTGGTGCCATTGACTGAGAGGCTGCAGGCTGAGAAAGTGAAAGTGGTGCCATCAGGACCTTTGACGGAAGGCACACCTCCATCCCCATTGCTGGTCCGGCCACCGTGGTTGCAGAGGCGGATAGCATACTTGACTCCTTCCTGAACACACAGAATGATGATGTTACTCTCCTTACCTATATCTTTTTGGTGTTACAAGTTATAATTACAACAATAAGAGAAGCTTCCCTACTTTTCTTTTCAGGAGACAACATATAAAATATTAATTTTCTTCCATCTCTTGCTTATATTTACATCTCTGTACAGTTTCCGATATACTTTAGGAATGCTACTAAACTTGGTAATTACTTCTGCTTTAAACTGTTTTGTTTCAACACATTTTGACCCTATACAGCATTGGTTCTAGTAATGGATGCACAAATAATATGTAATGAGGCAGCCTAGCCTAACCTTACCTTTATAGTTACAGGCCGTTCAAACTTGATCTCCACAATGTCTGCTATGGAGTCATCTGGACCAAAGGTTCCCCTTGCCATCTCAATGACATTCCACCGCTCTAGAGTGTGTGAGGGATCCTGTCCACCACCAACACCACTACTGCCCCCTCCTCCACCACCACCACCACCACCACTCTCATCCATGATTTCCACTTCATAGTCATAAGTACCAACGCCACCAAACACACACACGCCGGCCACCACAATGCCTGGTCTATCCACTGAGAAGCAGATGGCATCCGGTGAGCCATTGCCTGTGTTCCATGTACGGCTCTGGGAGGTGCGGGTGAACCTGGGTGGCGTGATGTGCAGCACCCTTCCACCTGCTGGCAATTCATCCTGGAGAACACCACACATTCATTACTAGATTATCACTTGTAGTTGAGAAATCAAAGAGGTGATAGGATTTGTGGATGATGTGATGGGTGGCTTCACTGGTTATGCAATTTCCAAATAATAAAAACAAAACATATGTTATATAGTTTTTGATGCCTTGTTCCCTCTGGGAATGTCTCACAAGGGGATGGCCATGGGAGAGGAGATTCCAGCTTTCCATATCCATACACTCCTTCGTTACATTAATTAAACATTAAATCTAGCAAATTATATTTTATAGAATACATATTCATTGACAACCATGACTAACCAAAAATTAAGTGAACGGGCAGGAATGGGCTTATATAAAATGAAGAAAGAAAAACAGAGCAATCAGGCATAAATGGGCTTACAAACCTCAGCAGCATTAGTTTCAGCTGAGAGTTCAGCCACTGTGGCAGCCAAAAGAAGGCAGGTGTTGTGGACAAGGCCTGGCAGGGGGACAACCCGCTCCCCGCGTAGGGCCTGACGCACACTACCACAAACCACACCCAGCAGCCGGTCCAGCACTTCCCTGAAGGTCCACACCGCTCCTGCACCATTGTCTGTGTGCTGTGAAGGGATATAGTAAAGAAACAATTTAGGTGATTTGCTCTCTCTCTAAAAGGGAAATGTAAGCTGAAAATGAGCTCAAATGCAGTTCACCATGACAAAAAACACACATGACTAAAACCTTCCATTTAGGAACTCTGGAAATTGTTTGACACCTCTCTGATCATTGTATCTCTCACCATTATAAAGACACAGAAAATGTTTATTTCTATGAGCCATTACCACCTCACAAAGTGTATAAACAGTTTTTGCCCTCTATAGACAAAACCCTTTGTCTTTAATTCAATTGAGCTCCACGCTTGAAATTGTGAGATTTACAACTTAACTCTCCATGATTATTTTTGTATCTCTAATGGAAATGTAATTTCTTGATGAGCCATGTATATACGCCCTTATGGATATATTTTTTTGACGCAGTTTTTGTCCTCTATCAGCAAAACTATTGGTCGAATCACAATTTAAGATAGAGATGCTAAGATACAGAAGATTTATATTATTTCACTCAATTCATTAACTCTTAAAGCAGTTTGAGAGAACAGGTAACAAGGAGCAGAACCTTACATGGGTCTTGTAAGTCATATGTTCCACCAGCAATGGGTAACGGTAGAGGTCTCCAGGCTGCAGGGTGGAGAGTGCTGCATTGTCAGCTGGGGAAGGCCGATGGGTGACTTCTGCATCAGGATCAGTCAGAATAGGGCATGTTGCACGAAGCTTGACCGTTGGAGAACACAGAGAGGCCAGCACAGCACTCAGCAGGCGGTCGTTGTCCCGTGTCTCCTCCTTTACCAAAAATGTGTGAAAAACATGAGATGAACAACCTTTTAAAAACCGCAGGGAATACAGTGGCAGTATTCTTGCAGCCTCCACCACAGGGCATATAGAAAACAAATATAAAAAAAATATCAAGGGTATTGGAATAAAGAGAAATTTGTACAAAAGACAACAACCCTGTAAGGAGAGAGCATGCAGGGCAGCACTCTTCAACTAACCTTAGTTATCATATCCCGAGAGAGGAGCAGATCACACAGGCAGGACCACTTCAGTTGACCGGTGGGGTAGAAGGCATGGAAGCACGACACAAAGGTCTTGTGGCACTCATCAAGCACCACCACCACCATCCTGCTCAAGGGACCAAAGTCTGAAAAGAATGCAATATATATCAGTCTTTCCGTTGTTTCTTCCTCCTATTCAGACTTTTCCAATACAGTCTTTGTCTTCCATTTTATTTGTGAATCCTCTTGTAATGAAATTATGCATTTGCAAGAAACAATTCAACTGATGTACTTGAAAATTTTCCAACCACTTCTATACTTTCATTACTCGAATATTGGAATTTTACACTATTCCTACACCATCCATTACTATTAATTCATATTCTTCCATATTCTTTCAGAAATAAGAATTGCTTATCCATCCAATCGTTCTCTTTCATTACCACCAGTCCTATCCACACTGCTCCACCTTTCAGGCCTTTCTGCACATTGCACTCACTTCCACACTTAGTAATCAGTACCAGTCTTTTCTAATTCTGAATAAAAATTGGGTTGAATTTATCTTCTCTAACATATCAAGTTAACATTATAGATGCATATATAGCAATTCAATTTATTTGTCATATAATTTCTATATATAATAATAAAGTCCTCTCCAAATGTTTATGTTCTTAGTAAAATGATGAGTGATTATGAATATATATGCATATATAATTGTATAATGCAACTCAATGCAATAAAGACAACCACAACCGAATCATTCCAAAACACTAAATTCAAAATACTTAAGCTAATGAAAACAAAAGTGTGCAGTCATAATAACCTCACCTTTTCCATTACGCATCTTCCCTTTCCTGGAGTAGAGTGAGGGTATGGGGTCAGAGAGCATCTGTCGTAGAAGTCCTCTCACGTCGGCCACACTCTCAGCCAAGCAACCCTTTTCCCCATTGTTGCGTAAAGTCCGCACTGAAGCAATCAGGAATGGATGATTCAATAAAGATTAATAGTTATAATCTTAGTGATTGCTGAGTGTTTTATCATCTATGTTTAAAGCAGGAGAAAAAATCAAGGAGAGAGATAATAGATGATCAATCTATCTATATACTGGGCTGACATATCCCTTACAGGGGATAATCAAGACAAGACATCCACAAGTATTTCCTCAAATCTTTGCCTCTAGGTCTCTTAGGGAGAGGGCACCGATCAGCACTGTACCACAGTGTCATGATAAGCCTCACAGTATAATCAGTGATTTTTTTGTCAGGGACAGACAGAACTGGTTTATCCCTGCTACACCACAATAGATCAATAGCCTTCCTCAAACCTGACTGGATCAGCTGAGCAGACCAGATATGGTTGAATCTCTTACTGAGACTGTCAAGACTGCGTCTTCATTCATGCATTTACGACTGCACTCCATATAACTATCATGCACAAGCATTCTCCCTTACTCAACAGATATCCCTCTTGCAACTAACACTCTCTTCACACTGTCCACCCATCCCATTTGTGGTCTCCCTCTCAACCTTAGACCTCTAACAAGAGACCTATTTATCTTTTTACCAATTGTTCCTCATCCATTTCTTCCCAATGTCCAAACTATCACAACACTTCCACTCGGATACATAACAATAAAACAGACATGGTGATTTAAGTTTTTAAAAGTTGCTATTAAAATTATGTGACTTAGAAATCTTAATATCTTAAGGGAAAGAAAGTCAAGTAACAGTAATTAGATAGACATAAGAAGCAAAGTTATAAGAGAGATACGATGACTCAGTTTGCAGATATAACACAAGGCAAAATAGTGAACACAATATAAAGATGCAACCTATGCCTAGATATAACAAAGGTTCCCCAACTAACCTGAATTTGGGTAAACCTCATTGATGTAGATTCTCAAGAGCCGTAAACAGGCACAGCAGATATAAACAAGCCGCTGCAGGTCCAGCATGGCCACAGTTGGACTCGACCCACCACTAGTCACATGGCTGACATGCTGAAAGTAACACAAGCAAGAAACTCAGTATGTTCCTCATTTTAAAGAATAAGGGATACTAATTAATAGTTTTGTGATAATATGAGGTTGTAAGACTAAGAAAGGTTGTATTTCAATGCAAAATATCCTTTATGATTTTAGATACCAAGTAGATAACAAAATATCCAGAACGCATGTTATGTAAAAATTTTGCTACAACTTTACACTGCTTACATATAGACTACATACAGTACATGCACATAGTTTATTTATGTTCAGTAAACTTAGATTATATAAAACAAAACAAGTTGGCAGCTCCAAAAGCCACAGACATTACTAAGATAAGATTCAACTATCAAATTTGATATGACTTAAGGTAAGCAGTATGTTTCTAGGACTAATTTCCAACCAGGCAGAAATAGCTCACCTCCCCTACACACGTCCTGAGGGTGGTCCATGCCCAACCTAGGAGGTCAAGCAGTGACTGGAACACATCCTGAAAAAAACAATAGAAAAATTGGTTTCAGATTTGTCTCAAGTGTTTACGCTGGTGTAAAGGACACTCAAAATAAAACAATCTTAACCTGGTGTAAGAAAAGAAAAAGAAAACTCAAATAAAAGTCTTACACTGATATAAAGGATAACTCAAATAAACACAGACTTGCATTGAAACAAAATTAATCACTAACTTGTAGAAAAATAAATAAAAACATTACAATCCTGAGCTTGTGGAAGGCAGCTGCAATAACTTACATTCCGCACAGTAATGTAGAATGACTTGGAGAGGATAGGCACTGGCTCAGCACTATCATGCAGCTGTTTGGGTGCTACTGAACCCTCATGTGTATTGACGCGGTAAAGCAGCTGTGGGATCTGGCCCGCATTCACATCTGTGCCATTGTTGGACTTCTTGGATGACTTGAAGTAGAATATTACTCTGAAATTAAAATAAATAAATAAAATATTACAAAAGTCTCATTCAGTTATGCTTTTTATTACCACAAAATCAAATCAGTCTTATAGAGAAGTCTGAAAACTACAAACACTGAAAAAATTTGAAGCCTAGGGATTTGGAAAGATTCTTAAATTTAAATATACATCAAGTTTAAAGATAACAAAGCCTATATTAGTTTTGGAGGAATCTTGTTGCAGGTGACAAATCTAGTACATGAGGGTACTGGCATGGGATGGCTTTGACATCTAATATAAATACTCACTGGTCCATGGTAACCATGTTAAACTCCACTATGCAAGTTTGAATATAGGGAAGTCTATGTATATTTCCTGTACATAACACACTAATTAGTACATGGCAATTTTACAATAGGATGACACTGAAGGCACAGGATGGCCCTGTCACCCAACACAGACACTCACTGATCCTCTGTGGTGACCATACTCTGCCCAGAGGAGCCACAGTCACTGCTGGGACCACTCACCCTCGCCCACGCCACATACCACTTGTTGGCCTGAAACACACACATCCAAATCATGATTTCCCAAATATGTAGGAAACATCTGATAAAAGATCAGAAAGTAATAATTAACTCTAATGCAAGAATCTAAATGCCACAGCTTCAAAAGAATCTAATGAACTGCCCAATTTGCTTAATGAATGACGCCTTGTTCACTTTCAAAGTGACTCTTCCATACTCCTTTCACCTCCTCTTTATCTCTTACATGCACTCTATCTTCTCCCTTAATTCTCATATTCACACCACCATATTCACTCCTCTCTCTTTCTTAAATTCCTTCCAAAACAACTTATTTTCATTTAAATTTGATTAAGTATTAAGAATGCTGAGATAAACTTTAGATTTGAAAATGTGACAAACAATCATAAAGGATTATTTTTATTCTGCCTTTCTTAATCCAAGCTTTTCACTCCACCTTTTTACACTTTGTGGACGGAACCAGGGTAGGGGAGAGGGATACCTCACCTGTACTGGAATTGGGTCATCAAAGAGCATTGGAAACTTCTGCCTGACGCCACACTCATAAGGCATCTCTTCTGTCTCAGCCAGCAGCTCCCCATCTGTTTCTTGGTCTCCTCCCTCAGCACCCAACTCAAATAACTGCAAGCACATTTAAGAGATGCAAATAGACCTTTGCTTATGGCTTCATTTTCTGAGATTATTGTATAGCTGATAGAGGGGGAGGGGTTGAACTAGCAAGGAGGGATAGTTTCACTCAAATATATCTTCTCCACAAACTCTTCACTCTTCTTTTCTCTCCAGATGACCAAACCACCTTAACACATTTCTTTTCACCCATTCCACTACACTACACCACTCCATTTGCACAAATTCCCATGACACATTTTTCATTCAAACTTTTATTGCTCTCATTCTCACATCTTGTCATGCCACATGCTCCTTTCAGATAACTCATTTCCACAGCCCACACTCTTAATTGCTATGTTCTATGCCATGACCAAGTCTCTGATCCATATGTCAATGTTGGCAGGAAAATATTGTTCCTTAAACCTCTCTTTACCTACATGTTCTCATTCTAGTGACAAGAGAATCTCACCTTAATCTTTCCCATGTATTCCCCTCGGCCACCAAACAGGCCAAATCCGCCAACAAGAACGTCGGTGTCACACATAAACCTCACAGCCTCTATGGAATATCCGGAGTAACCCCAGCCACCGCCATGACCTGAAAGTACAAAGTAGTCATAGGGATTTCACATGACACTTGAAATGAAGGATAGATAAAAAAAATCAAATAACTATTGAATTTCTATACAGAAGGATTCAGTAATATTAATGATAAAAATAAATATTAATGATAAAAATAAATATTAATGATAAAAATAAATAATAATGATAAAAATAAATATTAATGATAAAAATAAATATTGATAAAAATAAATATTGATGATAAAAATAAATATTGATGATTAAAATAAATATTAATGATAAAAATAAATAATAATGATAAAAATAAATATTAATGATAAAAATAAATATTAATGATAAAAATAAATATTAATGATAAAAATAAATAATAATGATAAAAAATAAATATTAATGATAAAAATAAATATTAATGATAAAAATAAATATTAATGATAAAAATAAATATTAATGATAAAAATAAATGATACAAATAATAATGATAAAAATAAATAATAATGATAGAAGTAAATATTAATGATAAAAATAAATATTAATGATAAAAATAAATATTAATGATAAAAATAAATATTAATGATAAAAATAAATATTAATGATAAAAATAAATATTAATGATAAAAATAAATATTAATGATAAAAATAAATATTAATGATAAAAATAAATAATAATGATAAAAATAAATATTAATGATAAAAATAAATAATAATGATAAAAAAAAATATTAATGATAAAACTAAATATTAATGATAAAAATAAATATTAATGATAAAAATAAATATTAATGATAAAAATAAATATTAATGATAAAAATAAATATTAATGATAAAAATAAATATTAATGATAAAAATAAATAATAATGATATAAATAAATATTAATGATAAAAACAAATATTAATGATAAAAATAAATATTAATGATAAAAATAAATAATAATGATAAAAATAAATATTAATGATAAAAATAAATATTAATGATAAAAATAAATAATAATGATAAAAATAAATATTAATGATAAAAATAAATATTAATGATAAAAATATATATTGATGATGAAAATAAATATTGATGATAAAAATAAATATTAATGATAAAAATAAATATTAATGATAAAAATAAATATTAATGATAAAAATAAATATTAATGATAAAAATAAATATTAATGATAAAAATAAATATTAATGATAAAAATAAATAATAATGATAAAAATAAATATTAATGATAAAAATACATATTGATGATAAAAATAAATATTGATGATAAATATAAATATTGATGATAAAAATAAATATTGATGATGAAAATAAATATTGATGATAAAAATAAATATTAATGATAAAAATAAATATTAATGATAAAAATAAATATTAATGATAAAAATAAATATTAATGATAAAAATAAATATTAATGATAAAAATAAATATTAATGATAAAAATAAATATTAATGATAAAAATAAATAATAATGATAAAAATAAATATTAATGATAAAAATAAATGATGATACAAATAATAATGATAAAAATAAATAATAATGATAAAAATAAATATTAATGATAAAAATAAATATTAATGATAAAAATAAATAATAATGATAAAAATAAATATTAATGATAAAAATAAATATTAATGATAAAAATAAATATTAATGATAAAAATAAATAATAATGATAAAAATAAATATTAATGATAAAAATAAATAATAATGATGAAAATAAATATTAATGATAAAATAAATATTAATGATAAAAATAAATATTAATGATAAAAATAAATAATAATGATAAAAATAAATATTAATGATAAAAATAAATATTAATGATAAAAATAAATATTAATGATAAAAATAAATATTTATGATAAAAATAAATATTAATGATAAAAATAAATATTAATGATATAAATAAATATTAATGATAAAAATAAATAATAATGATAAAAAATAAATATTAATGATAAAAATAAATATTAATGATAAAAATAAATAATAATGATAAAAATAAATATTAATGATAAAAATAAATATTAATGATAAAAATAAATAATAATGATAAAAATAAATATTAATGATAAAAATACATATTGATGATAAAAATAAATATTGATGATAAATATAAATATTGATGATAAAAATAAATATTGATGATGAAAATAAATATTAATGATAAAAATAAATAATAATGATAAAAATAAATATTAATGATAAAAATAAATAATAATGATAAAAATAAATATTAATGATAAAAATAAATAATAATGATAAAAATAAATATTAATGATAAAAATACATATTGATGATAAAAATAAATATTGATGATATATATAAATATTGATGATAAAAATAAATATTGATGATGAAAATAAATATTAATGATAAAAATAAATAATAATGATAAAAATAAATATTAATGATAAAAATAAATATTAATGATAAAAATAAATAATAATGATAAAAATAAATATTAATGATAAAAATAAATATTAATGATATAAATAAATATTAATGATAAAAATAAATAATAATGATAAAAATAAATATTAATGATAAAAATACATATTGATGATAAAAATAAATATTAATGATAAAAATAAATATTAATGATAAAAATAAATATTAATGATAGAAATAAATAATGATAAAAATAAATAATGATAAAAATAAATATTAATGATAAAAATAAATATTAATGATAAAAATAAATATTAATGATAAAAATAAATATTAATGATAAAAATAAAGAATAATGATAAAAATAAATATTAATGATAAAAATAAATATTAATGATAAAAATAAATAATAATGATAAAAATAAATATTAATGATAAAATTAAATATTGATGATAAAAATAAATATTGATGATAAATATAAATATTGATGATAAAAATAAATATTGATGATGAAAATAAATATTAATGATAAAAATAAATATTAATGATAAAAATAAATATTAATGATAAAAATAAATATTAATGATAAAAATAAATATTAATGATAAAAATAAATAATAATGATAAAAATAAATATTAATGATAAAAATAAATATTAATGATAAAAATAAATAATAATGATAAAAAATAAATATTATTGATAAAAAATAAATATTGATGATAAAAATAAATATTGATGATAAATATAAATATTGATGATAAAAATAAATATTGATGATGAAAATAAATATTGATGATAAAAATAAATATGATAAAAATAAATATTAATGATAAAAATAAATATTAATGATAAAAATAAATAATAATGATAAAAATAAATATTAATGATAAAAATAAATATTAATGATAAAAATAAATATTGATGATAAATATAAATATTGATGATAAAAATGAATATTGATGATGAAAATAAATATTAATGATAAAAATAAATATTAATGATAAAAATAAATATTAATGATAAAAATAAATATTAATGATAAAAATAAATATTAATGATAAAAATAAATAATAATGATAAAAATAAATATTAATGATAAAAATAAATATTAATGATAAAAATAAATAATAATGATAAAAATAAATATTAATGATAAAAATAAATATTAATGATAAAAATAAATAATAATGATAAAAATAAATATTAATGATAAAAATACATATTGATGATAAAAATAAATATTGATGATAAATATAAATATTGATGATTAAAATAAATATTGATGATGAAAATAAATATTGATGATAAAAATAAATATTAATGATAAAAATAAATATTAATGATAAAAATAAATATTAATGATAAAAATAAATATTAATGATAAAAAATAAATATTAATGATAAAAATAAATATTAATGATAAAAATAAATATTAATGATAAAAATAAATATTAATGATAAAAATAGATATTGATAAAATAAATATTGATGATAAAAATAAATATTGATGATAAAAATAAATATTAATGATAAAAATAAATAATGATAAAAATAAATATTAATGATAAAAATAAATATTAATGATAAAAATAAATATTAATGATAAAAATAAATATTAATGATAAAAATAAATATTAATGATAAAAATAAATATTAATGATAAAAATAAATATTAATGATAAAAATAAATATTAATGATAAAAATAAATGATGATACAAATAATAATGATAAAAATAAATAATAATGATAAAAATAAGTAATAATGATAAAAATAAATATTAATGATAAAAATAAATAATAATGATAAAAATAAATATTAATGATAAAAATAAATATTAATGATAAAAATAAATATTAATGATAAAAATAAATATTGATAAAAATAAATATTGATGATAAAAATAAATATTGATAAAAATAAATATTGATGATAAAAATAAATATTAATGATAAAAATAAATATTAATGATAAAAATAAATAATAATGATAAAAATAAATATTAATGATAAAAATAAATAATAATGATAAAAATAAATATTAATGATAAAAATAAATAATAATGATAAAAATAAATAATAATGATAAAAATAAATAATAATGATAAAAATAAATATTAATGATAAAAATAAATATTAATGATAAAAATAAATAATAATGATAAAAATAAATATTAATGATAAAAATAAATATTAATGATAAAAATAAATATTAATGACTTTACTGAGATTGCAATAGAAAGTAGCTATGAACTTTCCTGTTAATCTTTTCTACAATTGCCTACTAACAGGTGAAGCTCATAGACTTTACAGTAAGAAAAATTGTGAGACAATTCTGCTGCTTGTGCCATACTTTCAAATCGGTTGACAGGAGAGAAGTCCTCCCTGGTGTAGACACGCACAGTGGCAACAGTCTGAGGGTCATTCTCCACAACTGTGAGGCCATACTCATGGGCCCACGTCACTGTATCAATGCAGGACAGCATGTGAAGGGCGACCTGGAACAGTAAAGTGATACTGTACTGGCGTGAAAAGAGAGGCAACAGGAGAGGAAAAATAAGATTAGTCGAGGGAGAAAATGATAAGTGTGATGGAAACATAAATCTACATGGAAGAAGACAAAGGTAAATAGGCAGGTGAACAACAAATCAATCACCATTGACATACACACACATACACATGTTTGACCTCATGGGGTCAAGACGTGTATCCTAGTGCTCTCCAGGACAGCCAGTCAAACTGTTGACTGTTACCCTATTCCATCCCTCAGTGAAAAGTAGAAGTTCTACATAATTATGGACATTAAATTTGGAATGGAAACAACATGGTCTTGAAAAGTGAATATGTAAGAAACACAAAGAAACGAATATATATATATATATATATATATATATATATATATATATATATATATATATATATATATATATATATATACACATATATATGTACTCTCACCCACACCCACCTGTGCCCTGGACACCTGGTACTCGGGTAGGATGGGCAAGGAGAGCTCAGGGGAAAGGAGGTCTCTGAGGCCATCTGGTGGACATCCATTAACCATGCGCTGGGCCTCGGCTGCAATAATATTGTAGCAGTGCACCTCTTGGCACTGGTTGTCATAGCTGGTGAGGTAAATGAGAAATGTTTGGACAGTGGTATTGGTTGGTTTGCAAAGATATTCCTCTATCAAAAAATCATCCTTTGATAATCTTTTCTTTTACATGCTTAGGCCAGGGGCTAAAAAAATCATAAAAAAAGCCTGCTTACTTGTCCCTCCCTTAAAGAATGTACGGAATAAAACTTCCAAAATTGAGACCAGTTTTGTTCCAGATGTGTATGGATATTTTTCTCTTAAGGCCATTAATATCTAAAATGGAAAATCTGGAGAAGGCAAGAGAATTTGCAAAAACAGACCACTCCTCACTCCTCAAGTTTCTCACCTCCACAACACATTGTAGACAGGGTCCAGACACACAGTGTGACCTGAAAAGCAAATCTGGTCTGGTGTGGAGAAGCTACGGCACTGGCCATCACTGCGGCTGATCACAAGACATCGCCAACTCTCCTCCTCATCTCTCTTGCCTCCCACTGGCAGCAGCACTGAAAATGTGGATACAAGGTCACAAGTGGAGATGGCACTAGTATCATGTTTCTTTACCTTCATGTAATTTAGCTTTCAAATATTCCAAAGAAAAATTAGAAAAAAAATGGACATAACTTAAGGATATAGTGAACTAACTTTAAGATTTTGAAAAATGATAATATTATGTGAATTCTGTATTTGTATCTTATTTTATTTTGTAACTTCAAAAACATAAGTTTATTTATTCCAAGGAATGTTAACACTTGTCTTTATGTGTTATGAGTGAATGCTGCTGACTGTGTAAGGGAATGTCAATAACAATTGTCCAGCCACTCACCCAGACAGCTGCTGTTGGCCACCACAGCTGAGGCACTCAGGTTGTGGGTGTTAATCAGCGACTGATCCAGCTTGATGTACGTCACGTCTGCTGAGGCACCAACCCAGGTGGCTCTACGTCCCAACCTGGGGCCCACCCCTGGCACCAAGCCTGGCACTGAGTACCAAGGACACCGGCCTCTGCTGCTACCCTCGCCTGCATCACTCTGAGGTGCCACTCGGCCTAACTGTCCCTTCTGCAGGACAAGATTGGTTATGAGAATGGTCATTTAATGCAGCTGTAACACTGTCATTAATATGGAGAGGTAAGAGTGGGGAGGGATAAGGAAAAATATAAAAAAAACTGTAGGATGGGAAAATGATGTGTATGAATGGGGATTTAAGCAATGTAGCCATATTGGAAGAAGTTCTCATAGGGAACAAGGAATCATTTAAGATGTGTAAAGATGATTAAGATGGGCAGATCAGTGAAAGTTTGAGTGATGTAAATTTGGCTTTATTCTGAATTTGAATTAAATCACCTGAGTCTTCTTACAGATTGATTTAGTTTACTTTTCTTATCACTATGACCGCAGAGCATATTGTAATAAAAAATACATATAATAAAAACAAACAAATAAGAGAAAAAAACTATAGAATCACCTGAAAGTCCCCACAGCTGTAGATCTGACCACTGGCAGTGAGGAAGATTGTATGGTTGCTGCCAGCAGCCACCTGAACAATCCTGACACTGGGGGGCAGGCGAGTCATAGCTGGGGCACCACGTGAGAGCAGGTCTCCAACACCCAGTTGTCCATAGCTATTACTGCCCCAAGTGTATGTCTCCCCATTGGCACACACCACCACTGCAGGAGGAAGGATAGCCTGACACATACTTCACTATAATTTATATTAATATTTACAGGAATAGCTACAGTTTAAACATCAATGAAAGTCTATCTATCTATATACCAGACTGTTATCCCCTAAAAATAGCCAAGGTAAGGCACGCATACACACACCCATGCACACATGTACACATACACTTGTCTCACTTAGCCCCCAGCCCCCCATAGGGGAAGAGAAGTACACCCCGCCTAAACACTGCACGTCAGGTCAGTCACACAAATGGGTACGAGGGCAGGGCTTATATCCACAACACAGCCCTGAAGTTTACCCCTGCTGCTTCATATTGAACTCATGCCCTCTCCCTCCCTACACCCGATATGATCCAAGGGTTACACCTCCTCCAAGGGTCGTCAAGGCTCCGTAATTAATTATGCATTCACCATTGCTCTCCATTCACTTCTATCACACACAACCATCTTTACTTGCTCCACAGACATTCCTCTTTCATTCTACGCTCTTCTCACACCATTCATCCATCCCGTTCGTGGCCTTCCTCTCAACCTCACACCTCTCACAGCTAGAGCTGTGGCAGGACATGGTGTTTTGCCTTACCAGAGTGGTGAAGGCCACAAGCAATTTGTATTACAGATGTGGACCCTGGAAGATGGACTCTAGCAGGAGACAATGAGGAAATTTTGCTAGCATCTCTCTCTTGATCACTCCCAAGACCATCCTCTGCAACTGCAAATACAAATCAAACAGCTCTTAACACCTCTTCACAAAACCCTCATCTAGCATGATCCTTATCCATGTTTGTGCAACTTCTCTCATAAACTACGACTTCAAAAATAATTTCCAACAAGTTCACCTTAGTTTGGGTCTGGGATGCATTTTCCAGCCACATGTTTGTGGATTATGAGGGTACAAGCAGCCAAGATGCTACTATGGACATGAACAGAGGATTTGCAATACCATGGGTGAAGTGATACCACTATGGATGCAGGGGTGCAATGCATCAAATTCACTGCTTGCTGTGGCTACATAAGGGACTAATGGGTTTGGAATTTATAGTTAACGTGGTTTTAGTTATAGAGGAAGACTGGGTGATACAAATTGAAGTTAATGGTATCTTAAGGTATTGAAAATTTTACTTGCAGAAGACTATCAAATTTTATGACAACACTGAAAAACATGGTAGGGAATAAAAAATTCATAGGAATAAAAATTTTTCAAAAAATATCTATATACTTACATGAGTTTTCTACTTATATATGTATACAAATATTTTTTAGGGGAAAAAAGGTTTTAATAATAAATCCTCATAAAAACCATAGTAATCATTTGAAATAATTTTGTAAAAAGTGGGCAATGGTTGTGTAAAACTGTTTCATTGCTTAACTTAAATAAACAGTAGTACCTGAGAATATTGTTAAAAATTTCTTTTCAGCCAATAATTTTTTGCACGCTGATTGTGAAGCAAAATAAATCTACCAGATGTGCACAACAAATGTAAAAATATGCACTAAAAATGTAGCTTCCAATACCGGCACATGAGTAGCACATCAATTCTACATAAAAGGGAAAAGTACTTGCAAAAATAAAAAAAAAAAGACCAAATCATGTCAAAAAAAAAAAAAAAGGAAGAAAGTGGATCTTCTGCAGAATTTCCAGTATTGACTGTAGAACTCAATCAAAAAGCAGCCAAACAAACCTAGGATGTTACTGGTAGCAAGAGGATCAAGGGCAGCAGCAGCAGCTAGGGCTGCAGGATCGGGACTGGCGGGAGTGGGGAGAGGACTACAGGAGCCGGCCCCGGCCCCGGCCCCGTCATCACTCGCCAGGTTAGACGATGGAGCCAGAAGGCGAAGCAGCCGGGCTTCAAATTGGCCCAGGTTACCTGTGTGACCATTTTGGCCTGAGGTTTGGCCATCTGGCCCAATTAATACATGGACAGGTGGGCTACTTTAGCTTTATACTGTGCTTAATATTTCATGGGAACCAGATGTTTTAGGAATCAAAAATACTTTCCTCTAACTCAAAAATCTTTTTTATACTAGTGTCAAAAATTTAAAACATCTAAATATGAAAATTTTAGTTGAAATTTTGAATTATTCAAGAAAAACTAGCTTACACATACTTATGAAGCAATTTAGTTCTTTGGTAATAAGTATGCAAGTTTTAATTAGAAGTTGGTCTAGACTTCAATCAACAAACAGAGTAAAAATGAAATAACTGATAAGCAGCCAAGGAAAACATACTGATGAAAAACCTTCCTTATGAAGATCTTAAAAAAATATCACATCATCCCACTGACATCCCATGAATCAGACACAATTTGATCAAGTGGGAGAGTGAAATTAAGTTGTGATAAGGAGAATGTGTGGGCTTCCTTGGCTCATCTTTATATCTGAATCACCTGACATGAGGCACAGAGTGGCACTGAGACACTTAAATCGCAGTGGATGTTATAATCCTAGATACAAATCATAAAAATAAGGGTTATCAAGAACAATAAAGCAAGTAATATATCTAAAATGTATCTGGGATGTGCACGCACATACACATACACACACACACACACACACACACATACATACATACACACACACACACACACACATACATACATACATACACACACAATGGACATGCACCAGGATTCTCTCTTCAAAACAGACCTTTGTTATAGTTATATATGGTTCTGAGCTCTGTTGAATAGTGGTTCTGTCTGAAGGATAAGGAAAGGCGATTTGGGGAAAACCATAACCATGGAAAGTCCATTGTGTGAAGTAATAATTGAAGGAAGCTAGATTCAATCATTGGAGGGACCATTGCGATCACCCAAATTCAAAGGTTTTACTTAAGATGTGAGTATCTTCAAAACAATGGTGAGATTACAGACAATAGAGGCAGAAGAAGGCAGAACAAGGAAAGAGATAAGGGGAGTGAAGGAAAAGTTCAGTGGATGAAAGAAACCAGTTGAGAAGTTATTGCAATGGATAAATTTCATTTAGTCAAACTTCAATGAATGGCATAAGGAAAAAAAAGTTATTTGAAGAATGAAATAGACAACCTCAAGCAGGTAAATGATAAAAGGGTAAAGAGATTGAGAAATCGAAGAATGAAAAATGAGGCCTCAGTGGTAGCACATCTGACTACGAATCCGTTGGCCCGAGTTTGATCCCGAACGAGGACAGTCGGCACACAGTTTACCCAGCTATTCATCCTCCCAAACAGGTTGGTTGATAAATGGGTACCTATGTAAAACCTGGGGCAGGTAAACTGTGGAAACTCGGATGTCACAGTGGCCCTGTGTCCTGGGATAACGGATTAATTTCTACCACAGGCTCAAGGCCAATGCGACAGGAGATGAGCACCCGCAGATACAGCGTGTGCCCCCACTTTATCTTAAAGAGGACCCAAGGATATACAAAACAGAAAATTAGAGCTGAAGTTAAAGATTTTGTTGACAATGAAGTGAAAACCTGGAGAGAAGAAAAAGAGAAAGATAAAATTGGTTTCAAGGAAATTATGGCTTTCTTATTTTCTAGATAATGATATGATGAAAAAAATCATAACTTCAATGATTAGACCAAAACTGTAATATACATAAGTATATTAGGTCCATAAGAAAAAATTATAATAGAGAAGAGAAAGAGGAAACTTAGGTAATTATAATATATAATCAGATTCTTGAAATGGGCTGAAGGATGAGGTGATAATGGCAAAGAATGCACACCAACTGAAGGAAAAACTGGACTAATATAGATACGGAGACAGGACCACACCAGCGTAGCTTAGACCCTATATACTATAACTAGGTTAATACACACACACACACACACACACACACACACACACACACACACACACAAGCACCTCATGCAATCCTCTGAAATCAATATATAATCCCATAAGGCATTGCATGCCCATATTTTGCAACAAAATCATGGCCATTAGCACATGCTGAGCATTAGCATACGTCTTTTCTTTATCAAGCTTGACAAGGATAACACATGGCTCACAACTCACTCTCTTCAGCTTTTACATGAAAGAAGAGAATTCCTTAAGAAAGAAGGGAACAACAGGGTTCAGAGATTAAAAACATAGTACCAAGTCCTCATTTCAAAACATCTATCCCATTGGTAAGTGTACTCCTCAGACTGAAAATAATGTTTATAATCCTTTAATAGCTACATGAAATACACTCTAAAAATAAAAAAATAAACTTTTCATAATTGAAATGGGGACTGACTGCACCATAGAAAACATCAACAAAGTAACTAGAACTACACTAGATGCAGTCCCCATATTGAAGTTTATAAGAAATAAGATTAGAAAAGGAATACACTGAGAACTAAACCAATTTTCACTCGTCTCAGTGCTAAAAAGGTCTTTAGATAACACATCAGTAACACACACACACACACACACTCACCACCACCTCACTGCAGAACAATCTCCAATACCTGACATTCTCAACAAAAACTGATGCCTTGTTCCTTCCATTCCTTGTGGGCACTTCCCCCATTAGGGAGGTCATGACACAAAAGCCTCCAACTCTCTCTCCAAACACTCCCTCCTTACTTTATCATGTCCTCTGGGCATGACATGCATGTCGATGGTGAGATTCTTAGGATATAGCAGGGCTAACTTACCTTTCCTGAATGGCATTGGAGCATATCTAGAGTGCCTGTGTCGGGGGCGGTGCCTTCGTTCATCCAGTCTCCTCTGCAGCTGGTCCTGGAGGCGGCCGCACGCTCGCCCAAAGATGTTACCTGATCACAATTATGGATTAGCAGAGGAGTGTGTAGGTGATTTTATATATGCACGCACACGCACGCACGCACACACACACACACGCACGCACACACACACACACACACACACATATATACACATATATACATATATATACTATACATATATATATATATATATATATATATATATATAGTATATAAAGGGTGTAGTAGCTTAGAGAGCATGCAGATGATATACATCAAACAGGAAATCAGAGAACTTGAGGAAGCATGAAGTGTACATAGATCTGGTACATAATAACTGGAGAATGTTTTGGTGTTGCCACCTGCTTGAATTGGAGTGTGAGGAGAAAAAGGGGCACTTGAGGAATAATAAATAGAAAGACAATGAAAGAAAACTTAATTCCTGTCTTAGAACAGTAAAAATGGCACACTATAATAGTCTCAACCTTAAAATGACTGTGAATTCAGAATGCTATAGTATTTAGGAATGGGTCTTATTCAGATCAACACATGAATTTATGCATTTAAATCCTATGTACTCATTTGGAATTTTAAAAGATTGCATTTCCTACAATTGTATTTCATTATATACTTGGTCATGTATTTTCAAAAGAAGTGAGAAATCATTTGGTAGATAATCCAATACCTTTTTTATGCAATAAACTTCCTTGCCTGTTTTCTCACTTCCATCCCCTTCCTTACTTCTCTCACCACTCCCTTCCCTTTGCATGCCCTTTCATACCATCTCCCTTGACTGCCTTCCTACCTTCCTCACCTCCGAGGTTGGCTCCTTCATGGAAGCAGAAAAGTCCTGAGTGTTGCTCCTGCATGAGGGAGAATGGGTCCTGGTCGTTATCAGCCTCCACCTCATCAGCACATGTACGGCAGCAGCCACACACAGCACAACCAGAATCCCCCGACCCACAACCACATGGCCTGGGCGTGATAAGGGAAAGAAAGCACAAATTCACTATTCAATGCCATTCTTTAAAGAATCTCTAGCAAGCAAGATTCTTCACCCACTAAACTGTGTGTCCCTTTTAGTCATATTTTACCACAGGCAAGGAATATGGTGGCAGTAACTGCGTACGTAATGCAAAGGATAGATAAAGATGCAAATGATGAGGATCAAAGGCCATGAGAGGCAACAAGAACGAACAATACCACATAGAAGAATATTGGGAAGAGTTGAACATTCTATTTTATACTTTATTTTTGTTTTAAAGAGAGAGAGAGAGAGAGAGAGAGAAGACAAAGACACACATAGATGCTACTCACTGTCCAGAGTTTCTATTGGGCCGTCCACTGGAGACACAAGCTGCCCCATAGCCAGTGCACTCATGACACACAGTACACACAAGGCAGTGTTCCCGGACCCAGCGGTGGCGGCCAGGGGGACACATGCCACCCTCCCCGCCCTCCTCGCTCTCTGCACCCTCCTCATCCTCCAGTTCCTCCTCCCCTGCAGGTCCCACCGACATAGACATGCCTGGTGGAGAGACAACAACCTCCCTCACAATAACTGTTATTTCTATCTTCACCTCTAGATGAACTTCTATCAAAAATAGTTTACCTCTATCTAGAAACCTGGTCTCACTCAATATGGTTACTTTTACTTATTGTCCTCCTTTCAATAGTTTACTTTTATCTGGGTACCTTTCTCTAAGGTGGTTTATTTTACAATATCAATCTACTTTCTTTCTTCCTCTACAAGTTTACGGAAACGGGCAACAAATATACAAAAATCCTGTAGGCATCCCACTTCATGGCTCATAATTCAAGTTATCCTAACAGTGGCATAACCAAGAAACAATAAACTTGACTACCATTCATACGACCACACTCTAATCTGTGGAATTGTATTGAAGATGGATGAGCTTAGTGATTGTAATACACAGAGGAGAGGAGTGAAGACAGCAAAGAGAGCAGTACATACCAGTTCCTTCCTTGGTCTGTGGAGTGAAGTCCCGGCCACACTGTCCCTTGTTGTTGATACCAAAGCTGAACACCTGACCCTTATTGGTGAGGGCCAGAGCATGTGCTTTGCCCAAGGCCACGCCACTCACATGGACATCTCTAAGGTCTGTAACCAGCCCTGTTGGGTGGGGAAAGGACACCACTAATTTAGAGATTCATATAAACCTTTCAAGGCTAAAGGCTGGGAGATAAAATTGAAGTGTAGGGTGAAGGTAGAAGCACTTTGACTTTACATGATTTTAAAAATATATTTGATTAAAATTAGATTCAGGGTTTCAAATTATCTGGTCTAGTAAACACAAATTTCATTTTATTGCTATTACTGTTGGAATTACAACTACCCTAGATATTACTATTACAATACTTACTGTTGGGCACTTTGTTGGAATCTTTGTAACCAAGCATATAACTCAGATTCCTACATTATTTTTTTTTCTCAGGTGGCATCCAACATGTTTGGGAAATGACCATAAATACTATAAAAAAAGATACCTCTTCTACTATTACTATAACTGCTGCTGCTATACTAACCAGTGGTGGCATCGCAGTGGGATGTGTCTTTGCCAAACATATAGAGCTCCCCATCCCTTGTCACGAGAGCTGAAGTGCCATTGTTGCAGGCACTGTTCACCACAAACTGGCCATCCATCTTGATCATCTTCTTGGGCTTGACAGGCTTGGGTTGCCGCCGTCCCTTACCTGTAACAAATGACGGGAGAGAATGCTAAGGGAGGAAACCACATAAAGGGGCTATTTTATTTTATCTATTATACGAGAGAAAAATTAAAGGTAGGATATACAAAAACAAAACAAAAAAACAATGCCACTTTTACATGCATACGTGGAAATAAGCTGGAAATGCTTGTGTAAGGTAGAGGACTAGAAAACTGAGAATGGAGGAAAAATTGCCACAATCACCCCACACCTTAACTGCTGGATTCAAAGGTTTTAGTGAACAAGACATTGATATTGCAAAAACCATGGTGAGATTAAGAGAAATATAGAGAGAAATATAAGAGAAATATAGATACTTAGAATGAACTAAAAGAAGAGGTGATAATGGCAAAGATTGTACAACAACAGAAGGAAAAACTGGACAAATATAGATACAGAGACAAGACCACACAAGTGTTGCTCAAGCCTCGTATACTAGAACTAGGTAAACACACACACACACACACACACACACACACACACACTCACTGGCATCTCCATCCTCTCCTCGTCGTGCTGTACCCACAAAGAAGGCAGAACCATCATCAGAAACCAGTACAGAATGTTGTCCCTCATGGCCCACAGACAGCTGAATGATACGAGGTGACTTGGTGATGGTGAGTTCAGGCCACCGCCCTCCTGGACCACTGCTGCCACTGCCACTGGTCCCCGCCACAGCTGCCCCGCCACCCTTGTTTCCACTACCTCCTGCCCCAGAACTTGTTCCTGGGCCATTTCCACTGTGACCAGCACCATTGTTGACACCTCCACTTCCACCTCCACCTCCTCCTCCCCCTCCTCCTCCTCCTCCTGCTGCTGCTGCTGCTGCTGCTGCTGCTGCTACTGCTGCTGCTGCTGCTCCTGTTCCTCCACTATTGCTGCTACCTGCTGCTGCACTGGCACTGCCCTGCTTCATGCCCACTGATGATGCCTTTCCATTGTAGTAGATCTTGGGTAAAAGAGAGGTAGTGTAGGTGAGGGGAGAGTAAAGTCTCCCTGAACCCTAAATGCCTTGTCTTGGCTACCCCCTTTTAATGGGGTTATAAGCAAGGTATATAGAATAGAATCAACTATACAGGCCTAAAATAACATGTGTACAGCTAAGTAAACAAATAACTGTACTGGTAGACTCACCTTTCCACCCACTGTCCTGACTATGGTGAAATCCTTGCCAGATGCTACTGTCAAAATATCCTCATCAAGGCCTGTTGATAATGAGGCTGGTGGCTCTGAACCCCCAAGTGTCTGTAGGAATGAGTAGAGGTAAACTTGTCAGCTCATCAGTCTTATATCTCTCCCATAGGTCAACACTGCTTTAAAACTGTACTTCATATACAAGTTAAGGGCACATGATCTTTATAAAACAAAATGAAAGCATCATTAATATTCCATAAAACTGTAGAGTAATAAAGAAAAATGTGTAGGTGGAGGAATTTGAGGGTGAATGAGAATAACAGTAAAGTAATGAAATCCACAAGGGGGTTAGTGGTAGAAGGAAGAATGTTGCATTGAATGCATATAAATATAGATATAGATATATGCATATAGAATTAAATCTATATTTGTTACTGGGTTATTTTTCCCCTACTGTCAGTCAGAGGTGCTTCTGTCCTTCCCTTTATTTACCTGAATGCACCTTATGGCAAGACTCAGATTCAGCTCATTGACCAGAGGCATTGGCTTCACCAGTGGGTTGTATGTTCTCACAACGAAACCATCCTGAAGATGAAGAAAAAAGTATATTTTAAACAGTGTTAATCTTTTACTAAAACTAAACCATATTCAAAGATCTGCAAAAATTGCTAAATAAATTCAGTATCATTTGTTGAGCAAAAGAAATAAAAATTAGTGTAAGCAAAAGTAAGGGACTTTTTTTCTCAGGAAATATATAAGTTCTTGATTTTGGTTATCCAAAGTGATTACGAACTGAGAATCAGAAGAACCATATGATAAGCTTGTATTTAGAGAATGTCGACAAGGTGAATGAGTTAAATTATTTTGCCTCCATCCTGTACAAACATAAAAGCACAGAGGGAGAAACAAGACACATATGATCCAAGAAACATACAATGTGAGTCCCTGGGAAGAACGCTGCTCAGTGAGCCACATAAGATGATCTCAAAGAACCAGATGGAAGTAAGGGCTCACCTCTCTATCCGGAGATATATGACCGATGTTGATGCCGTCACTAAAAGGAAGACCACGAGACCAGCCAGGAGCTGAACACTGGTACACCTCAGCCACTTTCAGCACTTCACGATCAATCACCACCAACTCCCCACTGCTGCCCTCAGGACGGTAGAACACATCTCCCTGTGAAGACATCAGTGTATGAACATACAACTGTGAGCAGATGCTCCTCTCGGATAACTCCCAGCACACACTCTTGACTGTTGTGCCCTATTCCGTCCAAATCTGATTCATATGTCAGTGTTGGTAGGAGAATACTGTTCCTTAACTCTCTCTTTACCTCCATGGATACATTCCTTCCTCTCATAATCTTTGCAATTGACAATTGAAAATATATGGAAGACCTAATGTTAACCCTTCCCCAACACAAACACATGGGCTTACATGAGCAAACCCAAGCCAGCCCTTCTGCCTTGGGTAGAAGTCTGGCCTGTGGATGTAGACATGACCCTTCATGGTGCCCCCAAAGCCAGAGCCAATCTTAAAGAGGCCATGGGCATTGTGTACAAAGAGGTAGTGTCCATCACAGGTCATTGTGCTGTCCTGCTTGGACTCCTCGCCATCTGTTAAGGAGAACAGAGTAAATGACTGCCAAGGAAAGATGACTAATTACACAGCCAAGAAAGTGAAAAAATGAGAGAGAGAGAGAGAGAGAGAGAGAGAGAGAGAGAGAGAGAGAGAGAGAGAGAGAGAGAGAGAGAGAGAGAGAGAGAGAGAGAACTAGTACAAAACAAAAACAAGAGTGTAACATAATGAGACTGAAGGGAATACAAACACTACTATAGAATGGCCTCACCTGTCATGATCTTCACCGTGAACCTGTCAATGAGTGCTGCTTTGGGCACACCACGCAACAGCCAGTCTGGCCGTGATGTCTTGCCCAGCAGTACTGCATGGACGCTACGTTGGAGGTAGGTCAGGATCACCGGCACCTGTACACCAGTGGAAGCAACACATGTGACACTCATTACCTCCTTCATAATCATCTCTCTTATACTAACACAGTGTAGAAATCAAATTCAGTAAAGCTACAGTATGTAGACATTTCAATTCATATCTGGCAAGGTTTACAATCTCTTAACTGTTAAGTCAGGCAACTTCCTTTCAATCTATACACACCAATTATAGTCATAATATTCCTCAACATTCTCTTCTACTTATACAATAGTACATGAAAATTTGTTGTCATGTCACTCATGACATAACATCATTTAAACATCATTTCAGTAAAATCTACTATATTTCAATGCATGAATGTCAATATTTCTTTTTAAGTTTAATAGACTAGCCACTCTTTAAACTTCATTATTTTACTAGTTCAAGCAAGCTGTTCATATTTTCCTTCTAATTCATGAATTTGGCCAAGTCTCTTTCTGTTTCTTTAACTATAAATGTTCTTTCTAACACCAAGACAGACCCACCTGGATGCTCTGACTGGCTAACTGGCGGGAGGTCATAAGGATATCTGCCGTGGCCCTGAGAAACTTGCCAGTCTCCCCACGTGCCACCACCAAGGACAGAAGACATGCACAGGCCACACCCACCAATGGGGAGGATGGGCAGGTGAGCACATCCCCATTGCTTGCCGTAGCCAGCCTCAGTAAAAGGTTGAATAGAGTGTCTGTGGATGGAAGGATTTAGAAGAATCATTTCCCTCTTCCTTTTACTACTTTACTATAAGTGTTGAACTATGCAAACTGTTCTAGAAATGCATTGAATGTTTAGAAGTGATAAATCTAGTATTAATTACATGGAAAAAAAATATAACTTTATGTAGTTTTCAGAATTCATTGCCTTATGCATGCTGAGGATAAAAGAACTCACCTATGACCTCCTGAGGCTCACTGCGTAGAGCATCAGGCTGCTGCCCCTGAAGGATGTCTAACAAAGCCTCAAGGGCCCGGATGCAGAGGGCAGGGTAGGCAGAAACAGAGCCTCGGATGAGCTCATAGACACTCACTAGGCCCAGGCCCACCATCTGATGGAAAGCAAAGAGTATAGGTTGGAAACTGATTCAAAGCTAGGCCCTAGTCTAATCTTGGGTCCACTTACACCCATTGTGGCTGCTACAGTTAAAATACATACTGAAGAAAAATATACAGTAATTTGATACACTCACACACACACACACACACCTTGGGGATGGCAACAGACGAATCCCTGCCTCGCTCCTGGTCGTCATCAGTGTCTGAGTCCGAGGGTAGAGGCTGTGTGGTGGACAGGTACACCCCTTGGGCCTGGCGAGCAGAATTTTCCAGTACCAAGCCACGTACATGGGCATACACAGCAAAGGATGAAGGGTTTCCTGGTAGCTCCAGTACTGGCATGAGGGTGTTGCAGGCATTATTCCCAGCAGCCATGTCACCCTGATGGAAATAAACAAAAAATATCAAATTGCCATTCTGGAATCAAAATGTTTTCTTTGTCATTTAAGTGCACCAGTCACTGATATTTATACCTGATATTCATATACCAAAACATCATTACAACACACTGAGAGTCAGACAAACACAAACAAACACAAATAAACAAAATATTGTCAAAAACTGCAATAGTGCAAGAGGAAAGATAAATCAGAGAAATTTTTGCTGTCGTTTGTCTTGCCATAAGAGATGCTTCACGTTAGTTGTTTCAGTGAGTGGAAGGCATACCATCTTTGCATTGAGAGAGTGCTGAGGGGCTGCAGGTTGCAACAGTGCCATATGGAAGGAAGTGTGTGACAAGAAGAGGTTCAGGGGTTCTTCAATAAATTCCTCGTCACATAATATGGGTATACTATCAGTGGTGCTGTTATCACTGCTGCTCTCTCTTCTCTCAAAATCAAGGTGTGAAAGTTGGTTGTATCTGTGGTCCTGACTGGCTCCAAGGAGGTCCTCAGCTGACAATGTCTGGTGCTCAAGAATGGGGTAATTTTCATTGCCATAGCTCACTGCTTTTTTCCTCTGTCTGCCTGCAGATGGCAAACAAAAAGAAGCTGACCTGGATTTTTTTCCAGGTCTCTCTGGATTAACAATTTGTTCACAAGACACAAAAGAGGCAGATCTTGGCAACCCTGACCAGTAATCACCACCCTTCATTGAATGGTCTGGTGAGCTGTCCTGCTCTGCCTTGAATATTTTCTTTTCATCCACCTCTTGTATCTGGGCACCACCTTCAGGAAAAAGATTTTCTTGAAGTGGTGACAACACTGGGGGGCCTTGCCCCGAGTCACTACCTTCATCCACTTCCTGGAGTCTTGCTTGGGATGAAAACATGGTCCTCAGTTCCACATGTCCCAGGGTTTGATGTGCTGTTGTTAGATCGTCAGCTGGCAGGCTTATCATAGACTTCCTCCTGTGTTTGGGAGGCACTGTTCCTGCCATGCCTCGGATCACTGTACTAGGGACTGAGGGTATTCCAGCATGTGAGTGCCTTCTCTTCCCCCAAGTAGGATGACTATTTGCAGCACTTGGAATCCTTGGGAGGAATATGCTGGGGATACACGAGGCCCTCCTGGCAATAGGGTTCTTCATCATCCCTTGCATCACCAACCAACTGTCCACGGAATACTTGCGACATTTATCAGACCCATAAGGGGTCTTTTTCTCCTGCTTTGCCTCCTGGAGTGTGTTCAAGTTGCCACCTTGATTTAAGTGCCTGAATGTCTCATTGTTCACATTACGAATACAGTCATCAAGGTCTTCATTCTTGTTTTTTGATGCCATGTTGATGAACTCTCCCTTGAGCCACAAGCCTGTATAGCATGTCCTGCCTGTTACAACCACACACTGGCCCACCACCAACTGGGAGGAGTCACAAGCTTTGACAAAAATATCCTCCATCAGATAAGACTTGCCTGGTACAAAGACAGAGGCCAGAGTATTTTAAGGAAAAACTTTCTCAGAGTATGAAGGAGAATGAAGTACTGATGTGATAACACAAAAGTCATCATTACCCTACAAATGTGCAAAATTAATTGTCATGCAATACAGGAGGTGCAATTCAATTGGATTTATTGCACCTTTTCTTCACAATAATGACATCCTTTTAAACTTGGTTGCATCTTTTATGAAAAGGACAAATTTACAAAATATATAGTTCAATTTTATGTGTAAAAATTCAGAGAAATACACATGTTTATATAATTCACTGAAGATATCCAAACAACTTTAATATGGCATACTCAAACAGAACAATACAAAAATTATCTGTCTCCATCTCTTTCTTTTGTTGCCTCCTTACGCAGGTATATTTAGTCCTGGGCAGTGTGTAAAGCCTTCTGTGATTTTAAACTTAAAGTAATCAGAGGCACGTGGGTTACTCACCTATGCGTAAAATAATGTAGTTCATATTGGTATTGATACTTTATGTAACTGAGCCTTGATTTTTACTTGATTTTTACTTGTTGAGCGCCTTAATTGATCAAACAGTGTAGCACAACAATCTCACACCCACTTACCTTTTTCTTTTTGTCTTTGTGATGTTTGTTGGATTTTGTCTTCCGCCTGAGTTTTCTGCGATCTTTCTTCTTTCTGTTAGGAGAGAATTAATATATTAGCCACATACCCTAAACCACTCCATTTCATTACAGACAATAGCAAAATTAAGTTATTAATTCTTACAACATTTACAGGGTTGTTAATAAAGAAAATTGTTACAATCGTAGTCATGAGGAACATAAACAGATGACTTACTGTACAGTTTTAGTTTTGCTGTGCTTACAATTACATCCTTAATTCTCCTTAAGGTAATGAACTGTCAGACCATGTTACATTACATTACCTTTCTACCTTACTCACTTTAGAACATGTCTCCACACAAAAAACACTGCCAATACATGAGAGGTAAATATTCACAGTCAATAAACAAGACTCACCTAAGGTCTGGCAAGGCTCTGTAGAGAGCATGGAAATCACCTCGCAGCCTTTCTCCATCCTTCATGTACAGGCCCACCCTGGCTCGCACATTGTTTTCCTTTGCACAAATCTTCTCGATGGTACCTTGGCTGGATGCCGAGCCCTCAGAGGAGCCAGAGCCATCAGACTTGTCATCGGCAGTCATGATGTGCACCTGGGGAGGATCCCCACTCTCTACCTGCACTTTATACCTGAAAATGAAGTTGAAAACAATGACTATGGTAACTTGTGAGAACAAACAGCTATAGTCTTCTACATGAGATACTGTATGTTGAATCAAGACTGACAGTGACCGTTTCTGTAGTGACTGACAATGTAGAGTCCTGCTATGTACTACTTGGAAGGATACAAGAGAATAAATACGACTTTGGGTAGCCATATTGAGTAAGAATATGAACAAGATCACCCTATTTGACCTATATACTATATTCAGGTCATGGCTGATGTAATTAATTATTATTGTATGTATACAATAAAAAGTATGAATGGCTAGTGCAGAAAGATATTATTTCAATTTTTCACAATAATGATTTAGAGAATTGAGTGTTATTTTTTTCCATTACCTGATGAATTCTGAGAAGGTTTTACTAAATACATTTCCATCGCAAATACCAAATTTTGGAGATATTGAACGTTTCCTATGGACACAAATTTGAGGTTGGGACAGGTGCACACGCCATTTTCTTCCCTAGCCACATGCCATTCTGTTACCTAGCCACAAGCAATTTTTTTCCTAGCTTCTACCCCAAGAAGAAGCGAGTGTTGGTGTATTTGTTTGACCATCAATGCATTGCGCATTCATGAATTAGGAATTGTTAGGTAATGCTATTGATTCTGGCCCCTTGTTTTTTAGGGTAAATTACTGTATTTTATCTTCCCCATCCAAGAACCTCGCATTTCCCAGGCTTCTTGGGAGTGATGAGAATGTCTTAGAATATATAAATTTGCAACAAAAATAAACGTCAAAAGCATTCAAAATGCATCAAAATCTATACAAAAATTGTGTTATTAAGATCCAAGTGCATTAAAGTGAAGTAAAAATTTACCATAAGAAAGTTTGTTTTTCATGTTTGACACTGGCAACAGATACACCATCATACTCTTAGGCTTGAATACTCAGCGGCTTAGCATTTATCTATCTATACGTTCATTTACCTAACATATATTCCTAGCTCTCATTTACCAGAATCTAATATATACCTGACTCCCAGGCTACCCTTCCTTCTGCTGTAAAGATGACACTTTCAGTTAATCCTGACAGCTTAATATCTTCAAACAGTACCTATGCTTGTCTACCGTCCTTTAACACTCCTTCATGTCATTAAGATACATATTTAACTATATATACTTCCTAAAGCCCTGTTATCTTACCAACTAATTAACAAAACCTCAAAAAACATTAGTGAAATGTGAATTTATTAGGTCAGCAGACAATTACCTATCTCCATAATGAAACGTAGCTGTTAAGATGTAACCGTAATAGGTTGAAGTCTTCTCTAAATCACTTAAGTTAAACAAAAAACAATAGAAAGTCATTAAAAACCTCGAATCTCACCTTAAGTCTGTACCTCTCCTCCCTCCCTCCCTCCCTTACCAACACCGATATTTTCCATGTCTGTTAACGGTAAAAAGGGTTGTTTGTTCCTATAAGCCCACCTGTTTCATTTCTCTCCTCATCTCTATGGTTGTCCTGCTTACATCCATCTGCCTGTTGAGATTGCCCCAGGCGAGTAAAGTGTCAAAAGCAACGCGGCGCCTCGACCCTCTATGTGTCTGTTTTCATGTAGCAGAAGACATGTCGGTGTTCGATTCCTCGGCTTCACTCTACTTCATCATTAAATACACTACTCAAGGTTTTACTGGCGGCATCTAATGACTTATATAGAAGCTAGAATATAAGGTATAAAAAGATAAAGCCAGGTATAGTATGTAGATAATTACTCATGATTTTGTATAATAAAGAGGTTCTGGTTTACCGATATATCTATGGTGTTCTAGTTATTCCAAAAACTGCGTCATGTGAATATATTTGACGCATTCTTTTTTAGAGGATCATTTTAAACTACATTTAAACTATAATAGGTTCGCTGCTATCTATTAGGCCTAAAGACTGGCTAGGACTACGCCAACTCTTGATACATATACAGTGTGAAACCATAAAAGTCCACTTTATCATATATTCATCAGTGTAAGGGATCAATAAAAATATCACACAAAACTACAAAACTAGATACATAGATAAACAAGAATAACGTCAGTCCTCCCGGGAAATAGAAGGAATCGAACCACGTACAGAGAGAAATGTCATTGAAAAATAAGCCAGAGCGTCACACACACTATTTCATTTGCCCTTCATAAGCTTATTGAAATTAATGTTCTTATGTTTCCTATCACAGTTGTTTGTGGAATATAAGAATGTCATACCATTTCCATTTCTCTTCCGTTGTTTACTTCCGCGACTCTTTCCGTCCTCTCTGTCTGCATGCAATGTTCTACCGGCAAGCTTGTTTCCTGCTTCACATGTAGCGGGTGTGTGTGTGTGTGTGTGTGTGAGAGAGAGAGAGAGAGAGAGAGAGAGAGAGAGAGAGAGAGAGAGAGAGAGAGAGCGAGAGAGAGAGCGAGAGGAGAGGAGAGAGAGGAGAGAGAGATGAGAGAGAGAGAGAGAGAGAGAGAGAGAGAGAGAGAGAGAGAGATGGTTATTGTCCTATCTTCGTGATCAAAGTATTTCTATTTCTTATCAGACGTTCAACCGTTTTGTTAATAGTAACACACACACACACACACACACACACACACACACACACACACACACACACACACACACACACGTAATGAAAGCCAATAATTTAACACGTTCCTGCAATCATAAGTTTGATGCAATCGTTTACTAAAATACTTATAACCATTATTTTCTTAAGGATTAATTTGTCGTGGTTATCTCTTGAAACATATGTAATACTATATACCGATATCTGGGTCTACAGACTACATATAACTATGCCCATCCTAATTTAATTTTTCCTATCTTTCCCGATGCTGGATATGCCCACTCCTCCAATATCATCTTACTTTGTCGTGGTTTTCTATAATGATTATACATAACAGCTACATATCCGCTATTTCAATTGAAAACTAAACACCGTCTGTATCTTTTTTATTTTAATTTGCGTGACTTCTCAACCACTACTTATTTGACACCTCAATTTCAGAGCTATAGGCCTTTCCCTTAGGTCTAATATAACATTAACATTTATTACAATATGTAAACTTATGTACTACTATCAAAGCATACCATCATCCCTCAGTATCTTAATTCATCATGTTCGTCCCATCACCACCACAACTGTAACACACTTAAAAAACATACTAAATACAGTGCAAGGAGACTGTAAACTTCTGCGTATCTCTGAACATCAAACCCAAGAATAGACAGGGACGAGGAGGATATAAGGATTGTGCTTACCACTTCCCCAATGCACTAAACACTCGGCTAAAGATGACATCACACACCTGACAGGGCCAAGTAAGACTCGTGTATACGTAAACAAACGAGTCACTACACTTAAGGTACGGAAGAAGTATTATGTCTAGCATGATAACTTGGATCTCCATCGTGTCATATCTGTGCTTACATTAATTTATGTATTTCTAAAAAGTATTCATCTTTTTTATTCATAATTATCTGCGATGTACACTTTGCCCCTGCTGTTACCAACTGAGTGATGGTCATCGCCCTCTGCTTTTGATTATCTGTACGTGCCATACACTGATAACTCCTCCACGGTAGTTTGGTGTACTGTATGACCTGCTTTATCTTGAGATAGCTGATATTAGTTAACGTAAAATTCATGCATTGGAGGAAGGGAGGGGCGTGGGGACAGGAATCACTTGTCCTTTGCATACTCTTTACATAAGCTGTATCAAACAAGTCTGCGGGCATTACAACCATCACTCCTCGAGGAAGGAACAAGAAAACGTAGATGTACACCAGAAAGAACGAGTAAATTTTAAGGATAACAACAGTATGTTCTATAAACCTTTTTCACATAAATTATTTGCCGTATGTTCCAATGCGCAAAATGGAAAATCATACATAATTATCGTATTTCATTCAGTGAACTCGCAACCCAATGCCTTAACATGATTAGGGAAGAAACATCTGTTTTAAAAGTCACGACCTATAGCTACTACTCATCTACGCAGCACACACACACACACACACACACACACACACACACACACACACACACACACACACACTCCAGTAGGTAAGTATAAAAAAAAGAAAAATCCATCAAGATATGACACCTCTCCATTCCCAGCTGACCTGCCGAAAGGAGGAGGAGGAGGAATAGGAGGTTCCGAGATGAGCGAAAAACTTTTAATTAGATGAATGAATGAACGGAGAAAGACAATGGAGGGATTAATGAGAGAGAGAGAGAGAGAGAGAGAGAGAGAGAGAGAGAGAGAGAGAGAGAGAGAGAGAGAGAGAGAGAGAGAGAGAGAGAGAGAGAGAGAGAGAGAGAGAGAGAGAGAGAGAGAGAGAGAGAGAGAGAGAGAGAGAAGGCAAACAAATAAAACAGGCACAAACATCCTCATTCATTTTTATTATCATGACTAATACCTACTAGTTGTAAATATACAAAATATATTCAAAAAGGTCATCGTGACATGTATATTTAAAATAGGTATTGTACAATCATATAAAACAAATAGATGAAAACAATGATCACATAAGCTTTTCGTTGTTGCATAGTGAAGGACACACACACACACACACACACACACACACCTATGATAAGTGCTAAAGGCCGCCGTAGATCGAAAGAGAGGGTGACACAATTTAAGATGAGTGTAAGTAAAAGTAAACCATAAGTAAGAGAGACGCATGTTTATCTTCCTAAAAACACCAAACATAAACTTAAATCGACCCTTAATCACACTATTATCACGCAATCTAGATCATTATTTTCATCTTTCTTAGTATTAATTTCATAATTATTGACTTTCTAACACTTATTGGATTCATAACAGTTAAACAACGGTTGTCGTATTTCCTCATCATTATCAGAAATATTATCATCATCGTCATCATGAACTTTTTAAAACTTTATTAATGATGTCGCCGAGGAATGTTCTTTATATGGTTAAGTATAATATATAGTCTTCATAATTACCTTTATCTTTCTCACTACTCATCAATATTCATTTCCTGGTACTTAATTGGTAGGCTGTCACTATTATTACTTCTATCATCGTTTACTTCTTTGCACATCATAATTAGTACTGAATCCCTAATATAATCATCGCATAACATAAAATACATCTCATCTTCAATTTTCCTGCACATCTACATAGTAAACATCAATGAATTCCACGAACATTATGTATATGACAGTGTAGGACTAAAGTAAACATGACATCATTATCAAAAGAAGGAAAAAATTATCTCTCCACCATTATCATAACCTTCGCGGGCAGGTATACGTACATACACGAGGGACATGGCAAAGAGGAACATAAAAGTACGCGAGAGAATATCAAGGCATCCTCCGCATTGTCAACAAGATGGCCGATCCTCCTTGTGTAGGCGTCCGTGAAGAGTGGAGAGGCGGCGGGCTAATAACTATAATGGCACAGTATTATCTCTCTCTCTCTCTCTCTCTCTCTCTCTCTCTCTCTCTCTCTCTCTCTCTCTCTCTCTCTCTCTCTCTCTCTCTCTCTCTCTTTATCTCTTTCTATTTATCTCTTTCTCTTTCTCAGTCTCGCGACATCTCCTGACTATCCAAACACAGCTGCTCCACTTCACTTTGGCGCAGCTTCCGTGAGAACCGCAGTTTCTTGTGGACATATTCTTGCCCTGCGGCGTGGTGGTGCTCTTCGGGGCTGCTCACCATCTCGGGGCTGCTTTCCCGCTCGGGGGATTCGGGTGGAGGTGTTTCTTTGAAGGCCGGGATGCCGAGTGGTTCGCGTGCACGAGGGAAGTGGTTTTTTAGGCACTGAAGAGGTGGTGGAGAGATGTGGGCGTGGTGGGCTGGGTCGAAGGACGAGGACATGAAGTCATGAGGAAAGACAGCTGATGGGTGAGGGGGAGTAATGCATAGTGGAGAAAGAGGAAGAGGTGGAGGTGGAGGAGGAGCAAAGGAAATTGCCATAGGAGATGTGACATCCATTACAGCTAGAAGACGGCCTTGACAGGCGATGGAAGACACCATTGGTTGCTTAGAAAAATCCTTGACGTCAGGGCGGATCGGGGTAGGTCGTAGGACTCCAGTAGAGGCACAGGCTGGAAAAGAGATCGCCATGGGGAAATTACAGTCTGGCTGCTCGCCGGTCAGCCTCCCTGTGGAACAAAAAGGGAGGTTTGTGAACTGTGAGCCTTGTATAGCAATCAAATGAGAAAAGTACAAGTGGATACTAATGAACGAAGATGTTATGGTTGTCAATTCAATGTATAATTAAGCGTAAGTAAAGTTGTTTCTTTTTAACATGAGAATGTTCGGACACTTTTCAGTGCCCAATGAGTTAAACAAAAAGAAGCAAAATATAAAAAAAACATTAATGAGTTAAAGGGAACTACTAAAGTAGCTTTCACTTGTATTAAAACAACATGGCAGCTGAAAAGTAAAACTGCAATAAAAAATGAAAAGTTAAAAAACTAGATCTCTTATTCGTATAAAACTCTAAAGCAAAAATAAGGTTTGTACATTTCTAAAGTGCTATTTACACCGCGGTGACTGCGAATACTGTTATTATTACTGATAAATTACATAATTTATATAATCTATTCAGCAAAATCATATTTATACTAGCATTGTCTTCGTGATTATACCTTATAAGCAATGAAAAAAAATCACTTGACTCCTGGTGGGGGTGTTGCATGTGACCCTCAACTTACCTAGCGAGGGAGGTGCTGGGTGCGCCTTTTTGGAGTCCTTCTGAAGTAGTGCCTCAATGGTGAAACTCTTTGTGGAGCAGGGATGTCTGGCGGACTGGGAGCGTGTCTCCGCTGGACAAGGTAGGAGAGGTGGTGGCGGTGGCGACAGGGGCGGCGACGATGGGTGGTGACGGGGAGGCAAGACCCAAGCCCAAGGCAACCGCGTACGGCATCCACCTGCGCCCTTCGAACGTTGGTCCGGCAGGGCTTTAGGGACGGCGCGGGTAAGCAGCGAACCACGGCGTATAGCTTGCTCAGTACCCACCGTGGGGCGCGACTCAATGCGGGTCACCTCTTTCCTTGCTGATCCAGTCTCCTCTTGGGGCTTGGTGTGGGTCCTCATGTGACGCTCCAGGTTACTCTTGTGGCTTGTATCGTATCCACAGACGCTACAGATGAAGTCTTTAATACCGGTGTGGACGGAGAGGTGCCGCTTGAGGAGTGCCTTGCGGCAGAACACGTGGCGACACACAGGACACATATACCCGTTACGATGCAGAGCCCGTGTGTGGGCCCGCATGTCAGCTTTGTTGAAAAAGCGCTGCCCGCAACACTCCAATTCCACTGATGAGGCTTCATGCATTGTCTGGATGTGGCGCTTCAAGTTGTTCTTGCGGTCCGTCTCATAACCACAGAACGGGCACACGACCAACCGTGCGCGGTCTTCGCCACGACCATCTCCAGCCATCGGGTCCTCTAGTAAAGACATCGTGAGTCCTCTGTGCCCCGTGAAACACTAACCACTTGAAGCGAAAGTGTTACCCTCGGGGTGGGTGATGGAGGGAGAATGAGGGTCGCTGATGAACTAGGTGCTCCGTCCCCCCACGAGTGTTCCTCCGCGCGAGGCTGCAGGGAGAGTTGCTGTGTGTCCCGTCCGAGCGTTGTCCCGCCAGTGTGTGTAACGAGGGCGGCGCGTGGGCGGCGGGCGTCACACTCCGTCACACACCACTGGGCAGAGCACACACACACACACACACACACACAGATTCCCTGGGAGTGGACTGATGCAAGCAAGGCCCCGCCACGCGCACACTTACACATACACTGGCTCAGCTGGCTGTGTGTTCCCCTTTGTATGACCTACCCCTTGATGGGCAACTAACCTGACGGTGACCTGACTAAGACAGCGAGGGAGAGAGAGGTCATGTTGGAGCCCTTTGTGACCTGGGAGGTGTAATTTGAAGAGATTAACAGGTCACATGACACACAGGAGGGCGTTTCAGAATTAAACATAGTGTGTGCTGTGTATCTGACACTTAATTCTCTTTGTATTTTCTCCATGTGGCTTCATGCTATCTGTTGCTAACATGACCTTTTTTTTAGTCTTTCTGCAATCTATATGTCTGTCATCGACCTCTGATGTCTGTCTTAAGTCTGCCGTCCATCCCTTATCCTCATTTACCTCCCTTCAGTTTGCTGTCTGTCTGTCTCTCTATCTTCAGCACACCATCTGCTTGCCTTTGCTGACTCCAATGACCTGCGCTTCCATTTTTTGGATCACCTGGGTATTTCAAAGACAGGTAAGCTCCTCTCAGGTAATCTCCTCACCCTCTCCCCTTCACTTCACTCTCCCTAACCCTCCCTCACCCTCCCGCTCTTCCACTCTTCCTCCTTTCTCACCCTCTTCCCCCCCTCCCCTCACTCCAACATGTCTTGCCTCCTACACCCTCATTCTCCCTCCCAAAACCCCTCCAACCCTCCCATCCATTCCTAGAACTCCCCTCATCTAATCCATCTACCCTCCCTCTCTTTATCCTTCCATCTCTCATTCATTAATTCTTTCCTCTCCTTTCCTTTCCTTCCCTTCTTCTCGTTTTCTGAAAGTTCTTAGAGCACGTGTTTCTTTTATCTTGTTTGAAATGTTGATCGAGTTTATTGATGGATGTTTTGTAGTGTTTATATTATCATCATCGTTATTGTTATTATTGTTTTCATTATTATTATTACCATTACTATTATTACTATTACTATTACAATTATTATCATTATTATTATTATTATTATTATTATTATTATTGATGATGATGATAATGACGATGATGATAATTATGCAATGTCCTTCCCGTCCTCGTCCTCGTCATCATCATCCCCGTCCTCGTGTCCACCTTCCCTCTCCCCGCCCTCCCAAGCCGCCCTCTTCCCGTCCTGCGAGGGATCAGCGGCGCGCCATTACCGCTGCATTAAGGGATTAATATTGAAATTACGAGCCAGATTACCTGCGTCACCGCCCACTTTAGCACCACACCCGCTCGGCCGCCTGTCCGCCTATGCTTAACTGCCCATACCTTCCTCTCAGCCAAGCACCGCGCCCAGCTTTATCTGAGAACCTTCCTTCGACACCTTCCTGCTTGGTGCGACTAAATATGTGGCTGTTTTTTGTTCACTGTTACTGTGCTCTTTGTGGAACGAAAATATGGCGGGTTATAGAAAAAAGAATAGCTGGAAAAATATGAAGCTCAAAGATAAATATTTACTGTGGATGCGGTAGTCTGTCATTACCGTCATCAAAATCGGTAACCATCAACAGTCCGCTGCAGGATAAGTCATAATGGACGCTATAGTGAGTGGTGATAGCTATGATAACCAACTGAGGCGTTCCTAGTAATCCTTTTTCTGGTTCGTGAGCTTGAAATACGAGCATCATCCTGGACGGGTTTGCAGGAAGACCGATATTTTGCAATCAGACACTTTCTTTTTTTATTTTATTATATTTTTTTTGTTTTGTCTCGCTTGTAGTTATTTTTCCCAGGAATACTATCACTTTTTTGTTGTCCTTTCCTGCTGACCGGATAACAAACACGCCTCTTACTTTCACCTTTTTTTTTTATATTTTTTCTAAGTTTTAAGGTGACTGAATAATAACACGTCCCACTTTTAATTTTCTTTTCATTTTAAGTTGGCTGGATAACAAATTACAAGCCTCCTATACTGTCATATTTTCGTAATCTTTGTTTTTGTAAGTTTGATCAGATAACATTGCGCCTCCAACTTTAATTATTTTGATCTCTGTTCTTTTTTTCCCGCGAATATGGAGTTACGTTGGTGATATACTCAGATATGATGTCCATTCATGGTCAAATAATTAGTAGTCTTTGGGTCGATTCAACAAAAATGTTACGAACGCTGAAGTGTTTGTGTGGCAGAAGAAATTCATAATTATTCTTTAATACGAATATTTATTAACAAAACGGATAATGGCTTCTGATGTTTGTTTACCATATTTATATAATTCGCTACAATCATTATGTTAAAAATAAGTTTGTTTATCTGAAGTCTAAATCAATATTTTTTGCTTATCACATACTTCAACAATACAAACGTTGTGTTGTTTATATTCTACATTACAGTCGAGTTATTAATCTCCCAATTAAGTACTTTGTATTGTTTTATTGTCGGTAGAAGGTGAAAACGAAGTATTTTCTGTAAAACCTTTCGTCCATCCCAGCAGCTGTATACATATTTTAAATAATTATCGGTGACTTGTGAATGGCAGAAATATCTTGAAGAAATTTCCCTGAAGACGTGGGATGGTGTCTCGCGGCGCCGATCAGCTGTCCTAAGTACTGAGGTCAGTCTGGGAGTGTCCGCGCCCCCAGTGCCCCGCTCTTACCATGCCCTCCTTCTAGTGAGATATTAGTGGTCTACCTGCTCCTCCATGTTAACGCTCAGTGCGGTGATCGTCCCACACGAAGTCTTTTATCAGAGGCCCTAACCTTGCCGCACCGTCCTGCTTGCCAACACCTTCGTATAGACATATGTTGCTTACAGTCTCTCTTATTCCTTCCTATATAGCATTGTGCTCCTCTCCCTTCTTCCCATCCCTACTTGACCCGCTAATACACAGCTCTCCACTCCCCTCTCATTTGTCGGCGACCTGACTTACTCTCTCACTGTTGTTTCCCTCGGGACGGCCTACATAGTGGTGGGGCGCGGAAGCACCTGACGCTAACCTTCACCGCTGAAGATGGTAGTACCTCACTAGTCTTCCTCATTAGGGAGGGACGCACCGCCAGCCATTATTTTGAGGTTAAAATTGATAATGATGGGTCAGTGTAATCCAGGTGCTGGAACAGGATTATGACGTGCACCTGGTCAGGAACACTACTTGTTGTCGCATACAATTTCAGTAATAAACCAAAAGTGTCAGTGACGTCAATGAATAAAGACTTTTCATTGTAGATTTAACACGCCATGAAGCGTATGCCTCCAATGATCGATTGATGAAGCATAACTATAATTACATTGGGTAAAAGTGTGTGTGTGTGTGTTTGTGTGTGTGTGTGTGTGTGTGTGTGTGTGTGTGTGTGTGTGTGTGTGTGTGTGTGTGTGTGTGTGTGTGTGAGTGTGTGTGTGTGTGTGTGTGTGTAAATAAATAAATATATATATATATATACACACACACACACACACACACACACACACACACACACACACACACACACATATATATATATATATATATATATATATATATATATATATATATATATATATATATATATATATGACGTTCTAAAATAGTTATGGGGATAAAAATGTCCACTATACCACCATACCACCACCACCTGCACGGCGACGACAAACAAATATGTTATAGTTGTTGTATTGTATGGGACGCGGCGACACCCAGCCATCCTCCGTGACCCGGCGATCACGCGTGACAAAAGCAAAGCAATTATGGTGGTGTTGGGGTGGCAGCGGTGACAGTAGTAGTGGTGGTAGTGCTGATGCTAACCTATAATTGTAGTAGCATTATGAGAGGAGGGAAAAGTAGAGGAGCAAAAATTCAAACAGTTCAACGAAAACATTATTATTTTTTCTCAATTTAGTATATCAAATTATGTTAAGGTAGTCACAGGCATCCAATAGAAGTGTGCTGGGCTCGAAAAGCGATGACAGTAGTTCTTGAGCGTTTTAACGGCAGCCAGTCAGCGGTGACGACTACATCACCATCACCATCACTAACATGACACCCTTTGTATTGCAACAGCATCAAGGCAACCACAACACACCCACACGCATGGACGGTACTTTAGTTATCTATCTATCTATCTATCTATCTATTGATACATCTATTCATCGCTCTTTGTATGTTTGTTCGTGTATTTGTTGCCTACAGCAGACGAGGATATATATTTTCTAAAGATGTAGTATCGTAAAGACTCGATTATACATTTATTTTCCCCTTTTTCTTTCATTCTTTTTTTCTTCTTCTTTTTACATATTTGGAAACTGGCTTATTTCTGAAAA
>JAPQNM010000006.1:6832702-6892702 GCA_029783475.1 Metacarcinus magister | reverse complement strand
TTTTGAGGTCACCTGCTGCTGTCTGTTTGTTTGTATGTATGTGCGTCTACCTGAATGTTTATTTAATACACTTTGTATCCAGAGATAAATAGGTATGTAGTGAGTGATTTCAACAGCTGATTTGATGCTATCCAAGTCTTCCACTCTTGCCCAGCATAAACACACACACCACACACACACACACACACATACGTAAGCAGCTCCCAGAACCACCATGCTCGGAGTCATCGCGAGATAAACGAGTGGTCGCGTGTGTTGGGACGATGATAATAGCGATGATGATCCCGCCCCTACCCGTCCCTTCCCACCCTCCCCGCCTCGTCCTCCTCTCCCTCTCCCCGCTTCACCCCCGTCACCCTCCCTCACGCTCTCACACGCCCCGGCCAGGCTTCCCACACCCACCCTTCACTCACCTCTGCTCCTGATTTGATCTTTTTTTTCCGTTCTCACGCGACCACCGTGTTGCAGGAAGATTAAACATACTTAAGTGGCACCCGGTGTGAGGCAGTGAGGGGGAGGGGGAAGGGAGGGTAGAGTGTGTACTTTCTCTCTCTCTCTCTCTCTCTCTCTCTCTCTCTCTCTCTCTCTCTCTCTCTCTCTCTCTCTCTCTCTCTCTCTCTCTCTCTCTCTCTCTCTCTCTCTCTCTCTCATTCGTTTCGTAGTTCGTATTTCTTCCAGTTTTCTGACGCATATACATTTCATTCCATCCCTTCGCTATTGCCTCCTCGCCCTCCTTCAGCCACTGTTCCGAGTCTCACGTCACCACAGCAGTCAACCAAACTAGTGATTTTAAGGTCATTGTGAAAAAAAAAAAATGTTAAGTGTCGGTTTATTCTTGTTCAGAGGATGACAAAGGTTGTGATCACTATTGGCTTGTCATACACAAACACACGCTCGAGCACACACACACACACACACACACACACACACACACACACACACACATACTGAAAGTGTTTTGTACTACCATCATCTTTAAACATCCTCGTCGTCATATATGAAGTCGTTCTCCTCCTCATCCTATTCATTCTTTCTTATTTCTTAATCTCCTTTCTCCTCTCCCTTCTCTCCAACTCATCGCTATCACTCAATATCCCAACCATCATCACCACCACATCCCGAACATCACCCCACCACAACTCCTTCCCCCCCTCTACCATCGTGTCACACCTGGCTGTCACAATTACCAGCTGTGTGGCACCGAATCAATCGACAAATGATCATCATAATGCGCGTAATTCACATGGAGGCTTCTCGCGCCCTCAGGATCAGGTCCTCCGCCCAGCCAGGTAACCACGCGACACAAAGCGATGTCACCTGGGGGTAGGGGGAGGGGCGTGGAGGGGTCTCAGGTGGCGCGCGAGGCCGTCACCGTGGGAACTCGACATCCACCCCCGCCTACACCTCTCAGTCACGCACACAGGTAGACAGAGGTGTGAGGAAGGACTGGCAGGTGGTGGTGTTATGGTGTTACTAACCCTAACAATCTCTACCACCGTTTTCAAGGTCCGAGACTCCCTCCTCTCAGATGAAAGTTTTACAGCAAGGTAATAATGGTTCACTGCTTATACTTCTATATATAACACACCTTCCTCTCAGATAATCGATGTATGTGAGTGTCTCTCATGGATAACATTGAAATAAATAAACCTGACTTTGCTTCCCTCAGGAATGCGAAGGAGAAAAAAAGGGACCTCATAAGTTTCTGCTTCATAGCCTCCCTTGTTAGCCCGGCTTCTTCCTCATACATTGTCAGCTGAGGTGCGTTTGAGAACGGCGCGCGAACACCCGAAAATTAATGGAAAATAAAATAAAAGGTCACCCACATAACCTCACATGCCTCATAACTTCCCTTAGCATCGTATATTCCAGCAAGCTGCAGGTGACACACTGAGAGACGAATCAGTCACATGGCCGTCAGATAATAATTGGTACCTTTTTATTTCTTTACTTCCTCGTCATCCTAGTGCTTCATCATCAGTAACTTGCATGCAATTAAATCACTGATGATACGCAACGACATAATGCTTTGACACACACGCTACTCTAGTACGTATCTGAGTTTCCTTGGTTTCAACACCAACACATGAATCAAAAATACTAAAATGATAAATGCAGCAAATATGCAAATTAATGTCTTATATAATTCATTTCTCCTTTGGTTGTATCTAACAGAAAACGTTTGACTAATCGATAGTATTTTCAAATTAAAGTTACGTACAGTGTTTGAAAATGCCATATTATGGATATTTTTTGTTTATTTATTTATGTAGCTACTTATTTTGAGATTCACAACATTGTTGAATATTATATTATATTATGTTCTGTTTACTGCAGCTGTAGTAGTATGTAGTCAAGCAAATACCTTAGTTATAGACCAAAAGTTTTTTGGTATTTATTCTTATATATTGTCATGTATAATAAAAAGAGAGGAATATATAATTATACTGGAATGAAGCAATGTTTACTTGTGAGTGCGCGGCGCATGCTCGGAGAGGAGTGTGGACGCAACACACCACTCTTGTCTCGTATTAACAGTGGAAGTCCCTGCTGTGTTTTATTTATAGTTTTCCTGCTACGCCTGTAAGGTATGTCATATATTTTATTTTCAGTAGTTAGCATTACTGAAATAAAGGTCAAAGTGTAAAGCCAGCAATGAGAAGGAAGATATGCATGTGGAAAGTGAGTTTGTTAGGCTGTTAGCAGGTAATAATTTGCCGGATGGTTTTGCAGTTTAATGCAGTTATAGGCCTGACTGGTATGCATAGAAAATGCGGTAAATCTGCATAACTACTGCTCGGACGATATCTATATAACTATGAAGTCCTACATACTGTACACAGTGTACTTAATATATATGTGAAGGTTTCAGGCGGTGTTTGTCATTATTTACCTTGCAAAATGACTTTGAAGCCATTATAAGCATTATAAGCTTTTTAATTGCCAACGTCTTTGATTTCACGGGATTATTATAGTTTCACCGTCTCACTGTGAAGGACACCTATGTGTTATATTAGGTATCTTCTGCATATGTAAGACTCTACTATATTGCTTTCCGTCAGAAATCATTAAGTCCTACAATATTAATTTTGTTCAATAACTGACTGACTGGGAGGGTAGAGGGGCGGAGCACCCTCTGTTAAATTATATTTGGTTAGGTTAGGTCAAATTTAATTCTCCCTGGAAACTTTACCTAAGGGGGTGGCCACGGCAGAAGAGCCTCCACCTCTCCCTATCCAAATACTCTCTCCTTGCTTGTTCAATCTTTCCCCCTCTATCAACACCTCTTTCATGCATGTACTCCTTTATTCCATCCTTTCATCTTATAACTGGCCTTCCTCTCCTCGTAGATCCCTCAATTTCACTCATACACTTTCTTTACAAACTTAACAAACTAAGCTTATCTCTATGATTCTTACACTCATCTTTACTACCTTTCCATTTATGCAAGGGTACAATAATTACCTTCTATTCATTTGGTACTTCTCTCTGTCTCCATGCAAGATCATGTATCAGACACATGAATTCCACCACTGTTTCTTCTCCATATTTTAACATTTCTGCAGTTATTCCATACACACATGCAACTTTACCACACTTAAATTTGTTTATTCATTAAGCCTCAACCACTAAAACATTAAAGAAGAAAAGTTATCTGAAAAAATGAGAAAATTGAATGGTATGTCCAATAATGGAATATGTTTTGAGAAAATCTTTCTGCACATAACCAAAAATTATCAATCCTGACTTTGTAATCTTTCTTTCCCCAAAGGGCAGCTGAAGGGGTCATGCCGGGAGTTGTGGACAAACCTCGCTTGAGGACCTTCAGTAGCAGCAGTACAGGAGTTGGAGGGGGGCCAGGAGGAGGGGGAGCTAATGTCCAATACTCGCAGATTGGTGGGTCAGACTCAGATGACTCTCGGTCCAGCATCTCCCGGTCTGAGGATACTGATGGTGTGCCGGGCATCACCTACACCTCTGATGACTCGGCAGAGGTGGTACCATCAGACAGCAGTGCTGGCGTAGACTCAGATGCCATTGGTTACATTGGAGGCAGTGTACAGTAAGTGTTTCTTCCTCCATCTCATTTCTTAATTTTTGTCCTCTTTCCTATGAATTGTCCCCTTGCTTCCGTTCTTTCTTTATGTTTATTCTTTTTCCTTTCTTGCTGGCCCTTCCTTCTTGCTTCAGTTTCTTCCTTTCCTTATCCAATTTTCCTTCTCCTTTGGTCATGCACATCCTCAAGGACTCATTCTGATGGGATAAATAATTTTTGTGGTACTATACTGTTGACCTTCATCCTAAAATCTTTACCTCTACCTTGTAATGGAGTGATAAGGCAAAGCAAGGCGATGGACAGCTTCATCCATGGCCTTATTACATTGCACAATTAATTATCTGCTCAACAAAGTCAAATTTTAATGGGAAAAAATTTAAAAGCAACATATACTAACAAAAGGCTCAAATATTTTTTTTTTTTTTTTTTTTTTTTTTTTTAATACAAAGGCAATTTCTGCAATTGTGAACCTGTGTTATGTTGGACAAATACATTTACTTGTCTTTCAGAATACAGGATGATGAGGTGTCCCAGAGGCTCTTGCTAGACTCTGAGTGTCCCACCCCTCAACCATCACCCCAGCCAGCCCCCTGCTTCCCCCTGACCCACCCACTTGGCAACATGACTTTCACCTCAGGTATGTGAAGTGTTCTCTTCCCTCCTAATGTGTTGCTTTACTTTTCCTCTGACAGCTATTTGCTTATCATCAACTTTTGAATATGATTGCTAATCTGTATTGCTTTTACGTAAAAATAAATAAGTATAAATGTGACGTGTGATACAGCTAATTGTATAACATAACCTAAATCAGGACTAATCTTTCCCACTCCTGCATTCACAATGTTGCTCTCAGGGCCTGACTGTAATCTGGGGCTGGCTAATGATCCTCATTTGGGGCTTCCTGAGAATGGCCAGCACCTTGGATATGCAGGGCTGACTCACCTGGGACCCCACCCTGGTAAGGCAGTTGTTGGCATGGCGATCGTACCTAAGTTTTTACTGTATTTATTTAACCTGTCTTTTCCTTTACATGTGAGGTGGCATCTAATAAATCATCAGGATTAAAAATAACTGAAAATTATAAAAGTAACAAAATTATAAGAATTAAAACGGGTTGTTCTGTTTCCTTCATGTTCTGTGCCATGATAATAGTGATGATACTAGTTATTTGATATGATGGTGATAATGGCTATACTGTATTAATGTGTGATCACAATGAAAGTACAAATGCAACAAAAAGAATAACAATAGGAATGATAGACTGATATAGTGTTGATAACAGTAATAACAATTTATATCTTGCAGAGGGATGTCCCTTTGAACGGAGCAGCAGTGTGTCCTCCTCCTCCTCAGGCTCCTCCCCAGGTGTCCAGCAGCCTCTCCTCCTCCCAGAGTACCAGCCACTGCCCTCTGACTTCCCACTGCACCATCACCACCACCACCACTTCCAAGGCCTTGAGTATGAGCCTCTGGAGGATCAGCAGCCCTCCTCTGCTGATGCTGCTGCTGCTGCTAAGAAGATGGTGAGTTGTAATGGATTTGTAAGAATTTTCTGGATTATTTTTTTTGTTTTGTTTTCTCATCTTTTTCTTTAGATATATAATCTTATTTATTACCTTGTTTTTGCTTTAGTTTAATTTGTTATTTCTGCAATGCTGCTTTCTTCTTGACGTACCTTCACACATTTATAATACTTGTTATCTTCAATTCTCCATACATATGCTTCCATGATCTTTTCATTCCTTTGTACTCAATACTTGCGTATAACATTCTGATTTCCACTTTTCTCACCAATCTTTCACACCTACACTGTTGCTTTCCACTTTCTATGTCCGTTTAGTTCTGTGTATTCATATGATTTTTTACTTTCATTTTCCACTCTAAACTTGTAGCTATGTTTTTTCTCTAATTCATGTAAGTTTTCCTTTAATCCTCACTTCTTTAATTAACATGCAACCCTGTGGAGTTATAATCACAGTGGTTTCTTGTGTTTAGTTAGACCATGGTTTTTCCCTTGTCCTTTTTTCACTAGTCACTAGATTGAAGGACTGAAAGTGCTGGAACTTCTGAAAAGTGTAAGTTCATGTGTGTGTGCTGTGTTGTTGGTGTGAAAAAAGAAATTAAGTCTTCCTATCCCTTATTCCTATCCTCTTACCTTAGCTCTCCTCAACACTAATATATTTATGTCATGCTCTTGCTAAGTTTTGCTTTAACATTCTATAGTGAAGTCAGTTTTTCTTTTAAACTTAGGCTTTGTTTTGTCAAGGAAAATGTTACAGTAAACTAATTGATCTTGTTACTATTTTTGATGTCCAAAGTACCTGTCTGGTTCAGATTTTTTTACCAAGGTGCAGATGTTGTTGGTGCATTCTCACAAGATACTCTTATGTTTTCTGTAGGAAGCAAATATCTGCTGCAGACTTTAGCATTATGTTTCACTATGTCACTACTTCCGTTAATAGAATTCCCCAAAGTATATTTGATTATGGTGTGAGACGCTGTGTGGTACGGTGATCAGTGCCTTCTCACTAAGAGGCCTTGAGACAAAAATGTGATGGAATGCATGTGGAAGTATGTATGTATGTAGAGGCCTTATCTTAGGTACCCTTCTTTAAGGGGAATATAATGTATGCACATAGTTTATCTTAATAAATGTGAAATGTTTATCTAGATAATGATGTGATGGTATTTCTTTCCCAGCACGATCCACTAGACATATTAGTGGATGTGAAGGACATCCCAAGCACAATTAAGGTAACATACTGTGCTGAAGATGTTAAGCCTTTTTCTTATGGATATAATTATGTAGGCTGATGACTAGCTGAGTAGAAAGTGTACCCTAAGCACACTGCACTCATCCTAGAGCAGAGTGCATGATGACCCATAGTAGCACATGTTGTTTTATTTCCTGTTGTTAGTTTGCTTATATCATTTTCACATTGCCCTGCAACTACTTATTGTAATGGTAATGTTAATTTCCATCAGCACTGGTTCTCTGAGCATTACTATCATAGTACTATCAAGTCTGATCTTGATCTTTTTATTTAATTTGAGGTTTTTGTAGATGAAAATATGTCTTTTCTGGAATCTATTTTTGAATATGAATATAAGTTTGCCTGTTCATTTCTGCCATTCTTAAATTTTTACTTTACTGAGTCGTTTAAAATTTTCTACGTGTTGTAATGTTTTAGTATTCAACTGAGAAATAATTTTTGGTATTACATATGAATATAATTGTATGTAGTTAATTGCTTTAAAGCTGGCAAATATTGGTAATTTTTTCACTAAAGATTTTCCCTAGAAATCACCCAACATGGTTTAGACATTTTTATGGACAACAAAGGAGGGAGTATCTTATGAGGCAGGACTTTTTGTGTGTTTTTTTCTTTAAGTTGTCACTGATCCTAGTTTGTGAGTCTCATTTTGCATGTTGTTTTTGCTTCCTTGCATCCATAGTTGGCTGCTAGCAAAGTGTTGATCCCCAGTGATGGCTGAAGCTTGTCGTGTCCCGCCAGGTATGGTACAGTTGTGCTTGTATTGTGTCTTAAGTATGTAGCCTTATTATTGTTGTTATTATGTAGAGCCTTTGCATATTCCTCAGCTGCTGGAATGTGTTTCTTAACTTGTGCAAACACTTAAGTAATTTTCTGATGTTTCTTGATGTTGGTCCAAATCAATTCCACTTTGATTAAAATGTCTTCCATAATCAAAATTATAATTTATGAATAAAGATATAAATAATATAGCTTTTCTGTTAATGAAAGCAGAAGCACACTTACGAACAAAGTCAGCACAATAATTCTTTAGTGATATTTTTTTTTGTGTAACAAATGTAGAGAAAAAAAACTACTGTTTTTTATCTCTTTGTGTGTGTGTGTGAATATACAGCCATTCCTGAGCCGGTGTGTGGTTGGAGGAGGCGTGCACATCTCAGTCAAGTACAAGGATTCCTTCTACGTGAGCTGGAACTGGCCACGCATCCGCCAGACCTGTGTGCTACTCAACGTGTCTGTGCTGCTAGCCCTGCTGTGTGTCGGGGTGGGACTCCTGGTGCAGGTGGGTGTTCAAATATTTCCTTGAAGATAATTTTATCTTTCTATTTTTCTTTCCAGGTTTTCACTTCATTGTTAACAAAATCTTTAACTTCATATCTAATTTCTGGTGTTGCATATCCTTGGGTCTTCTTCAAGTCTTCATTTTCTCTTTTCAATTCCTCAATTTCCCTTATCCTCTCATCATTTACCTTCTTGAGGTTGTCTATTTTATTCTTCAAACAACTTTTTTCTTTACGCCATTCATTGAAATTTAACTAAATGAGTTCATCCACTGCAATAACCGATTATTATTATTATTATTATTATTATCATTATCTTGAATAAAACTTTTGAATCTGAGTGATCACAACAGTCCTTCTGGCGGTTGAATCTAGTTTCCTTCTATTATCACGTCACACAATAAACTTTCCATGTTTATGATCTTCCCCAAAACACCTTTCCCTTCCCTTTAGACAGGACCACTATACGACAGGGCTCAGAACCCTTTATAACTATAACAGTTTGGTATATAGATAGATAGATAGACAACTCCTAAAAAACGATCAGAAGGATCAACACTTGTGATACATAATGATAATGTAGTATATTAATGAACTGCCTCTGCCTCCCTTCCTGCACATTCCTACTACCACCCTCCAGATGCCTCGAGGGCCTGATTGTGACCCAGACCATGCCTGGTGGCAGGGTACTGTCATGTATGAAGTGTTTGTACCAAGCTTCCATGACTCTAATGGGGATGGACTGGGGGACCTGCCAGGCCTCACTGCCAAGTTGGATTACATACAGGTACATATGATGATATGCATTGAAATAATTTGACTTTTAAGTCCTCTGAGAATCCAAAAATTGACATTCAATTACATGAGTAAATTAAAGACTTTCTAGAATTATATAATATGTCATGTGCATGGGTTCAAACCCTGCTCGGGTTGCTAAGGATTTTTAATTGACAGAACAGTTATTGTCCCCCATGAGCAAGGGGATGGTGGTTTGTGATGTGTGAGAGGTCTCAGCCTTATCAAGAGATCTGTCTCAATGAGTTCTGAGCTCTTTCGGGGAGGGTAATGGCTGACGATAATGAGTCCAGAGCATGATCCTCCAGACCATGGTGAATTACACAAAGCCTCAAACATAATGAAGTGTCTTCTTTCAGGGCCTAGGTGTGCGTGGTGTGCGACTTGCCTCCATTCTTGAAGCAGCAGACTACTTAGACAGCCACACTGCTGTTGTCAACTATACTGCAGTAGAGCCATTTGTTGGTACTCTGGAGGACTTGAGGACACTGGCCAATGATCTTCACAACCGAAACATGTATCTCCTCATGGACATACCTCTAGCCCATGCTGCAGGTCTGCATCATGAGTTCCCATCTCAATCTTCTATCTTCCTTGCATGTATCCAATTCCATTTACTTATTATATTTTAGCAAAGGCTTTATAAGTACACATTCAGATTATTCTATCTATTAATCTATAGTCTCTGACACCTCGTTTCCTTCAAGAACGTCTCCCAAGGGGATGGCTACAGCTGAAGAGCCTCCACCTCTCCCTATCCATACACATTGAGACATATATCCATATAGCACATTCATCCATTCAGATACCTCCTCTATGTGTCGGAGAAAATTGAATTAAACATGCTAAGTCTTCCTTCCAAAATGAATGAACTGACCCAGAGTTTCATCCTCTGTAGGGGAGAAAACCATCACCTTGGCAGGGGTGTATCCGGTCCTTAAGCACTGGCTGGCTGTGGGTGTAAATGGCTTCCATTTCCCTGACATCACTGAGGTATGTAAGACTGATTGTCATGTTTTGTTTTGAATTTTTTCACAGCCTTTTGATGAGTATTTATTTTTGTTCACTTGTTGAATTTTACTTTTTTCAAATATTGTTAATGAACATTTCTTCATTATTCCCATGCCTTTTAATCTTTGTATACACATCATGATACTTTCTTAACCTGGACTTCTGAATACTAATATTTTGCTATTTTGTATTATTAACATGCTTTAAGAAAACTTGAGTTGTTCAAAACTATATTGAATAATCACATTCATAGACTTTTGTTTGGAATGGAGGTTGAATTTCCATAGATTAAAAATAGATTTTATTAATTTCTTGATGAATTACATTTTTGTTATTCTGGTGATATGTTGAATTCATGACATGTATAGACAAGGCAAATTTTTTTTCCATTGTAACATGGGTGAGATGTTCCTTAGAAACTGTTTTTAATTCCTATGTCTTGTAATGTTTGTGCACTTATTGGTATTTTAAACCAATAATTTCCACCGACTTGTTAATGCCAGAACATAAGTGGAACATTCTCATTACTGACCATCCATTGCAATGTTCTCACCCCACATAGCTGGCTAGTGACCCCGGGTTGGTTGAGGCGCTACATCAATGGCGAAACATCCTAGACCAATACAGCTACGGTATGGAGCACCGGGTGATGATGGCACCTGTGGAGCTGCTCAACAGACTACAGGCTGACACTTTCCCCCACCTGGACCACCTCATCCGCCAGCTGGACCTTATTGATGTTTCTGTCAACCTCACCGGTCCTGCTGAGGTGAGTACACCCCTCACCCCCAACTCTCTCTCTCCCCATTTTTCTCAAGTTTTTGATAGGGCAATGAAATCCAGCGTCCTGCTGGCTGTTTGTTTGCGTTTTCTTCTGATTGCGTATATTTTTGACTAAGCTTCTCTATTACATTCTCTTTAAGATGTTTTCTACTCTAGGTTAAGTCCTACATTGGACCATGCGATCTGTGGTCTGGATTTCTATTTCATTCTATGTAATTATCTCATCCGCACACTCCTTTCTGTTCTTCTCTCCCCTCTCTTTCTCTTTCAAAAAGTCTCATGAGTAGTACTGTTATTTTCATTAATTTATTAAATTAAAAGGAAAGATTAAAATTTGTCTTCCAAACCATCCAACTGTGATAAGGGGAAGACTGAACAAAGCGATTAACTCTATACAGACAATCCCTGAGGTGCTGAGGGGTGCTACAGCCTGGGACAGCCATGCCTCACTGCCCTGGATCAACTGGAACATGGGTGGTACTGGAAGGCAACGTGTTGCTGCACTCACTGATCTGCATCCTTTAGGTCACAGCTTGGTGCTCCTCTTCTTCCCTGGCACCATCACCCTCTACTATGGAGATGAATTGGACTCCTTCAATGTGTCACATCAGGTAAACACTGCTTGCAACACTGCAGCTAGTCTGGATTCTTTGTAAATAATCTCAACTTTTCAGGAACATGGCTGCTTATGTAAAATCTAATTTTCTTTCATGTACAGGATAATGGTTGGTCATCAATCATGGCTTGGAATACTGATCCCTATGCAGGGTTCAGCTCTGTTGAGCCATGGAGGCCCATAAATACTGACTGGGAAACTGCTAATGTTGAAAATCAGAACTATACCATCACAGCTTTGTCCACGATGGTTTTAGCACGGCAGAAAAAGGTTAGAGAGAAAGCTTTCTTGTTTTGTAATTAGGTGTATCTATACCCATTGTAACATAAAGAAAACATTAGTATTCCTCCTACGATGGTCTGTGGCGAAATACTGATACTTGATAGAAATTCAATAATACTTTCTTCACGATTATTAGTATACTAATTTCTGGCTTCTGAAATATACCTGTATTATACTTCTATAAATGATGAAACACTGGAGAAGTTAGCAGTAGTGTAAGGAATGAATGCAAAGGTCTTTATAATTCTCTTTGTCAGGTACCCATTTATATAAATGGCATCTTTGACTACAAGGGAGACTACCATCCAACCAAGACGGCAAATTATAAGGTTTGTAACACTCTTTATGGAACACCCAAGACACTTGCCCAACACTATATATTCACTGTATTCTCTCCTATGATTAAACAATCCCTCTGACGTAGGTAACTATAGCCCATATATTTCTGCTAGGGTTAACGAGAGTACTATCCCTCTTACCAAGAACCTGCCATGAGCCAGGATTGAATTCGCAAAATTTAGGTCACGAGCCGAGCACACAGCCATGTTGCCCCCCTTCTCGTATGAAAAAATAGGATGCATTTGGGGAAGGGAGAGTAAAGTGTCCCTGAACCCTAAATGCCTTGTAAACCACCCTTTTAATAGGGATATAAGCCAGATATATATATATATATATATATATATATATATATATATATATATATATATATATATATTATTATTATTTTATTTATTTATTATCCCCCTGCCCTCGCCCCTATTTGCGTGCCTGACCGAATGTGCTGTTTTTGGGTGGTGTGTACTATTCTCCTCTGGAATCTTGTATTAGCTATCCTCCTTTAGGGGGAAAACAGCCAGGCATATAGATAGGATAGATAGTGTATTATATATATATATATATATATATTTTTTTTTATAATTTAATAAAAAAAAATTCCCCCCTTTTTGCCAGAATCAGTAAATTCTACTTAGTTGTTCTGACATCCTTTACAAACAATAAATAGAGTGGATAAACTGGGCCCACTGTTTTTGGTAATGAAACATATCTTACAAATGCCTCTCCTATTCCTGGGAAAGTGACTTGGTATCAGATGTGGTTCAGGAAACCAATTCTTTGTTGCTAAAAGTGATTGTGGAGCATTGGCCTGCCTTTGATGGGAAGGCAGAGGTCTTGGGTAAAGTGCTTGTAAGTGGGTAATATTAAATATTCATTAACTGTCATAAGATTTCCTATAATTACTGAGAAACGTACAAGTCACAGTAGTAAACACCACACATGAGAAAGTCACTGGAAACAAGATTCAGTTGTAAGTTTTATAATTGTATTGAAACATTTAGTCAGAGTAAGATTAAGCAGTTAAGGAATGAGTGGAATGACAATATGTTCTTATATGATTAATGATTTTCATTACTAGATATATAATTTATGTGAATATTTCTGTACTAGATGTGCATTGTATATATAATTATATTTATATTCACAACTGTGATGTGCATACATTTCTTTCATCTGTATATGGGAAGACGTTGATCAATTAATTCCTCAACAGGTGCGACATGCTAGGGAGGATCTCTTGATCATGGACCGGTTCTACCCACGCCGGAACCAGTACGCTGTAGTGGCCAACCTTGGTAATGAGGTGATTAACAAAGACCTTTCACACTTTTACTATGGTGGTTCAGTCTTAGCCTCTTCACATGGACATTCAGGATTTGTGACTTTCCGCAACATTAGTCTTCAGCCTGGTGAGGCTCTGGCTTGTATATTAGACTTGTAATTAAAGCCTAAATTAGTGGAATTTCAAATTTTTTAAGAACATTTTGAAATGCATAACAATCCTAGTCATGTAAATTGTGAAGTAAGTATTGTGTGTTACTTTGGCATGGAAAGGTGTATAACTGCCTATTTCATTGGTGTGTAAAGTGTGTTGTGTGAGTGGTAACAAGATAGTTTAACGTGTGCTGATTAAAGTTATGTTAGGACCTTATAGGGAAATGGAAAGGTGTTTTGTTTTGTTTACATTATTTGATTTATGAAACTAACTTCATATATTTTTGGTTTATATCTACAGTATTTGTTTTACCATAGTATTAACCTAAAATACATTCAGAGTGCAGAGTTTTCCGAAGCATATTAAACAAAAAATTTTATGATATAAATTAACTTATTGTGCAAATGCTGCTGCTGTGTAAAATATTTTGCCTACACTATAGCTGCACACACCCTATACAAGGCATTGAAAAATCATTGCTAAGTTCAGGAAACAATTCTATAAATTTCACTTTGTGACTTGTCTTAACTCTGATTAATCAAACCTTTTTTCAAGCCCTAGATGGGTTATGTGAATATTTGACTCGTTGGAAGATGCTTTGATAATTATACAATTCTAAGTCACGAGCAACATTTTGAATTCTAGTCATAAATAATAAAATTGTAGTCATTTGAAATTTGATATATTTCAAATAACTAAATGTTCATATTGAAGTGCCATAGGTCAGTTATTACATCTTTGGATTGTTAGTTTGCCTTCACCTTACTCCAGAATGTGGAAAGTTCTGACAACCTCCAAAGGTAAGCCAGAGTATATCACTTCATGTCTGGTTATGTAAATCCAGTCATAAAGGCACTAAGGCTTCAGCATACCAGCCTCTTATAGTGGCAGCAGACACAGTGCAACATCCTGAAAGTGAAAAGTTACATTTTGTAGTGCTGCCACACATCTAATCACAGACAGACTGGACTCATTTTTGCATTATGAATTTACTATAAATAAAGTAAAAATATCTTTTCTTCATCACCACCTGCATAGGATTGAACTTCACAGAACCTTTGTATGCACTGTTAAGTAGAGAACAAGCACAAAGGCATAAGTATCAGCTGGGATGTGGTTTCCTGCTTATTGTAATGAATTGGAAGAAAAAAAAAGTTATACTGTTAATAACTAAGAATGCATATGAAAATAAGGGTAAATATTTAAAGTCCCTGGTAAACTTACAAAGGAACATTGTTGCAAGCTGATCTTAAGAGCTCACAGATTTTTTGTGATCTGATTAACCAGAGACCAGATGTTAGTGTCACTGGCTGTTGGTTAAATGGCTTATCCACTTGGATTCTAATCCTATTAAGCCAGCTGCCCCTTACAGCAGTTCAATTGCTCATCCGCCTTTACAAGGTTTGTCTATCAGTAAGCACCAAGCATAGTACATAAGAGAAATAAGTGTAGTAGCCTGGATGATGCAGTGGCCCTTTGTCCTGGGGCGCCCCAGGTACTGAGGCTGAGGAAACAGAGATAAGTATTGGGGCAAAGCACTGCCAGGCATATGTCCTTTTAAATTTATACTTCTGTATTTATTTATTTATTTACTATGTGCATCTGCCACCTTGGTATTTACTATGGCTGTTTTTTATGTATGAGCTTGAAGATCTGAAAGTTATATGTAGTAATTTATTGGAACTTTGGTAAGTACTATCAGTTTACAGAATCTATTGGTTATCATTTGTTATTTTTCAGAATAGCATAAAAAAGGTTGCTTGTCTCTGTGCCTTAACAAATATAGAAAGTATAGTAACCATGACCTTCAGTATTGTGATACCTTAGTGAAGGTTGTGTTGTGAAGGCTTAGGACAGATGGCCAGTTTCATTCACATCAGTATTTAGGTTGTGTATATGAATTGTAATTTATGAATCATGTTTGCTTGAATATTATGATCATTATTAAAATACATTGCAAATCAAGCCTTATTTTGACATACCACTGTTATTTATAAATAAAAACAGGATGTGTTGGGAGCTGGTTTTGACGAGTAAATTATATAATTTATCCAATTTATCTTATTTACCAAACTCTACCATATTTTTTTTAGACTTCTAGAATGTAAGAGGAAACATTGAAGAATGGAGGAAAAATCAAATTAACTCAAACTAGAAAATCTATATCTATTTATATACCAGGCTGTAATCCCCCATAATGATGGGTTGCCAAGACAAGGCATATAGGGTTCAGGGATAATAACAAATACTCTTACTCAATATTCAATGTTTAGAAATATGTTTTGAAAAATATGTGTGGTGGGGGCTACAAGAATTCAACCACCGCAATCCCTGTGGTTCGTAAAAGGCGACAAACATTATTAATATTTAATATTTTACATCATCTAACATCAATTTGTCTATATATTTGTTTATCAAGAAATACATCCTTGTATAATGAACAATCACTGAATTTTCCATCTGCTATTAGTCTTTATTAATATATGATTAACATAAGCCACTTCAAGCACCAAGAACTAAAGCAGTGTTTTCTACATTTTTGAAACATCTAGCAAGGGTTATAGTGCCGTTATAGTAGTAGGTAATAAATAGTGCTGCATCAATCTCAATGAAATTGAAACAGCATAGATTTAAAAGATTAAGTTAATCTACATTCAGACCAGAAAGAAAAGGACCTACAAAAAGCTGCCACCAAAATACGTCTATAACCATTTTTCCGTAAACAAGAACCAACTGTCAATACGTACATTCAGGAAGCATTGCAGTGCCTCCATTACTTCTTCTGGAGTACCTGCACCCGGGCATCAAGATTGCTGATGTTGTTTTGGATTACCTCCAAATTTTGTGAGAACTTGTCTTTCACACTACTGAGTAGATCTGCATTGGAGTGCAAGGCTGAACTGAGGCGGGTCTGGGCAACATCAAGCTGTTTCAGAGATCCACTGAACTGCATAGCTGAAATAAAGCTTTTATCAGTATCCAAAGAAAGGTTATCACAGTATTATATTCTTTGCCAAGAGACACTTCTTCAGAAATCACCCAACTACCCAACACCTTGATTCCTAATGATAGATGAGGATGGCGTGGCGGTGGTGAAAAATAGATAGGGAAAATAGAGACGAAATACCAAGTTACTTCTAATGCTGCAGAGTGGTAATGTTTGCAAAGGCATATTATATGTACATTCAGTAGGATCATGAAGAAAGGAGTGTATGCATACATTTGAACTGGGGTTCAACAATCATTACATTTATATTATCCATTCTTTTTCATCATCAAACAGTCCTTTCCTAAACTGAAAGCAGAATATATTTCTTTCAAAAGTATTAATTTAAATAAATATATAGATATGATATATATAAATAAATATATATATATATATATATATATATATATATATATATATATATATATATATATACATATATATATATATACATATATATATATATATAATATATATATATATATATATATATATATATATATTATATATATATATATATATATATATATGTGTGTGAAAAATACAGGAAAAGAGCAATGGTCATACTGTCCCGTCCCCATATCTACTGTTATCCAGCCTGGATTTAATCTTTTAATATTCCAAGCAAGGACCATTTCTGTATTAAGATTGTTCCAGATATTTATGCTTCTGTATGGGAAACTACAGTTTTTGGTAATCTTACAAGTTTTTTTTGTGTGTAGTACAGTAGAGACCATTTCATAATTGTACAGTGGTCTACATTGTTTACCTTGATCATGAAGAGCTTCTAAGGACACAAGGCGATTCACCACCTCAGGCAGCGCAGAACATAGTGTTTCGGTCTTCTTCACTAACTCATAAAGTTCAGACACCTGAAATGAACCTTAATGAAGTCCAAACACTACAAAAAAACATGTGGTAGACTTATAAATAAATGCTTAGCAAACTAAGTTATTTCTCTATTCTGAATCACATTTCAATGATATACAATCTGAATTATAAAGAAAATACATCCACAGAGGGAACTTTCATTTGACATAAACATGAACATGACATGCAGACTCCAAACCTCATACTTGAAATGTCATTCATGCAAACAATTCATAAAATAAATAAGTAAATAAATTGTTTACTTTACTGTATCTTTGTGACTAGTATGATGAACATGAACCTTGTAGGAGTACATCATTAAAAGGTACAACAGGCTTCCAGGATGTGCTAAAGGTAGAGCACAAGGTGCATGTGTGTACAGATACACCTACCTTGCTCTGTTTGTCAGCATCTTCAATGGCTGCCTTCTTCTCCGAGATGGAGTTCATCCGTGTATGTATGGCATGTAGCCGACCCTCCACATGGTCCAGGTGTGCTGGCTCCAGCAGGGCTAACCTGGCACTCAGCACTTGAACAGCTCCCAATACTGACCTGTGATTGGTCCAGGCCGACAAGCTTGACTGTAAGGCAGGAGGAAGGAAGTGATGGGTATTTGGTTTTATCTTTTTCAAGCACTGACAACATGTCTATACACATATAGTACAAGTAATTATGAATAAAAAATCCATGGGACCTACAAGCTTGTCTGGATTGTTCCCGATGAGGGTCTCGATGCGGTCAATCTTCTTTTCCAACTCTGCCACACTAGCCAGCTGGTTGAGGCGTGCATGCTCTGGGGCATAATAAAGCTCATACACAATGCCATTGCCACCACTAGTGTTGCTTTCACCACTACTCTGCTTCTGATCCTCCTTCTTGTTGCCAGTCTGCTTTTTCTCTGATGTGAGGCCTGTTTGCTTGAAGCTCTCCAAGAGGTTGATGAGTTTCCTTCCAGGAAAGGAGTAAAAATCATCATCAGATTGCTCAGCCAACACTAGTGTGGTATGTACTATTTTGGTATTCTTCAGAACACAACCTGTTTCTAGTATAATAATGTTTTGAGGGCTAAAAAATTTTGCATTTACATAGAAGTACAATGGAGTTCATGTCCAAATAGTGTTGAGTCTGCACATCAGGTTTCTAGTACCCCATGATCTAAAAATGGGTGATAATAGATTACATTCAACTGTTGATAAACATTTATATTGAATTAAAGTTATATAGTAATGTCTCATATTGTGGTCAGTCTTTCATTGTCTTGATTGTTTGGTGAATTCGGACACATTCATGCGTTTAATCATGAGTCTTCTAATACAATCATGCCACAGTCTACAAGATAATAACAAAAATTCCAGGAAATATATAGTATTTGAACAATATATACCTTAATATAACACATTATGGTATGGAATATATAATACTGGTTCAGACAACCTGTCATATAGAATGACAATTTTGGTGAACTGATTGTTTTTTATAAATATTAAAAAATTTTCATTGGCTGTAATAGCAGTATCTTGGGAGTATCAACAAAATGTATTATCTAATGTACATTGTTTAGTAATCCTGCAATGCCTTGTTTATCAAAGCTCACTTTTGGAGGGCAAGTTGAGGCTGGGAGATGGAGGCCACCACCTCTGCTCCCAGTGTGTCCTCCAGCTTAAGGTCCACCAGTGTGCGGTGCAGACTCTCCACCTGCTGCCCAAGTTCCACGGAAGACGCTACACCCTCCCCACACGGCACAGTACCCTTGAATCATGGAAAGATATCAGGTGTATTGACAGTATTGGTGATATGTCATGTAACTTGTATCTTACAGATGATTTGTATCCAAAATAGAGAGCTCATGAGTCTGAGTGAAGATGTATTAATATATATGTACACTATCTAATATATTTCTATGCTTCTTTTTATTCAACCTAAACCACCTTCACCTTCTTTATTACAAGGAATTTGTAGGATTTATATTATGATTGACAAGTTCCTTGACCGAAACTTGGTACAGCATAAGTTAACCTCACTTGATCTTGGAAATTCAAATATGATTACAATACTGTAACAAACATCAAAAAGCAGTTTAGCATTGATCATAAGATTATTGGTCTCCAATTATATTGATATCCTTCACCAGCTATTCAATATTTACCTGATGCTCACAGTGCATTGGTATCAAACTTAAACATGGTCAATTAAACAGCATTCACAAACATGCACTACCAGAATATAGCTGGCATCTCAACTCACACTATGCTATTCAATTAATAGTACTAAATAAAATTTTCATTCAAGTGTGGAATAAAGGGAGGAGGGTGATTAAAGATCTTTGCAAAATAGGTAAACAAACAAAATTGTAACATAGGGAAGAGTAATTTTTGTGCCAACTCACCTTAATGGTCTGTACTTCCTCCATGAGTTGGTTTACCTCACACTGCAGCCGCTGATACTTCTGGATCACCGTCTCCTCTCCCTCCTCACCTGCCACCTCCCATTCAATGCGCCTGCACAAGTGAGAGATAGGACAATGAAGTATAAGCAAGCATACAAATTATAAAAAAATTATATATATATACTAGAATAGAAGAGATCACATGGTATATATGTTAGATTGATGACAATTAGTTATATGATACAGACATCTGCTTATCCCACCTAATGGCAGCTCACAAAGCTGCACGGTGTACACAAACTTACAATACGTAAAGACAAATTGTAAAGACAAGACAGTCAATGTCAACCAAACTCCATTTGGACCTTGGTGATCATTATGGTATGATTGGTAAGGTGTCAGTACATTGAGTGTACTATCAAGGGTTCGATCCTTGGCCGCAGCCCTCTCATGGCTACTTACTTTATACCAATTTCTCAATGTTTCAAACCACAAAACATTACAGTGGTGGTAGCAGTAAAAGTTATATGTGTTGTATCACTGGGTATCTCAATCCATAGCTATTATCAGAAGAATAAAATGCTACCAGCAGAAGAAGATTAAAGAAAATGGAAAACCCAGTTGTTTAAGAGGGACAGTGAGAAGATGTAAAATCACCAGAAATTGATCTAATCAGGAGGGAGAAAAGGTGTGTAGTGACAGGACAGGCAATGTTGACCCAACTCCTTGGTAATCAGAATGGTCTTGCTGGTAAAGTGTCAGTAGTACGTTGAGTATGCTGTTTGGAGTTTGATCCTCAGGCGCAGCCTTCTTATGGCTTCTTATCTCCTTTAGATGAATTTCTCAGTTTCAAAATACAAAGCATTACAAAATAGAAAACAAAGAAATAAAGAGATGAGACACAATTTCTAGCAAATATGTGTAGAAGGACATCACTATATTGATATGCATTTTAACAACAAATACATAAACAAATAAAGAATATAGAAAGAGATAAAACAAAACTCCTAACCTTGCACCATAACCTCGGCGTCGTGCATTTGACAGTCTGTCTGAGAAGTCCACATGGGAGGCATCAAGCACCTGTCAAGTGGATGACATTATCAAGGAAAGGAACATGAAACAAATAAATAAAGAGTAACAACAAAAACTCTTACTCAAATTACCCTTTTTATTTTCAGAAAAACTTTTCAATCCAATGTTTCAAGAGTGAGTGATGTAAGACAGAGTGTGTGGCAGAGTAACCCTTGTACACACCTTTCCTTTGAAGTGGTCGTGGGCGTCACCAGCTGAGACGTGCAGCACCTCCACCACACCGTCCATCTCACCCATATCACTCAGGGGGAAGTCCTGGTCACTCTCTGGCAAGTCACATGTCTCAAACACGTCGGGCTGGTCATGTACCTAGAAAGAAGAGGAGGCAAAGGCTAACAACATGCTGTTTATCATTATCATTATCAGGAACACCCACAGAAGTAAAATGTCACACCCGATGACTGGGTATTAGTGCAACACACACGTTAGAAACACACTTGGTTTTCCTCTCCCTCTTACTATATCAGGAAATACCAAGGAGAAAACAGAAAACTACATAAATCTGTAAAACTTGTCTTTAGTGAGAACATGAGAGAAGGTTGGACATCAAATACCATTCCTGTAAGAGGCCAGCGGTATAAATGTGCTATGGAAACAAGCTTATGCATAAATACTAACAACCAGAGCCTGTACACCTTCCACTTAATTAGTTACTTAGCAGAACTGACAGATGATGACAGCTGCCGTCACACCAAATGAACACGACAATAATGGAAACAAGATGAAATATACGGTTTACTATATCTATACTTAACGCTTTCTCATTATCTGTTATCACCATGTACTGAGAAGGTTGGTAACTTACGATTCCCGGCAGGCCAGCATACTTAGGGTCGGCCATGGCAGAGGCAGACAGGTACACACACACAGGTACACAGACAGACACACAGACAGCAGTGAGACGTGAGTCACCGCCTCGCCCTCCCTCCCAGCTGCTTCACCTTATATTTCGGCAACCAAGAAAAATCAACCAATAATAAGAAGTAAATCAATCTATTACTAATAAAAAGAATAATTATATAAAACTATGTATTATTTTATCTTGCAATAATTCGGTTTTGGTGATAATGATAGCTACAATTGCAGCAGCAGTAAGAGATAAAAACAAAACATAAATAAATCAAAAGCTAGTCAAATACAAAGAAAGCAATTATTGGCGAGATATACGACCAAACACATGAAATAAAGGAGATTGAAGCGCATATTTCTAGCATCAGACCAAGACCAAATGTCATCACTATATAGAAACGTCAACACGCCGCCCAGTGCGCCCACCGTAATTCCAACAGCATATTACAACAGAAGGCAGCATTGTCAAGCCACGATAAGCAGTTATTACCTCACTCACAAGCCCTTTAATTAACAGCACAACAGGAAGAAGTAATGTGATCGTCCCAAAGTGTATTAGAATATGAAATAGTGACGTCCAGCAGAAGGCCCATGTTGGTGTCTGTTTGTTTGTTTTTATTATTGAGTTCACGTCGTGACACTCCAGTGAAGGGTATTTTAACACCAAGAAAGTAATGGATGCCTCTATACAAGACAGCAGGAGGTGTATTGAACACAATGTCATAACGATGTGACATTTTATGAATGCTTAACTCCCTTCATAGCCTGTTCGTCTTCACTTATGTTGTTGAGTTGTTTCTGATCTCTGTTACTGTTAACTTTTATACTGAAACTAATGCCATGAGCTGTCAGTGTGATTAACTATGGGGTCCAGGTATGATGAAGGAACAGTCATACAGAAGTACAGCAATGTACTAGTACCACTTATGAATGAAATATTATAACTGCTTATATTTAAATTAAGTTAAACCAGGATGAGTGTGAGGCTGAAGTCCACTGCTGCAAGGCACTTCACGGCCAGCTGATAGTGCGTGGCTGCAGGAGGCTTTCCCTATCTATCTGCCATTTGAAGTGTTTGAGTCACAATAATTTATTTAATTTGATCTCTTGGGGCTTGGAATATAGTAATAATTCATCAGCCATGAAGAGGAAAAGTAAAGGAATACTTCCACCTGCTAAGCAACTAAAGGAAGAAAGTGAGGCACCACCACAGTTTCTTGATGGTGTGAAGTGCCACATCCACCCAGCAAATTTTGGTTTAATGCGCCATAAGATTTTTGAGAATCATGTCACACGATACGGTGGAGAGCTGGTGTCATCCCTGCCAGGAACCTCGGAGGTGGCTTACCACGTGGTGTTTGAGGATTCTGTGGATGAGGAGAAGCTCAAGCGTCTGGTAGACGTATTAAAATTCCCAAACAGTGTGTTTCTGAGATGCACATGGCTTGTAGAGAGCATCAAGGCTAAGGCAAAGGCTGGGACTAAAAGCCACTTGATTGTGTCCATGAATTCAATGGAGGAACAGAGATCAGGAGATAGATTCTGGGAAACGGATGCTCAACAGTCCAAAGAAACGGATAGAACGTGGCTGGAATTGTCTGTCGAAAAACAGGCTAAGGAGACCAACAGAACACACCTGAAACATGTAAATGTAGCAAAACCTGAATCACAAAGAAACATAAGCAACTCAGGAGTAAATGAAAACCCTGATATCCAAAATACATTAGCCAGTGGTGATCCAACAGCCAAGTTCAATGTTCATTCAACTTCACATGAAAACATAGAAAGTCAAGCACCTACTTTAAATACCACACAAAGTAAAGTAATGGAAGATGAAGGAGAACCAAAAGAATGCGCTAGATTGGAAGCACTGGCAAACAAGGCTGTGACATACAAATGGGGAGCAGGAGCCAGTGAAGAGGACAACTTAAAGTCACTGATAAGACCATTTCCTAAGAATTTACAGGTAATCCATTCACTTCATGTTGTCTGTAGCTTTTATTTCCTGACTCCCCTACTCAAAAATTATTTCCAGAGATACCATACTCCTTTACTATTTGGGAGAACAAATAAGTGCAAATGCTGAAAAAGGAGCATTTAGAATGTATTATTCTTATGCACAATGAGTTCATTCAGAATGCAGTTTTTTTTAATCCATTGTTAATTCATAGTGTAATATTGTAGTGACTTAGTTGTATACACTTATGCTCTATTAGTAATTTCTTTAGTGACTGGGTACGTGTCATAAATGTTTCTCAAAACACATGAGTTAATTAGGATAACATGGTTGCTTCCATAGTATTGCAGGAGCAAGCATTACACACTCTTTTTAAACATTCTTTAGGAAAAGTTTGTATGTGCCCGGCCATCAAGCAACAAGCCCTTGGATCTCAACACTCACATCACCTCAGAGTTAGAGAAGTTAGCTAAAACCTACAAGAGCAAAAATGATACTTGGCGAGCTGTGGGCTATGAACGAGCCATCTCAGCCATCCGGAACTACAGCAAAGAAATCACATCCAGAGAGGTATGGTGGACAGAATAGCAGCCAGTACACACACACACACACACACACACTTATTAGTTTTTATTCAAAAGTGATAAGATACAACAAACACAAAAAAAGAGATGGTTGGGCGGATTGCATATATTTAGACTTTTAAAAGGCATTTGATAAGGTTCCGCACATGAGATTACTATGAAAGGAAGGGAAAGGAGAGCAGTAGTGAAGGATGTAAAATCAGAATGTAGGGAAGTAAAAAGTGGAGTACCGCAGGGATCAGTTTTGGCACCAATAGTACTATGTTTTGAAAGTCGTCGTAAATACCCAAGGCTGAGTAATGTAAGATAAGTTGTCATTACTCAGCATGTTCTCATTAAGTTTGGTAAGTTACATTGATTTACATATTATAAGTAGAATGAAGTAATACTTAGATACTTTACCAATAATACCAACACAATTGAAGGAGGCATTGGCCATTCCTGGCATCGGTGGGCGTCTGGCTGACAAGATTGCTGAAATTTTGGAAAGTGGCCAGCTGAGGAAGGTGGCAGAGGTGTGTGAAGGGGAGGAAGCTGAGACCTTGCGTCTGTTCCATGGGGTGTGGGGAGCAGGGCCAACTACAGCACAAGCATGGTACATACAGGTGGGTGAATGGTACTCTCATCAGCTATCTATCTGTTAGTCTATATCTGATGCCAATTCCTTAGAACTCCACCCTTGGGATAGCCTTGACAAGAATTTAGATTTATTCCTGTCCTTGCATTCCCTCCTTGCATTCTCTAATCTTATCATTCTCCCTTCTCCCCTTTCTCTCATGTATTGTAGTTGCTCATCTTCTGGAAGATAATTGATAATGGCTCTCTCTTCAGGACTTCCGAACCTTAGAGGACCTGAGGACAAAAGCAACACTGACTCGACACCAACAGATTGGCCTCAAGCACTACCATGACATCAACTCTCGGATACCACGCACTGAAGTGGCTGAGATAGAGGACTATGTAAGTGTGGCTGCTGGTTGTTGACTCCTTCATCTGCTACATGATGGCCTGAACAAAACTACCACAGGGAATGTCTAGCAGAAACTTAACTTTGCAGGAAGGAAGCCATTGTGACAATACATGAGACACCTGTTCATAGGGTGAAATATATTTAATGATAATCAGTTTCTTCCTGTGATGAGACAAAGTGTAGAAATATGGAGTATGGGAGAGGATCAGATTAAGTATAATGGAGATGTGGTACTTAAGTAACAACTATGGACTATGTGAGACTTTGGGAGAGTGTGATAACAATTCAACAATCCATTTCAATGCAAAGGGAATTAAATGCATAATTCCAAAGAATCCAACAAGCTTCTATTAGCTAACTGAATCTATTAGTCAATCTCCACCAGGTTCGGCAGGCAACTCTGAGCCTGTTCAAGGGTGCAGAGGTGATGGTGTGCGGGTCATACCGGCGGGGAAAGGCAACCTGTGGTGACGTGGATGTCCTTATTACCCACCCAGATGGCCACTCACATGAGCTCATTTTTAGGCCATTATTGGCCCACCTCAGGGACACAGGTGAGGAGCTGAAGGAACTGTCATACAGTTATTCATTGTAGAGTTACCTGATATCACAACAGGAAGTGTGAGATGCTACAGCTCAATTAAATTTAAGCTCAAACTTTGAAAACTAGATTATAATAGTAATCTAATGAAGGAAAATGATTGCTCATAGTGAAAAAAAATCCACAAATTTAGAAAAGGGGATATTTTAACTTGTATAGAAGAAAAGTATTGGAAATAGCCTGTGTAAGAGTTACACTTAAATCTTTGTGCGAGATATTTCCACTTACACTGTAAGTTGAAATATCTTGCACAAAGATTTATTTAATTCAGTCAGTTTCAAATTTTCTGTGTTGACAGTTCATTAGATACATAATCTATTTCTATTATGTGGATTTGATTGGATTTAAGACCATTTCACTGTGTTTATGAAAATATAGATTCATAAAGAGTGGACTTTTAAAAATGTGAACAGATATTGAACCATTTATCCGGTAACTGTCTTGTGACTTTAGATTTCTTGTTTCAGGCTTCCTGACAGATGACCTTGTGACTCAGGAGGACAACGGTAACCAAAAAAAGTACCTTGGGGTGTGCAGATTGCCCGGAGAAACTAGAAAGGTAAATAAACTGGTTGTATGATGATCACTTCATTGGAATTGCTTAGGGAATTTGTCAGGTAAGTGGTGGTTGACACTCAGGTCAGTGGTGATTGATTTGATAATTAAATGGCCTCCCCAAAACTAGGTAACTATAGACCATATAGTCCTGCTAGGGATAACGAGTGCTACCCCTCTCACCAAGAAGCTGCCGTGAGCCAGGATCAAACTCGCATCCTTTCTCTGGCAGTTTAGACGCTTGGACGTGATTGTTGTGCCGTATGAGGAACGTGCCACAGCCATCATGTACTTCACAGGATCTGCTCACTTCAACAGGTAAGCACAATAGCACTATTACATTATTACAGGTAGCTGCTGCAACTTACTTGTATATGTCTTGTACTTGTATATATGTTATGTAATTTAGCCCTGTATTGGTAGCTACAAGAAATCTACCACCGTAATCCCTGCGGTTTGTATAAGGCAACAATGACTGTGTAAATGATAATTTACAAAGAAAAACAATACGTAGTTCGGAGTGTAATGTATGATGAAGTGTAATACTGTACCTTCTTTTTCAGATCTATGAGACTTCTTGCAACAAAGAAGGGTATGAGCCTATCAGAACACAACCTCCGGGCTGGGATTGTGAGGCAGGTATGGATAGGTTTTTAAAGTATTTTTAGAATATCCATCTAATAAAAGCTGTGCATGTAGAATAATGTTTATGGTTATATTTTTGTCATGTAATGTCAATAAAAATATAATTGAATGTTGCATGGATTGTATATGTATTAAAAGGTGCACAACTGCTGACATTTCTGTCTTGGATACATCATGAGGAAATACCAGGAGGAAATTTTTAGAGAGCATCAAATACACAGATACATAATCAAACAGGAGTGTATTATGTATTAAAACTAAAATTGAACCCTAATGCCAATCATTTTTCACTTCACTGCCTAGAATACAAAACAAGTTACTAATTATATCACTCATGTTTCAGGGTGGAGAGAAGCTGAATGAAGGCTCTGCGTTGGAGACACCCACAGAGGAATCCATCTTTACCCACCTCGGCCTGGAGTATCGCTTGCCACAGGAGAGGGACCACTAGCATCAATGGTATTCTATAATGCATCATTATACCTGATCCGATCAAATGGATGTGGGTTTGTCGCAGGAATGAAATTATATTCAAGGATTAAAAAAGGTCATTAAATAATCTCCCAGTGGTCTAGCGTTCAGGTGTGCGAACTTAGGGTCCCGGGTTCAATTCCCCGTTATTCGCTGACCACTTTTCATTCTTTGGTATTATCGCCGAGTGGCCAAAGACTACCCAGATTGCTGCCTACTGTCCTCAGATGGGACTTACAATGTTATATGCATCAGAGGCTGTAGTAGCAATTAGCCTCGCACGTTCTCAACATATTCAAAAGAGAATGTAAACATCTGAGGCGTCACTATAAAAAATCTGAAAACCTACACCAAATAACAGGCGAGGCAAGTCCTTCTGTGCCTCCATAAAAGCCTAGTGGCGCCAACGGTTAATGATATATAATTCTGCTAGGATTAAGGAGAGAGCATTACCCCTCTCACCAAGAAGCTGTTGTGAGCCAAGGTCAAACTCGCAATTTTTAGGTCACGAGCCGAGTACTGTACCATAGAGCCAGCTGGCCTCCTATTATCTATGGAAAAAGTGATGATTCTATAGGAATGTTAGGGCAGCGGGCAGCAGTGTAACAAGAGCAAAATAGGTGAATGTGATATAGAGAGATGGGAGGTATTATAAGTCGGACTAAAGGTAGGTGGGGAGTGTCAAGATAGGAGTGAGGTTGGTTTGGCCTATACATAATCAATGTCTTGTGACATGGTTCTGACTAAGGAGAGATCACTGGTGAGACGGGCTTGGTCCCAACATCTAGATGCCAAGATTTTGCCAGTGCACTGGCCTCATGGATAAAGTTCACAGGAACACTTGTATTGTCATACACACAGCAATGTCTGCCCCTCTATTTCCTTCCCACCCCTTCAGCTACATCTACCAGAAAATCACTTCTCAACTCAACCTGGATTTTCTTGTGAATCCGTTATATAATTCTTCTCTCCAAGATCCCTCCTAACTTAACATAGCTCCATATGACCTTTGATTAATGGCGCTTACTTATTTCACTTACGTTGGGGCATTGTCTCAGCATGGGCACTTAGCTTGTTTGGTTGTCCCCACAGATGCTGTCTGATCATGTGGACACATCTTTAGGCAAGAAGAATGTGACATTTGTGTTGATCATCTTTATTAGTTTTTTGTGAGGGTCAACAACAGGATTGGAGTATTTGTAATTTAATTGACATGTAATTAATTACAGAAAATGATATAACTAATTATAATTGAATTTAGAACTTAAGGAATTAGTTATATTGTAAAATAATAGTAATTTAATTGTAATTGTGGAAAAATAAAGTAGTAAAAACTTCTAACCATAACTAATTCGTAAATTTGTTTACAAATTCATTCAATAAATGACACCCACACAATACATGTTTTTTTCTTTTTAATTAACCAAAGCTTTTAATGTCCGAAGTTCGGAATTTGTAATTGTAATTCAAATAGTTTTCTTTTGCAGTGATTGTAATTGAACTAAACAGGAGTAATTATAATTATAAATTTTGTAAGTAATTGTAATTACTCCAACCCTGGTCACCAGTACTTCATGCATAAGATCATGAGATATGTCATTCACTGAATGACCAGCACTTGCAATGCTCCACTGAAGGAACGCGATAAACATGGCCAACAGATTTCACATGGATCAATAAACAAGTGAGTGTTAAAACCTTGTTTGAAAGAACATACCTCTCATTCCTGAAATAACTTTGGTGCATCACACTTCACTCACTAGCAAAACTGTATGATTCTAGAATGCCCCATTGTCAGACAATTAAGCAAACTAAACACACACGCAGGTTGCTAATATTGAAGCTCATAAAAGTATAAAAGGCGACCAAAAGGGACGGATTAGGAAGCCAATTCTCTATATTCTCCTACGAAAAGACAAGAGGAAGAGGATAATAATGACCCTAAATGCCTGGTCTTAGTTACCCTCCTTAAGGAAGATATAAGCCAGGTATATAGATAAATATAGATAGATGATATTACATAAGTGTCATATTGTGGGATGTTATCAGGTCCCAGTGTCTTACAATAAGTAATTAAACACACAGGTTGCAAGCATCCACTATTGAAAATCATGGCATTACTTGAGGATGGACTTCCCATAATGTTTAGAGCCCTTAAATACTATTCAATGCATAGATTACCACATTGCCGAGCACAGTTAGCATCAATACCGTGCTGGTATTTGTAGTATTGTTGAGCCCCACTTAGTTGTCTTTTCTCGATAGTTAATTGGTTTCATAGCATTCCCACAAAGATAACATGAGCACCATTAAAATAAAATGACTACTTTAATAATAATTATACAAAGACCTACAAGAGTGATTCTTCCCTAAGATTGTCAACGAGGACAATGTGAACTAGAAAGTTTGTCACTCTGTGTAGGAAACACACTTGCATAGACAATGGCAGTGATATGTAAGCTCTCGGTTGTGTTGTGCAAGGTGATGTAAGGCACATGCGTGAATGCACAACTAAATAAAGTAAACTAACTTTGGAATTACCATTATCTCATTTGGAAAGTAGGCAATATAAACAATCTGGTTTCCAAATGACAATTGTCCACATTTAATACTCACAGCACACCCTCTAGATATCATTTGTTTATTGCACTTTCCATCTACCAATCATATATTATTGTCTTAATTTCATAACCACATGCTTTGACCATTAAGTACTGAATGTAGGTCACTGGACATGGAAAACTTAATGCGAAGAGTAGAATTATAGAAAAATCCTTTGAATAGTAAATACACATGTTCAGAAGCCTTGTTCATGCATTATTAATATTTTGTTCATGATCACAGTAAGCCTTGCCATCACCCCTTCCATTACATTTAATTTTGTTACTCTTCACCCACACAGGACAACAGTCTGTCACTACAGAAAAAATGCAACTCTGTACTGTGTAATTCTAAATGGTCTGGAGGATCACATGCTGAACTAGTTATAATTTCTTTCAGAGGCCACAGTAGTGTTTGAACCCATGCCTTGTCGGGTGACAGATGGGAGCCATTACTGCTGAACCAGGGGAGCCGGGTGTGTGTAAATCTAATCCAGGCCTTCCCAGTTAAATCTCAATCATGCTTCCATAGAAACTTTGAACGTTAAGCCAATGCAGAGAAACATGCCTGGTGGCAGCAAAGCAACTGGGCTGAGTGGTCAGCCGTATATAGTTAAATAATAATTAAAGATACGATGAAAGTCAAGTGCACTTAAAGGGATAGTACAAGATATGAGCAATGGTCACATAACCTGTTTACTCTGCATGTACCCTATTACTAGCTACTCAGACCTACAAACACTGTGGTGGAGGAATTGCCGTGATGCAGTTTGGTGTCTGTACCATAATTACTCACACCACAATAATTGATTTATGTATCACGTGGTACAGTAAGGGTGTGCTGTATATTTCACATCTTAAAAAAAACCAAATTATTCAACAATGCTGGCAGCTATATTTGGTCAGCAACCTGATGAAAAAGTTATTAAATGTGGACAGACTTAAAAAGAACCTTAAGCACTACTATACATTAATGCTCAGTTATAATGCAGGTTCAAAATTCCACTGAGAACAGCAGTGGAAGTGAAATAGCTACAATTCTTAACTAAGGAGTGGAGTTCGTATTTTGTATAATACTTAAAGGGACAATCTTAACCAAATAAGTGTATAAAATGTACATATTTTTTTCTGTAAATCTAACTTCAATCATACTTTCACAGCACCAAACAAGCAGACAGAGACAAGTACAAGTAACTTTACGACCCACAGCTGAGGCAAGCATCCTTGTTCTCCAGAGAGCACACCATATCAGCCATGTTCTGTGCTAAATCTGAGGTGACATCATTGTTTCCGTTCTTACAGTTGTCATTACTGACTGCCTTGTTCACCTTGGTCTTATCAACAGTGAACTGGATGGCATTGGCTGCTGGCTTTGTACGGAGGTAGTACATGCCAGTTTTGAGTCCCTGGGAAAGAAATGTGTGATTAGTAACACTAACTTGTCAAATTTAGTTCATGCACAGAGCAAGAAATAGTGATAGGAAAGATATTTAAAAGCATACACCAGTGAGACAAGAGGCCACAAAACATTCTTACATACCAGTTTCCAAGCATGGAAGTGCATTGATGTCAACTTTCCATAATTTGGCTGTGCAATATGGATGTTGAGGGACTGACTTTGGTCAATGAATGCTCCACGATCTGCTGCCATCTGAAGAATAATCTTCTGCGATATCTCCCACACAGTCTTATACAAAGACTTCAGGTTTTTAGGGATTGCCTCAATGTTCTGAAACAATGTGAGATATGTTTAACTATTAATAATCATTATTGCTAACATCTGTGTAGGCCATTGATTGATAGGACTAGGCACTAGGATAAGTTCATAAAAGCCCAAAACACTTTTTTTTCCCCCCCTTGTCTAAAACTTTTCACACACCTGTCTCACAGCAAACACCTGACCCACACAGCTTCACCCTCTTTCAAAGCCACACTGCTCCTCACAGATGATACCTTCTGCACCCTCCCTGATCCTCTTTGTCAGTATTCTACTATACATCTTACCTACTACACCCAACACTTATACCCCTACAACTAGTACACACACTACATACGTACTGCCCCATCAATTGGTACCATACTGGCCACAAAATACATACCATATTTCCTGCCATATAAGACTCGTAAGATTTAAACTTTGAATAAATCCATCCTCCCAATTAGTTCAGAGTTTCAGGGTTAATGAAACACCACGTCCAACCAAAATGATCAACAACCAACCTGGATGGAACCATTGTGGGCCACCAATGTATTCCTCATGTCATCATCCCAAAGACCAAGCTCCGTCAGGTCCCGCAGAAGGTGGTGGTTGACAATCTAGTAAAAGTAGTGTCGAAACACATTGTATTTATTCATCATAAAAAGAGCAAAATGTGACCAAAGCAACAAAGGTAAAAACATTGATGAAAATCACAATATTTTAGTTCTCAATGCACTACCTTTATGTGTGACACTGCTCATGTTATCTGGCTTTCCTTCCTACAGTGAAGATAATAGCTATTAATAATAGTAATGCAATGGAAGATGAGGATTATCAAGAGCCACCACAAGATACCCACCTGGAACTCCCCGGAGAGGACCCGCCTGCTGTAGATGTTGGAGGTGTATGCCTCAATGGACTCGTTGTTGCCAAGGATTTGTGCTGTGGAGGCAGTGGGCATGGGTGCCAACAAGAGGGAGTTTTGCACACCATACTTCGCAACCTTTTCCTTCAGGGCAGCCCAGTCATGAAGATCTGTTGGTGTCACATTCCACATGTCGTACTGGAAAATCTGACGAGAGGAAGAAAAGGCTGTCAGTGGAGTGTTGGGTGGATGAAAGTAATTGTAATGCTTATAGATGCTGATTAACAGTATTAAGTTCAATATTTATAGCTTAAAAACATCTAAAACATATCTTAAGAACTATATAATCTGTAGAGGTGCAACCTAATAGGCAACTTAACACCTTGCACGTACTAAGTGGTCCAAATTAAAGATGTTGGTTAGCTATCAGTAGATTAATAAGTTCAACAAAATTATAATAATGTTAAAAATGATGAACTAAACATGATTTCCATAAGTTAATAAAATGAATGATAACATCCAGTGTCCTGTAATTTTCCATTCACTTTACTTTCTCATTCAATACTCACTCCTTTGCTCACTGGACACCCTTCATAGGTCTCATAAGGTCCATGTTCCTTGGCCAGTTCACAGCTTGCTTCCATTGCTCCATAATAAATAGTCTCAAAAATCTGTTTGTTCAGGAGCTGAGCCTCTTCAGAATCAAATGGATACCTGTTGGAAAAATGTGTACATATTTATAACATATACTGGAATGGACTAGCCACTTTGCATTATGCCTTTCCTGCAGACATCAAAATCTAACATTAAATTGATCAATATGTGTTTATCCTTTAGGGAATGTCAACTCAGTATAGAGACAATAGGTAAATGACTGGAGTGTGGAGTGAACAGATGTCATAAGTACACACACACTCACCTCATGAGGATGAAAGCATCAGCAAGGCCCTGGACCCCAATGCCAATGGGTCGGTGCCTCTTGTTGGAGCGCTCTGCTTCCACGACCGGGTAATAGTTAATATCGATGATCTTGTTCAGATTCCTCGTCACCACCTATGAAGCATTCAGGATTACTTGCAAGTGTTAGGTTATTTATCATTTATACATGTAAGAAAAATTTACATTCAAGCCACAGGTCACTTAATATTCACATTAATTTGATTCCTCGGGTCCTCGTGAGTGGATGAACTTTATAATACAATTTGTATGTTGCACTGCTGTACCATGGATGCTAATGTAATGTGCTTACCAGTGAGCTCCTACTAAAGGAACACGTTGATGATTAACCTATATAAGCTAACTTAAAATATTATTTATTCACTTATTTATTATTTTTATCTGCTCACCTTTGTCACTTCCTTCAACTTTTTGAAGTTGTAGGTCTTGTCTGGGTTGACATACATGTTCAAGGCAAGTGAAGCCAAGTTACAAACTGCAATCTGAAAGAGAAAATGTTTTTTTAACAAAGGTTGGCTTATGCTTCTACAGCTATCACCACCACTACAACAACTGCTACTAACATAACACCACACAAAAACCCTTACCTCGTCTGGGGAGGAGTACTCAACAATCTCTGTACAAAGATTGGAGCATTTAATGGTTCCCAGATTTTGTTGGTTGCTCTTGCGATTGCAGGCATCCTTGTACAACATGTATGGAGTGCCCGTCTCCACCTGAATAAAATAAATTTCATGTCAAGACATGACAAAATATTGTAATGATAGTCCATACATGCAATATATAGACTAGGCTTAAGCCCAACTACATTTTCCATATAAAATAACAAGAATATCAGCAGCAAATATCATCCCAAACTATGAGTATGGGAAAGCTTTACTAAATATGTTACTCCAGATGATAAACTACATATTCACAAGAATTAATAACTTCAGGCAATTGTCATAGGCATACCTCAAGTACTCTGAAGGCCAGGGTAAGCATTAAAGGCAATGATAAAATTAGATTATGGGGGAAAAATTGTTCATCCTTTTCTGATTGTTATAATCACAGAATTCCCTCAATTTTGTAGTAACCACTAACCTGTGATTCTATGATGGCATACCACAGTGCCTGGGCCTTGACTGTTCGCTTGACTCGACCCTCCTTCTCATAGCTGGTGTACAGCTCCTCAAACTTCTCACCTGTCATAGGAATTCAAGGATCTTTTAACATCAAAACAAACATGGAAGTCATTAATACTCTACTACATTTCAACCATTTCTCTGTAAGATTTGCAGCACTGTATGCACCAGGTTTAATGCATCTCCAAACTCTAGTACATTTCATATTTACCTAATAGTATCATCACAAAGTTCGCTAGAATCTATATACAGTATAGAACTTTTGATTAAATACAATGTACTTGTCTGTACTTGGTATTTTTCAAGTACTTTGGGGTAAGTACAAGTAACATTCTAAACTCCAAGTAAAAGTACAGAAAATATGTACTTAATTCCAAGTACAAGTACTTGGTTGGCCCCAACCCTGATTAAGACTACTGCTAATATTTCGTCCTGATATAAATACGATTAACAAACTACAGACATCCTTACCCCAAGTGTCATGAAGGCCTGGGCACTCCTGAGGACACATCAGACTCCAGTCCCCATTGGCCTCAACTCTCTCCATGAATAAGTCAGGGATCCACAGGGCATAAAACAGATCCCTGGCCCTTGTCTCTTCCTGCATCAATAGAATAATGTTAGTCATTATGATACATTAATAAATCATAAACAAAGAACAACTGACAGCATGTCTAAGTTTGGAAGTTAATATAGAATGAGTACATTGGGGGAAAATATTAATCTATATCATTTTTCTTCCACTACAAGCTTTTCACAGGTAGCAAATTTCTACAGCTTGGATACTCTATATAGATGGTAATTAATGATTTTTTTGCGTGAAAATATTGGTTATCTTGAAAAAATTGTAATAAGCTCTTGTTTACAAGCCGCTACACAAAACATACCTTGCCTGTATTCTTGCGCAAGTCAAGAAAGTCAAAGACATCAGCATGCCATGGCTCCAAGTATATGGCAAATGCTCCTGGCCTCTTGTTGCCACCTTGATCCACATAACGTGCTGTAATAAAAACAAACTATGACTATTCATCAGAGTAAACACTTTCATTTGCCTTTGGGGCTGCTGGATCATCATGAAAAGACAGGAACATTGGATTCCCTAAGGCATAACATTTCTATCTATCTATTTACCTGGCTTATACCCCTGTTTAAGGGGGTAGCCAAGACAGGGTATTTAGGGCTTAAGGAGACATTACCTCCCCCACCTCCTCTGTACCATCTTTTCATAGGAGAGAATACAGATAAGTTATTACACAAAATATTTTATAAAACTGTAAGAGGGTTTAAGAAATATTCCATCCACTATTAGGGTGCAATCTTCACCATTTCCCTTCGGGCACCCTTTTTAACACCCCAAGTAATGATTCTAGGGGCTAAATGATAAGAATTTAAGTGTATATACATATACATATACACATATATATATATATATATATATATATATATATATATATATATATATATATATATATATATATATATATGTATACATATATATACATGTGTGTGTGTGTGTATTTACCTAGTTGTAGTGTACACTACACTCGTGTGGTCCTGTCTCCGTATCTAAATTTGTGCACCTTGTCTCGACTACTCCCTCTAGGGGACTGTCAAACTGGTATAGATATATAAAACAATACTCTTACTTAACAACCAGCTGGGTACTTTATACAACACTGAGGAATACTAATCCATAAAATATGAGGGCTAAAATAAACAACTTTTTAGTAGTCTAGCTTCAAGACCTGGGATTCTGAGGTCACCCAGGTCACCAGATCCATATGGTCAGAAATATCAGAAGGGAGAACAAGTGAGTTACCGGTGTTGTTGTAGACACGCAGCATTGGCACCAGACCATTAGAGGTGCCATTAGTTCCACTGATGTAGCTGCCACTCGCCCGGATGCAGTGCACATTAATTCCAATGCCACCAGCTGACTTGGAGATGAGAGCACACTGTTTGAGGGTATCATAGATGCCCTCTATGCTATCATCCTTCATGGTGAGCAGGAAGCAGCTGTAATGAGGGGAAGGTGCTGCACTACCCACCACTAATGTCATACAGCATTGACTTCATCATCACAGGCTGGGCACAGCAATATGTATGCATGCATGGGAGAACAGTGTACCTTGACATCTGGGGGCGGCAGGTGGCAGCATTGAAGAGTGTTGGTGAGGCGTGTGTGAACCACTTCCCTGAGAGCAACTCATAGGTCTCGATGGCAGCATTGATATCACGCCCATGGATCCCAACAGCCACTCGCATCAACATGTGCTGTGGCCGTTCAACCACCTTCCCTTTGATTTTAAGGAGGTAAGACCGCTCAAGTGTCTGTAAGAAAAACAAATATGACAGGAATGAACTCACATTTATCCAATGGCTGTGGTAAATTAAAACATGACTGCCTTATCACAGCTAAAATCTTGACACTCAACAAATGGTAGGCAGCTACACACCTGCTGTAATGATTGCAAAATATCCCCATGAAGGTACATCAGTGTGGGTAGGGAGTGCAAGGTGAGACTGTAAGCATGAAGCTGAATCTTCTCATGTCCTCTCTGACCCATAAATATCTACCAAAATGTGCCTATTAATGCTATTAGATATCCTTTAGATGCTTAAAAGTTACCTTGAATCCAAAGTAGTTGTAGGAGAAGTCCCGGTCATATACAATGGCAGAGTTGAGCTGTTCAGCATTTTCCATGATGATGGCATGATGAGTGTCACTAATCATTGGTGTCTTCTTGCCTGTTTTGTCACTTGTCATTTTGTGCAGGCTGTCCATCACCTCTGAAACCAACCCAAGCGTTAGATTAAAAAGGCAGCTAAATAATACCCCCAAACTAGCTAACTATATATCATATCGTTTTGCTAGGTTAACTAGAGTGTTAACTCCTTCACCAACAAGCTGCCGTGAGCCAGGATCAAACTCACAACCTTTAGGTCATGAGTCGAGCACTGCACCAGAGCCACCCAGTCCAACACAACTGTTCAAAACACAAATTTCAAGGCTTTTGGCAGGAATTCCCACAATGAGTTACACAAAACACCTACCACTAAATAACTTCTTGGTTTCTTTGTGCAGGTTGGAAATAGCAATCCTGGCAGCCAGTATAGCATAATCAGGGTGTCTAGTTGTCATGGTGGCTGCTGTCTCAGCTGCCAAGTTGTCTAGTTCCACAGTCTTGACTCCACAGTAGATGCCATTGATGACTTTGAGGGTGATGGAAGCCTGTGGTAAGAATAGGGAGCATATACATTACTGTGCTGACACTACCTATATATATATATGTATATATATATATATATATATATATATATATATATATATATATATATATATATATATATATATATATATGTTAGTCATGTTCAGGTACAGCTTAACACTTCCTAGGATAAAACCTGCTGAGTCTGGTGCTCCACCTGAATATTTGTGGTAACTTATGTATTAAGTATAATACATTCCCTAATCAATAGAGAAATTTGCTATCATGGCTGTATCCTACAATGTTTCTGCTCCTTGTCTACTCACTGGATCTATGAAGTCCATGTTGAGGCCATAACACAACTTCTGCACACGGGACGTGATCTTGTCGAACATGACTGGTTCTTTCCGGCCATCTGAAATATGCATTAAAACCATATGTCATGTAATTCCTGTAATACAATGAGTCATGAGAGGGATTTACTACAAAACTTACAAAGATTTAGTGAAAATCATATTCAATCCAGAGGTATAAGGATTGAATCTCTGACCAGGTGGAGAGAATTGAGGCGGCTCTCTCAACAAGCTGCAGCCTTTCCATTAGAGAACAAACATGTCTGCTATTCCTTTCCTCAACTGATGTGGGAGAGCACCAAGTCAAAGGCCACTCTGTAATCGACAACGATGAAGGGACTCCCAACCAAGACTTCTAGGTTTCAAGTTTGAATTCAATACAAGGCAAGGTCATCAAAAACATTTAACTTATGGGAGAGTTTAAGTAACAACTCTGCATATACTAGAGACAAGAGGCAACTTACCAGTCACCTAAAATCAACTGACCAGGTGCAATGGTAGTCATCTTTTCTCCCCAAATGCCACATATCTCAATAAATGGATAGATCACATTATTAGAAGTATTATCTATTTGCCAAATACTTAATATAATATATAATATAATAATAATAGGACTAAAATGACTCAGACTGAAGATAGCAATCAACATGAAGTAAGAAGGATGACTAGAAAATACAACCTATCCTTACCTACCCCAACTTCACTAACACACTTAAACTAGTATATGTGGTATCATTAAATACTTATTTCTGGGTCTCAGTAATAGTAGTGCCCAGATTACCAAATGCCCTGTGTTTATTAAGTAAGAAGGGCATGTATGCTCTACCCTTGGGACCTTCCTGGAGTCAGCACAACAAAATTACTTAACCTCTACAAATTAACCAGTAATGTTAGGTTAGATTTAACTAAGGTCGCCTGGTTACAAAGGTTGGATTAGGTTAGGCAAGGTTATATATAAAGAATAAAAAACAGGCAGACTGGAGGAGGGTTGGAAGCTGCAATAATACTTCATAATAATGACAATAATATAACAAAACATTCACCAATATGGACTAAAAAATCTAAGGAAATTTCCCTAGAAGTCAAAGAAATTCCCTATTATTAATTATTAATTTCCGACAGTGTAATATGGGGCTAGAAATGCTCCTAACAGTGTCATCTAGACCCTGATAGTTTATAGTTACATGTGGTGTATTGGTTGAAACTGCAATAATACGGATTTTACCATTACTTTTTATAATATGCCCCATAATAATCAAGCTTTAGGGGATGAAAATGAAGGGCTGCAATAATTTCCTTGAGGGAGGAAGTAGTCGTAACGGTCAGAAGGAAGTCGTTAGTGGTGTTGTGATGTTAAGTTTCATCTATAGATTTCACTTTAAAAAAAAAACATGCATCACAACTGGAAACAAACCCAATCTTGTATTGATATTCGAACACGTGATGTGAAACCATCGTAATCTGATTTCATGAACAGAACAATAAGCAAATTTGTGAAGTATTATGACTTGTAACTTCTATATTCTCACGTACCTCTTTTAAGTACATACATCTTGGACCACATTGTGACTTCCTGAACCATCTTGTCGCTAAGGAATGAAGAAAATAGCACTTGAACAGGCACAGCTTTAGATGTGTGTGCGTCTCCTTGCCAGGCTGGTGTTTACGCGGGAAGGATCGGGTTTGCGCGCCAAAATTTCTTACTGTCCAATCCAAGCTCTTGGCAGAACTACCAACAAAACAATCTTATTAATGGCTTCAAAAACAAATAATTCCAATTTAGAATATTCATAAGAAATAGTATTTAACTCGTATTTACTCATTTGTGTTTCTCATGATAAAAAATATTTAGAATTTGGTATATTTTTTGTGGTATGAAATTCGAGTGAAAGCCCTATGTTATCCATATTCATTACATACAATACAATGTATTAATTACAAATTATGGTACAATTTTGCGTAATAATGATTCCTGAAAAATATGTATATTTATAATAGACTGGAAATACAAACAAAGAAATGCAGCGTTGGCGGTCAACATGTAAAACAGAAAACGTATTTTAGAGACTGACTTTAATAATTACCACCGTAACAAATTAACATTTTTAACAATACATACTACCTTCTCCACATATGTCCATCACAGCATGCATGCTACATTTCATAGGATTTGTAACTTCGTTTATTTTTATTCTATTCACCTTTTGAATCCAATTTTTCTCCGAATTTTCCTTCCATCATATTTATGCCAAACTCTGGATCAATCTGCTTTCTTTTATGTTCTACCTTCCTGCAGACAGACAGATCTTAGTTAGTTTCATTTTGCTATAAATACGTTGGCATTAGTAGTAGTAGTAGTAGTAGTAGTAGTGTATTTATAAATGGTGCTATAACTGCTGTTATTATGTGTCAGTTGTTTTTCGATGGAATATGTGACAATTATTGAAAAAAAATGTATATCAACTGATGGAAAAACTGGATTAATATAGATACGGAGACAGGACCAAACGAGTGTAGCTCATGCTCTGTATACAACTAGGTAAATAGGCTACAACTAGGTAAACACACACACACAAACACACACACACACACACACAGGTTACTCTATAACGATGATCGCTATGGCAGCAACCTGAATTGGGCAAGAAGGGTATTCTATGGGGGCCAAAGTTTAGTGGCATCCGTCCCTATCTTCGGTGAGACACGTGGCTTACCTCTATCTTCTCGTTGCTTCACCAGACACGGATATGACCTATAGTGTGTCAGGATGCATGCATATATAACTGCGATAAGTTTATCTGTGAACCCATGACATATATAGTAATGAACTTAATCGGACGCACTAGCCATGAACTCTAATAATAATAACACTACTAACTAGGCCATCTAGATAATATCTGACGTTGCTTTATAAAACTGTTATGGTGCTTTCTTGAAATTGGAAAAGAAAAAAAAACTACGTTATAAAAGTTGATACGCTTATCTAAAAAAAAAAATATCTCATGTTATATTGTATTACAATTTGATAACATTTGGGTTTTTTTAAATTATTTCCATATTACTTTATCCCTTGGCCAGTCTTCATCCAATGCAAACAGAAAAATGACATTGTATGAATCTATAAAGTACATTACTAGATAAATTTATACAGCACATTAAATGGAAAAAAGTCGATTATTGTTTGGTTAGTTAAAAATGTAATAAATCATATATTATTTTTCACTTGACGGGGTTGCAAATGAATGGATCACGGCACACATGAACTCAACTCAACCTGATGATAAGTACACACACACACACACACATACACACACGCGTTCACTTTATCTCTGATAATTGAGACTAAACTATTACGTATCATTACCATTATTAACTTTAAAGAGTTTTAGAGTTCAGTGGTAAGTCCTTGGGCTCTGTTTCCGTCTTTTATCGGTTTCCTATCTTTCCCGTGTTCAGTTTATGAGAATTAGAAATAATAACATATCTATGAGTTCCTTTTTGTTCAATTGCTGAGAGCCTTGTGTTGCTGTGGGCACACGAACAACACAAGGCAATGCATGGGATTGGTCCAGGTGAAATTCCCAACGCCATAGTAGTAGTAGTAGTAGTAGTAGTAGTAGTAGTAGTAGTAGTAGTAGTAGTAGTGGTAGTAGTAGTAGTAATAGTAGTAGTGGTAGTAGTAGTAGTAGTAGTAGTAGTAGTAGTAGTAGTAGTAGTAGTAGTAGTAGTAGTAGTAGTGGTGGTAGTAGTAGTAGTAATAGTAGTAGTGGTGGTAGTAGTAGTAGTAGTAGTAGCAGTGGTAGTAGTAGTAGTAATAATAGTAGTAGTAGTAGTAGTAGTAGTAGAAGTAGTAGAAGTAGTAGTAGTAGTAGTAGTAGTAGTAGTAGAGTAGTAGTAGTAGAAGAAGTAGTAGTAGTAGTAGTAGTAGTAGTAGTAATAGTAGAGTAGTAGTAGTAGAAGTAGTAGTAGTAGTAGTAGTAGTAGAAGTAGTAGTAGTAGTAGTAGTAGTAGTAGTAGTAGTAGTAGTAGTAGTAGAGTAGTAGTAGTAGAAGAAGTAGTAGTAGTAGTAGTAGTAGTAGTAGAAGTAGTAGTAGTAGTAGTAGTAGTAGTAGTAGTAGTAGTAGTAGTAGTAGTAGTAGTAGTAGTGAAATATAATACAATTTCTTACGTATCCTCAACAATTACCAGGTTTACAAATATATACATATTTAACTTACATAAAGTCTTAAGGAACCAATTTGATTGCAAACAAATAAATTTAGACGTATAAGTATTTTGGAGTGAATCTTTGGGCTGATTACTATTATAGGTACAACTGTACTGAGAGTCATTCCTCCATTCCCTCGCCCAACTACTGTGTTTCTCTCACAGCCTGAAAGATGGCTACCTCACCCGCCCCCCATTAATCCAAGGTTCATTGGCGACACACACGCGCATGGTCACTGTACCATACACACCTGGGGCCACAAGGGTGATGGGAGATGAACAGGTGACACACTTATCACACACACACACACATACACAGTTAATCACAGTTAATCGTAATTTTATATACAAGCTTAAACTTTTAGTGGAGATACTTAAATATATATATATATATATATATATATATATATATATATATATATATATATATATATATATATATGCATTTATATATATATATATATATATATATATATATATATATATATAAAAGTTCTTGATACACTGATGAATAATTCAGTATTGTACTGCCCAACAGTATACATCCACATATTATGGCTGTTTTTGTCTGTCTGTTAGACTCTTGGCGTTCTGTCTGTCGCTGTCTCCCTCTTTCTGTATCATCTGTTTGTATATTCTCCTGTCTGTTGGAGTATTATATATATATATATATATATATATATATATATATATATATATATATATATATATATCTCCAGGTAACTCAATCACCGTGGAATCCCTTCATTAAATGTTTCTAGATCATGAACCAGTTGCACCCTTTCATGGCACGTAATCAGCTTGCTTCCATATCTCCCTTTCCCCCGTGACACACCACCTGTGGTATACTTCGAAACACGATACTGGATAGACTGACGTTGCAGATAAGACTGTGACGGTGCAAGACCTTTGTATATAACGTTGGTTACCACACTCACTTCAACAACTCAGTGGGTTGCTTCACTCTCAAGTTACAACAGTAATGGAGACTCGTACAGCGTCTTTGGTGCTGGTGTTGTTGGCGTCGGTGTTGGGTGAATCTCAAGCTACTGTTTACCAAGACTGTGGTAGGTTTGGCCAAGCACACACCATAGTTTAAGGTTGCCTTGTGTTTTGAATAGAAGAATATATATCCATTGCCTTGTTTTTCTTTTTATAATTTCGTTGTATTGTTTTACTAAAGCAACATATTACGTGGTACTTAGGAAATGGTATGGTGCTGCATGTATGGAATTCAATGATGTTAAGTTTGATGTATGGTTGTTTGAAGGCAGCCTGATCCAGCATACTCATCCCTCTCCTCTTCGGTACTGCTTGTAGCATTCATGTTTACTACAAAGTACTTATTAAGGAGGATTTGATTGGTAAATATGAAACTACAGGTGTCTAATAAAGTTTACCATACGAAAAATATTACCACTCTGCCTTGACATGTCCGCCGAAGTCCTGGTTGAAGACGTGGTGCGAGACTTCATGTGGCTGGTGGTACTGAACCCCAGCAATACACTAACTTGACGTGTACGGGAAAGTGGTATGATTTAAGGGGACATTGTAGTGTTTCAACGAGATAATTTCACTGTAATGATATCACTGTTGTACCCCCATGTTGAGTGAGATGTCATGTGATTCACGTGGTTGGAAATTCAGTGACTGACGACTGACGAGTGATGTTGTTCATTCACAGGTTCGACCGCAGAGGTGCACGACTTTACACTGTCCTACTGCGATGTTCCTCCGTGCATAGTGCATCGCCCCAGCAACTACAACGTCAACATCACCTTCACCCCAAGTAAGGTTCTGGTGATACGTCACCCCAAAGAATCTCAGTCCATGGAAAATAATAAGCGCCACAGCAGAGCTTTTTGAATTGAACACGGCATTTTTTTTCCCATCTGCCTAACAGCCAGCAGCGCATCAACTCTGTACACAACCATCATGGCCACCATAATGGGAACGGACTTCCCCTGGCCAGGCCCCGAAGGCTGCCCGCTACTCGAGAATGACAGTTGTCCCTTGCAAGCTGATCATAAGTACAAGTACAGCGCCCCGATGCCCGTGCTGTCAGAGTATCCAGCCGTGAGTATCATACCGCTTAAGAACTGCAGACACACAGCTCTTTTAGTTCACGTCAAGGCCTCTCCTCCAAGTCTAGTCTGAGCTCCATCTATGGAAAATTAATGCATGAAAATAATTTTCTTTATTAAAAAACCTGACAGTAAGGTTCTTTTGCCCTCCAGATATCGGTGGTAGTAACGTGGAAGTTGGTGGACGAGAATGAAGTAGTCCACTTTTGCGCCCTTTTCCCCATTGTCATCGTGTGAAGCAGTCGAGCGCTTGTTCCCGCCTCTACAGATCTGACTCCTCAGGAGCCGAGTGGTGCGAAATGGATTCATGTATATGTAAGCGGGCGTGCATATGTGAAGTGTCCTGAATGATTGATTTTTGACATTCACATTTTGATATTCTAAGAATAACTTATTGCATTATTTCAATTGGTTCGTCATTGGGTCCAGGAGGTGTGTGGCAAATATTTTTAGAAAATAAATGTTAAAACATTGACATGCTTATGAGAATATTAATAAAACATTTGCAACCAATTCTCTCTCTCTCTCTCATGGAAAGTCAAAGCTACCCTGACAGGTAAACACACTTAAACAAGAAAATATACCTGACTCAAGTACTAGTTTTAGGCTGACAAGAAAGAGTCGTTCATCACCTATTCCAAAAAGGGCGAGCAGGTGTGCCTCCCTCCAGTCATTTCCACGGGGCGGGGCAGGGCACGGCAGGGGCACAGGCCAACGGGGCACCACCACGCTAGCGGCAATGAGTGGTGGAAGGTCTGCCACATCGACTATTCACTCTTGACATAAATTTTAATTCAAATAAGCTAAACCTATTTAAATAAATGTTTATAGTAAATGATTAGAAAAGTACAAAACGAAATATTGCCACAAGGGGTGTGTCACGCTGGACTGAATTCTCATATTTTTTTTCTTTTTCATGAATATGAAAGTGACCAGAGGTTAAAAATCAACTACTTAATAAACAAGCGTTCAGGTGGAGTGTAGGTTCAGATGTAAGGATACACGGATACAGACACACACTTACATTCAGAAACAACTTGTAGATACATAAACAAAAAATCAGGACTTGGAAAAGTAAAATGGTGGATAAATAAGTCCATTTTGGTGTGTGGTAATTTTTCATCTACCTTCCACATTGAAGTTTTCAGCCATTTATTTTGGCGGGGTATCTGAACAATTCACAACCCTTACACGTCACCATGTACATCCTTTGCCTTAAACATTACTTTATAATGTGTATTTTACTTATTTTTTTTGCCATATATATTTTTTTTATTGAGGTTTCAACCTACAAATTTCATTCACCATTTTGGGCTCATATCAATCTACAGGTGTTAGCATCTTGTACCTACATTTTTCACTACAGTATAATGAATACACTATAATCTCATATCCTTTCAAGTTTCTATGTAAGTACCATTTGCACACTGTAATCATTCACCCTTGATGAATGCACATGTCTTCCCTAACCGGTGCTGCGAAGACTGACAACACAAACCACACCAACTTGAGTGGGAAGATAAGACGACAGTGAAGTGTTTTATTTAATGTGACACTATTTTTCCAATAAAGTGTGCATCGTTTGGCCATGAGGGCGGCGAGAGTGAGGCGGTGTGCAGAGGAGGCCAAGGTGTGTGGCCGCGAGGCTGGTGTGATCAGCACCTCAGGGTGAGAACCACAACAGGTGTCACGTCTCAGGTTAAAAAAAAAGGAAGATTGCGTTACATTTAAAATTATTTGGTTATTCTCTGAAACACTTAACTGCTGTGGCTACACATTAAAAATAATCATGATCTTTCTTTGGGTTATGACACAGAACACGAGTGACATACATGCACGCACACACCGACACACGAGTCACATATGTAGTACTCTTGCTTGTCCTCTATGAAGGTTTAGGTGAAATATATATTTATTCATTACATTTGAACATTATGACACGTCTTGCTGAAAAATAAAGGAAGTGTTTGGAGGAAATGAAACACACCGATCAGCCTGCCTTGAGCTGGTGGCCTACATCGTGACAACACTTGTGTACAATCATGAGACGGAGGAACGCGGCCCCAAGCTACGGAACTTACTGTCTTTCACTCACCTGCCTCACACACCACTCACCTAACAAATGTGACAAAGATAGCTGATGTTCCCTTCTAGCATGTTATTTGACGCCAGAATGATTGAAAACAAGTCCTTTTGAGATGATATTTTTTTTCTTTTGCCACATTTTGTAAAGAACAATGGTAGACACACACAACAAAGTGACTTGCATTGACAGAGACTTGATGAGGAATTACAACACACACACACACACACACAGGGCCTTTTCATGTGCCAGTGTCGCTGCTCTAGAAACGCTAAACATACATCTGGTGTGCGCCAAAAATAGTTTTACTAAAGGTCTTCACGCGGTATCAGTTTGACGATCGATTCTTCTTATAATGTTTCTCCCTCTCCCTCATTTTCTCCGGTTGTTCTCGGTGTGCATCGTCTCTTAGGAGTGAATAGCTTTGCAGTTAGCGGGATCCATAGCTTTACAACAAATCAAATGCGACAAATGTATGATGGGAACAGTGAAATGTGATTTTTCTTTATTTTCCTTTCACATTCAACGCATGCATGACACAGTTTTATAATCTATTGCTGCGAGTTTAATGGGTGTCTCAAGTCAGTGAATTTGTCAGCGTGTATGTAGTTGGTGCGTCTTGTGTATCAGTCTAGGGGTGACGGCAGGCACTCCGCGAACGTGTAACGAACGAGAAACGAAAAAACGTAGTAAAGCTAAGATGACTTACATCAATATCACTTAAGTTAATAATTACTTCGGATCAAATGGAAATCAAATGAAAAATTATAATGATTTAATCCTATTACACTCCAAAGTTTTGATCCCTCCCCCTTCCCTCTGTCCTCACTTTACCGGGCTGGCCTTTCCACAACACACACACACACACACACGATGCAACACTGTACAATCAGGGGACACAACCACAGTATCCTGCACGCGTTTTACTATAACAACAGATCCTTTCTTACAAAACCCCGTCCTCTAGGTATGTACAACCTTTACACAATCACAATTGTAAACGAATCAGACTCACAGTTACATATATATAGTTTTCACCCTATTTTGTGACCACAGTCTTCCTCCATTATTACATCAGGGATAAAACTGTAAATTTACACCCTAGCAGCTTCCACTTTTATTCCTGCCACTTTAGAAGTCACTTACATCAGCAATACAAGTACTTCTCAGTCAGTGAAGGAGTTTTCTCTGACCATATCGTAAACCCAGCCAGCCAGCCGCCTGTTGCATACCCTCCCAAGCCATCGGGAAGCTAATAACTGTCCACCTGCGGCACCTACATTACTTCTGGCTACATACACATGGCTTGAGGGCCGCGGGAGTCTGCAAGGTTGTCGTGGTGCACTTAAGGGAAGGTGACGCACGACGTGGCCACAGTGATCATTAATGTTGATGCGTACAACTAGACCGATCCAACGAAAGGAAAGGTTATGGAAGAGCAGCTCAAGGTGAACGTAATCCTGATGTGTGTGTGTGTGTGTGTGTGTGTGTGTTTTATTACTGTTTATATTGTGTTTTAACCTGTCGTACATACCCTCTCACAAATTTGTACACACACTTACGCATTCATACACACACACACACACACACACACCCACACACACTCTTACAAACACGAAGGCAACGGTAAATGTGTTGTCTACGAATCAACGACACAATATAATAGAAAATATAAAGTCATATGATGACAGTGAATCTTCCATGATAAAATAGTTTGATCTTTGCGGTTCCCTTCTCCCCAAAGATGCACACACACACACACACACACACAAACACGAGGAAGGGCACACATGAACGGTTTTGGTTAGAAAATTACACGCAAAAAATATCATATAGTCGGTTCACTGAGTCCCTCGCTGCACGTCCCTCCTGCTGGTGATGACGGGGAGAATCGCAGACACAATTTCACGGCGAGTTGAAACAAGTGAATTCCGCATTTTTTCATTTATCTTTCTCTAATAACAAACATACGAACTTTTCATACATAATCTGCACCAGAAAAAAAAAAGTGAGTGAACGCAAGGAAGGACTGAATAAAAAAAAAGAAAAAAAAAAGTGAAAGACTAAATCTGAACAGTGATTGCAGTAATGTCACGATACTCAACGTTATAAGTGGAAACCAAAAATATATGTATATGTATTTGACACCTTGCTGAGATTCGAACTCCCTGCAGGGGCGTCTGTTGTTTACCTCACTACCTGGAGGTGTAAAAGTTGGCAGACCACCAGCGAGTTAGTCTTTTACGAGGAACCTTCGACCTCCAACCCGACTCAGTGTGGGCAGCAAGTGACTAATCGATCCTTCAGGTGGTGAGGTAAGCCAGAAACGCCCCTCCCACCTCCCCCGACAGGTGTTTGGAGTCTCAGTAAGGAATTAAAACAACTTGGTCATATGATTTATATGTATCACAAAAAACACCCGTCACACTCTAAGGAATAAACGGTCGCAAATTTTTACCGAAATAGACATTATAATAAAAAAAGTAAATTCTGATACACATATACTTTTTGACAAGACAAGGGGAAGAATATGCCTCGCCCGTGACTTTGCAGGGACACAAACATACACTGTGGGTTTGAGAAGCGACGAGAAACCGATGCTGTAGGAGGGACCTGTAGTGCACGACTCAGCGAACAGACTATAACCTTACAGTCGTTTCCGTGTAGCGTAGGTAATAAGAACCACTTTAAGAGTATCGCTTGTGAACGCACGCTTGGCCGCTCTACTATAGACTTTAGGCGACAGTGGCGGACCGGGGCAGCACCTGGTTGTTGAATGAACGTATACGCTGAGGAACGAGTGAGTGAGTGAGTGAGTGAGTGAGTAAGTGAGTGAGTGAGTGAGTGAGTGAATGAGTGTGTGAGTGAATGGGTGGGTGGATGAATTGGTGGGATAATGGGTGGGTCAATGAGAGTAAATGGGTGTGGAAATCATCGTTAAAGGCAGCAGTAGTTGGTGAGTTAGTCTCGATATAGTATATAAGGATCAAAGCTCATGTCATGTGTGTGTGTAGTGACTAATGATGAAGGCATAACTAAAGGTACTGTACGAGAGAAAGAGAGAGAGAGAGAGAGAGAGAGAGAGAGAGAGAGAGAGAGAGAGAGAGAGAGAGAGAGAGAGAGAGAGAGAGAGAGAGAGAGAGAGAGAGAGAGAGAGAGAGAGAGAAGGAGGGGGGGGGGAGAGAAGTGGAGGCGGTGGCAGAATCTCGCTATGTGCTACACCAGTCTGGGGTCACCTGGAAAAATATTCCATATATATGTATATATATGTAGCTTTCATATACAATGATAAACTTTAATCTACACATCCTAGTAATGTTATTCCTAAGGTAGTACTTGTAGTGACTCTCTGCTTCTGGTTCTGAGTCCTGTTCTGCCACGTCCTGTTCTGCTTCTTTTTTAACACAACGTTTTTCTCACTTCTTGTTTTCTGATTATTATTTGTACGTACATTCTTAGTCAAACAATCATGCAGTCAGCCAGCCATGGAGGGAGGCTGGTGCACTGCCTCTCCACACACACACACACACACACACATCACTTTATGTATATGTGATTTGTTTTGACTTATTGATCTATTTTCCTTCTTCTGAAACCCTTGACAGAGTTCACCTCACTCACTCATGGGTTCGCAGTCAGTCTCACATTTCAGGCTTCGGGTAAGTGTATCCTTGAGGCAGGAAAGTGTCACATCTCACACAAACAACACAGAAGGGAACGACGGTACGAGCGGACCTGCTACACATCTCAGCCAGTCACGTGCTGCGGCGCCCCGGGGATTGGCGGCCTCTGCCGGAAATACTCTCATAACATGTAGGACCTGTGAAAGATGGAGGGAGTGCCCATGTCCGAGGGTCCGTCAGCGTACACGGAGAGGACTGAAGGGCCCTCGATGGAGCAGACGGATTCCTCGGGCGTCTTGGTCATGTCCCCCTCATCCAGTGTGTGCTGCAGCGCGCGTTGGTGGTGCCGGTGGAACGACTGGCGGTGGGGAGGGAAAACAGAGAGAAAGAAAGGGAGCGAGATAGAGAAGAGGGAGGATGGGAGAGGTGCTGTGTGTCACCTCTGGGATGGTGGATGTGTTATAGTTATACAACTACATTACCCCATGACTCATCGCCCTAGTGGCTGCCATAGTGTTACATTTTAGGAGCTGGACAGTTTTTTAAGCACACTGAGACCTCAAAAGGCGCACACAGGGAGTGTCGTCGGTCCACGGGCCGAGACACGCTCAGTGGGCACCCCGCAGTCTGAGTTTGCAAAAAAGGTAACGTCCTTAATAAGGTGACATGAATGTACAAGAGCAGCATTGCTACAACTACCACTGTAGGTCACCGTGATGACCGCTGGGATACCACTCAAGTTACTCGAATGTGAGTCCTGTGCATGATACTGAAAGGACCACATGAAGCACCAAGGAAATGATCCATGTTTTCCTTCTTTAATAACAAAAACAATGATAATCAACGGGGAAAAAGTGAAGGCTGATGGGAGATGAACTTATAACTAACTCATGACAAACACGACAAATGAGGCAGCATGACAGAACAGTATGCGAAATATTTTCTTGTCTTGATGCAATGGTGTGGTGTATAACACATATGCACTTCATAAACTGAGAGGAAACAAGCAGAGTAAGATACAACATCAACAATGTTTGCTGAAGTTATTGTAACGCTGTGCTCTCACAAGGATTTCAATCATGGATGATCCTTGTGAAGGCAAAACAGCATTATGAGCCAGAGTGTCACCTCTACAGTGTCTTGTGGATGAATAAAACAAGAGTGAAGTGGGACTCAAAGAACATCAGCGTGACTGTGCCAGGGTGAGGGTGAGGGTGAGGGTGAGGGTGTGGGCTAAAGAAAAAGATCTTCAAGTACCTTCTCTCGACTTCCTTTGCGACTCTGCAAGACAAGGTATTTGTGGTTAGATTCTACGTCTATTGCTTGAAAAATGATCTTCATATGAGCATCTACAAAAGAATAACAAGTGCACGTGACAGCCTGAGACTTGTGCACAAATCCTTACACCTCAGACCTTCTTCTCAAAACACGACTATACAACTCAAAATGTGATCCACAGTGAACAAATAACGTGCAATGCTTCATCTGCATCAGTTTTATTTCAATATAGCAGATCTAGTTTTATATATATATATATATATATATATATATATATATATATATATATATATATATATATATATAATATCTTCATGCACATCCATTAGGAGAAAAAGGTTTCAGAAATATGAGTGAAGGGAAGAATGACTCATGAGTAAGGCTTCTGTCCATGCCAAGATAAGCTTATGTACATATAGTTACAGTAGGGTCCCGAATAGTATATAATGTATATCATATAATAATGTATAGTATATTAATATATAATATAATGCATAGTAATTTCCTTTTCTTTATTCATCATGTAATTTGAGTGATTCGTAGGTTAAATTCAATGAAATATTTATACTTATTTGCATTTGGTTGAGGAAAATATTTTCATTAATATTCTATTAACATCTAAGCTACAGACACAGTGTCTGCATCGGCCACTGGTGGGTGCACATAGATATCGATCCAGGGTAAGGATGACCATTTCAGGTGGATCTGTGGACGAGCGGACAAAATCACACTCATACACTGCAGTCACACACTGGGCCGTGCCAAACCTATGAGTAGTGTGGCCGTGGCTTCATACTATTAATATGCTAGAAAAAATCACCCCTTTTAGTGTATCTATTCGGGTCAATAAACAAGAGATAAGACTGGCAGCATGTTACACCTTCCCCACGTTGTCTTGTTTACAGTCAACAGGCCAAGGTGACAGGCGCATCACCATCCCACAACTGCGCCATATCATGTTCACCGTTTGCTAAACTGTTAAAGTTAACATTCTAATTCACTTTTATGACTATATATTCATCTTTATATATGACATGAATATATCTATTTAAACGAGCTGCTTTAGTCTTGTGAGCTTAACGGCGCTGAAGTCCATCCCACACCTTGGAAATTAATTACGGTTTCGTTATATAAGCCGCTAAATACAGAATTCTATATCATGGTATGAATATGTATACCTGACTATCATTTAATGTAGGCAGTATTTGTTAGCTTCCCGAAAAATAGGCTTTAAATTCAGACTCAGCCATCCATCGAATTAAATTATTCCCATTGATTATATATATTGAACAGCACGAACTCGTGTATCCACCAAATGGTCTCACTGTTCGGCACACCACTGTATTTAACAATGTATATCAAACCGCAAGATACACGCATCATCCTTAAACTCAATGACCAATCACAGTAGTAGGAACAAAATAGGCATCACAAAACCATGGCAAGCCTTAAAATAATACGACTCTAAAGAAAAACAAGGAAGGAAGGAAAGCATCTCGTTGTTGTGGCCATGATGAAGACAAAAACAAACTCGTACTTCAACATGGAGGAAAAAAGCGTCAGAGAAAGCTTAAAACCCATGCAAGCCTTTGACGGGGAGAGTCTTGGCATGGGTTCCTCCCAGCCTCCTCTGCGCCCCACGACCCGCCCTTCACCCACCTGCATGGAAAAGCGGCGGTGCGTTGCCTTCCTGCCGCCCCGCCTCTTGGAGATGTGTGGGTTGTCCTTCCTCATCGTCTTGGTTCGTAGCACCTCCAGCTGAGTATAGACGCGCTTCAGCTCCGCCTGCAGGAGGAACGGAGAGACGGAGGGAGGGAGGGAGTGTGAGGCAGAATGGCAATGGTGGCCGTAACCATGCGGCAGAAATGAAGGGAAGGACAGAGAGAGGTAGGAAGGGAGGAAGGGAGGGAGGAAATGACAGCGTTGCAATAGTAGTTGAAATTGTGTTGCAGAAATGAAGGGTGGGAGGGAGGGAGGATGGGTGAGTGAGAGGGAGGGAGGGGAGGGAAGGAGGAGGGAATGAGAGAACGTGGTAATAATGGTTGTGATTATACTGGTGAGAGCAAGGGGACGGATGAGGGGCGTGAGGGGACAGCAGAGGTGCGGCGCAGTGGCGTCTCTTATTAATTAACCGACTTGGGCATAAGACCACATAAACAGACCTTAATCAGAGAGTAATTAGACGGTTACATTTATCATCCTTCCTCCTCCCCAGCCTCCTTCCATGAACACTGATCCGCTGCCCACCACTGTGTGTGAGGCAGACGTGACTAACACCTCCATGATGCATTCCAATTAAAACGTTAATTAAAACAAAAGGATTAATGAAGTGATTAAGCCGTTGTGTATCAATACGTTTATTTACATATCCGTGTCTGCCAGTGTCAAGGGTTAGGATTCCATTCCATTAAAAAAAGATTGACAGCTTCTAAATATCAGCCCTTTATATATACAACACTTGACATTAAACTATCTATATAATTTCCGAGTATTTCGTTGCACGTTTGCAGCTAAGAATTTTAAATAAGTATCCACAACACATGTCAGCATGTACGAAAAGTATTAATTAGCTGCGCTCTGCGTTACCTGTCTTGCAATAACTGAGGTAAAGTAGAGGTCTGTGTTTAACGATACTACGATGGTCAAGGCGAAAAATTGGGATAAGTAAGACCAACCAGAGGAAAAAAATAGGGAAATATGGGTAAAAAAGACAAGTCAATGTAAAGGAAAAACTATACAAAAGAAAACCAACCAGTGAAAATAAAACAAAGAAATGGGGAATGTAACATCATCCGCTGGAAAAAAAAAAACTGTAAGAAAATGTGAATATAATACTTGTTCATGAAAAAATAGGAAAATGGGAAAAACTTGTCCACCCAGTGAAAAAAAAAAGAAGTTGAATTAATGCAAAATATTAATTATCAAATGTCAAGAATTAATGGTCATATGCAAAAAATTGATTGTCAAATGTGATATACTCGTACCGTAGAGTTTGGAAAGAGTTAATTATAAAACTTCAAGAATTGATTATCAAATATGATATATTCGCACTATAGAGTTATACTGTCGCGCTCCAGATCAATGGTTGGCAAACAATATGTGTGTATCAATCTAGACCTTGAATGACCGGTGGCGTGCCCTTTGTGTTACCATTGTTTGCCTGTCCACCACTGCCGCGTTAGGGTTTGATGACTTCATGCTACGTGACCATTACCTTTCATGATCCATCGTAAAAGCCAACACTTAACACACCAGTCAATTTAGCATAGATAGAGTGACTAGTATGGTGAAGACAATACACCTTTCACTCACTCACTAATAGTAGTATATAACATTCATATCACTTTAATAATGCCACGCAAAGTTATCTCAGCTGTACGGAAAATAAAAAAATTATGACTTTAAAATAAAAACAGATCTATGGAAATAAAAACTATATAAGGTAAACTATAATCCATATACAACAGCTTTCATCATCACTTGCATGTTATGGAAATACAGAAAAGGTGAAGGCAGTGTTTGTGTTGAGCTAGGAATGACGTCACACTTTGGCTTCCTATTCCCATGTGTAAAGGCAGACAGGAGGATAATATGATCACAAGTCTGACAGTTACTATGACAGCGGGACGGATTATAAGCCTAACAAACAGTGATGGTGGGTGGTAGTGCAACCTTGACCAGCTAGGGGAGTGGGAAGCATTAATGTAAGTTTAACTGAAACACCAAAGTTCATGTGGTGGGTGACTAGTGGATATTCAGTAATGCTGAGTTAGTGTAATAAAAGGTGGTAGGAGAGATGTATATGATTGTGATAGACATTTGTAATTAGCAATGTTAAAACTCTGAAGGCATCTGTGTGGATGACAGGGTAAGCATGTATAAAGAGGAGTGAATGAGTGTGTGAGTGTGTGGAGGTGTGAGTGAGTGAGTAAGTGTGTGAAGGACTGAGTGAGTGAATCTGTAAAAGAGTGAGTGAGTTAATTAATTAATTGATCAAATAATGATAGTGAGTAAGAGCGAGTGAATGGATGAGCAAATAAAAGAATGGATCAGTAAAAGCAGTGCACACACACACACACACACACACACACACACACACACACACACACACACACGTACACTCACCCTAATCTCTTCAGGATCCATCTGGCTTAAGTTGATGTCCGAGGCCTCTAGGTCCCCGTTGGTAAGTGCGTCGCAGAAGCGCGGTTCATGGGCACCTTCCGTGGTGGAGTAGGTGCGTCGAGGCAGCTCCCGCCCACCACCCCCGCCCGCGCACCACAGCTGTCCGCGAGGATGACATACGAGGTAATTTTTTTGACTTGCTTGCTTGCTTTTTAATTTGGTTTTTATTTACTCTTATTTGGTGTGTTTTAATTCTGTATTGCCTCTCTTAATTCGTGTATGTATGTGTGTTTATGTGTGTTGGTGTGTGTTTGTTTGTTTGTTTGTGTGTGAGCTGGTGTATGTATGTATATGTATGTATATGTGTATTTCTTGTATATTTTATCAACAAAAATAAATATTGTCACTCTTTTCCTTCTATTTATTTCCTACATGTTTTCTTTATTAATTTATCGCATTAAACTTTACATCTTCAAGTGTTTCTGGCAGTGGTTTTTATCCTTGTGCACCTGTTGTAATGATTGACAGTCTTGTGTTGATGTGATTAATGAGAAGAAAAAAAAATTCCTGCATCATTCTAACAGTCTCGTTTTCTTCCCGCTGTGAAACTCATTTCTTCTCTCCTTCCATGTCACCCGAGTAAAAAAAATAATAAATATGCTGTCAACTCATTCCTTGACGTCTCAATATCTAAATAACAAAACTGTTTCACTACATCTCTCTCTCTCTCTCTCTCTCTCTCTCTCTCTCTCTCTCTCTCTCTCTCTCTCTCTCTCTCTCTCTCTCTCTCTCTCTCTCTCTCTCTCTCTCTCTCTCTCTCTCCTTTCTTTCTTTCTCTTACTAAGGGCCATATCCTCATTGCTATATTAATGTTCCATAATTTTCATCACATAAGAGTTGACAATCCATCTCACCATTCCTTCACCATTCTGACGTGACTCACCTTAGGCACGAGGATGAGGAGGAGGGAAAGGGTGACAGTGAGGTGCGTCCGGGCGAAGTAAGCAAGGAAGGCGTGGTCGGGATGGGCGCGGAGCAGAAGTACGTGTCGCCCCGCATACAGCACAGTAGAGGAGAGCAGTTCAAGGAGGAGTGCGGCGGTGAGGCTACGACGCTCACACAGCTCCCCCACCTCACCGCCCTCCCCAGATGCCTTCCTCAGCTGCCACGCCAGGTACAGCCCAAAGCACACGAAGATCAGCTCCCCTGAGGAGAATTATGGAAGTAGCCACTTCAGTACCATGCGCGCACACACACACACACACACGCACACGCACACACACACACACACACGCACACACAGACACGCACACACACACACACACACACACACACACACACACACACACACACACACACACACACACACACCTGCCTCCGTAACGTACTCCCACCACATGCTCTTGCAGGTGACGAAGGCGAGGCCCTCAGGGGTGTGGCCTAGCACCAGGAGGGAGTGACCCTCGGTGGCCAGGTGAGCCATGAGGGCTGACCAAGCAGCCAGGTAGCCCGTGACGAAGGCCACCAGACCCGCCAGATACTTGAGGAGGTCACGGTCACGGATGACGTAGCGGTGAGCCTTCCTGGTGCGGTGGTCCACCAGACTCCTGCAGGATGATCCCAAGCCTTAGTGACCCCAGCCTTAGTGACCCCAGCCTTAGTGACCCAAGTCTTAATTACTCATACTCCTCCCCATCCCTGTCTCCTATACATGCCGCTCCTCCTTCCGTTCTCAAGTTTCTCTTCCCTCACGTCCTCACAGATTCCTTCCCTCATACTCTACCAAATTCTCGTCCTTCCTACTCCCCTCCCTCTCTCTCTCTCACTCTCTCTCTCACTCTCTCTCTCTCTCTCTCTCTCTCTCTCTCTCTCTCTCTCTCTCTCTCTCTCTCTCTCTCTCTCTCTCTCTCTCTCTCATCCTTTACAGCCGCCTCCTACTCTGCCCTCCTCCTCCTTACCTCCCTTCCTTCCTCCTCCTTCTCTGTCCCTTAGTCCGTCCCTAACAACCTTTCAATTCTTTACTCCCGCCCCTCCTGTTCAGGTAATTACACCTCTACTAATTGATTCCTTTCCTCCCCTCCCATCCACCCTCCCTCCCTCACGCCTCATTTTTGTCCCTCTCTCCCTCCCTTCCACACTCCCCTCTTTCAATGTCCTTTCACTTGTAATATCTCACATTTCCTCCCCTCCTATTACATACACTTTTGATTCCCTCCCTTTCTCCCGCTCTCCCTCTATAGCTCTCTACTTCTCTCCCTTTCCCTGCCTCTCACTTCCAGCCGGTGTTTACAAGATTAAATTTTCATATTTTTCGTCCTTTAAATGACGATTTTGAAGATACTTTGAACCTGATGCGTTAGGGAGCAAAAAAGGGAGAGAATCTGACACATAACGTTCGCCTGCAGTCCTAGCACCCTACACACACACCCTTACCACCTCTCTTGGAGCCCCTGAAGACACGAAGACAAATCAAACAAGGCAAACTTTGGGTGTGAAATATTATGTTACTTGATATAAAAAACGCTCCTTCTTTCTTGTCTACTCTCTCTCTCTCTCTCTCTCTCTCTCTCTCTCTCTCTCTCTCTCTCTCTCTCTCTCTCTCTCTCTCTCTCTCTCTCTCTCTCTCTCTCACCTGTAGAGTTTGAGAACAATGGCACCGTAAAAGATAGCAAAGCCCAGCTCGCGGAACCAGGGCTCCACCATGCACATCGTGACGGAGGGCTCCACGAAGCGAAGGAAGATCTGTGGGGCAGTGTTAGAGACAGTAGTAGTAGAAGTAGTAGTAGTAGTAGTAGTAGTAGTAGTAGTAGTAGTAGTAGTAGTAGCAATAGTAGTAGTAGTAGTAGTAATAATAGGTTTTCGTATCTATAATTGTTAAATAATTGCAACTCATTCAATGTATTCGTGAAGAGTTTTTTGCTACATTATAGGAGTTACTGGAACAGGAGACGAAGAAACAGAAAAGGAAAAGTATCAACAATTACAACAGCAACAACTGTCACTACTACTACCACCGTTACTACTACTACTACTACTACTACTATCATCACTACTACTACAATAACAACAACAACAACAACTACTACTATTACTATTACTACTACTACTACTACTACTACTACTGCTGCTACTACTACTATTGCTTCTACAACTACTGCTATTACTACCACGACTACATAACTTACGGTGCAGTAGATGACGACAGCTCCTACAAGTATCATCTCCAGCATCGTCCACAGCGAGACAGCAATCACCTGCAACACCACCACCACCACCATCATCATCATCATTATTATTATCACATCATTACTGTTGCATTAAAACCTTTATTATCATTATTTAAATTCATTCCTAAATACCCCACTTCAAATCTTTCACCACCACCACCACCACCATCACCACCACCACCACCACCACCACCACCACCACCATCACCACCACCGGTAACACCTTCGTTAGACGCTCATTAAGATTGATGGAATTACTATCTCATTCCTCTCTCTCTCTCTCTCTCTCTCTCTCTCTCTCTCTCTCTCTCTCTCTCTCTCTCTCTCTCAACACGTGCCTCATTTATCGATCTCCCTAAAATTACATTGACTAACGACATCAACACAACGCACCTAATCGCATTGAGTATATGATGAAAAAGGTTAACGAGATAACTATGTGTGTGTGTGTGTGTGTGTGTGTGTGTGTGTGTGTGTGTGTGTGTGTGTGTGTGTGTGTGTGTAGGCAACGTTATCACTGTGATAATCTTCTCTTCCCTTCATTCATTCATTATCAAATATTTCACGGCAAATTGCTACTCTTCTACAAATTTGTGATAAACTAATGGGAATATCAAGCTGTCTCTCTCTCTCTCTCTCTCTCTCTCTCTCTCTCTCTCTCTCTCTCTCTCTCTCTCTCTCTTGTTAGATAAAAAAAACTAAACTAAAAGAACCAGCGGGGAGGGAGGACCAAGGCACATTAGCCAATGAGCGAAGCGGTGGTCAATGACGTCATGATGAGTTAGCCAATAATCGGCTTCAGAGGTAATGACGCGGCAGTTCTCTCAGAAAAGATCCTTCGAGCTTTTAAAAGAATCATGTTTTTGAAGACATTTTAAAAAATATATTTCCACAACTACAAATACAATAACTTACTTGCTCCCTTAAGTAATGAAGAGAGAGAGAGAGAGAGAGAGAGAGAGAGAGAGAGAGAGAGAGAGAGAGAGAGAGAGAGAGAGAGAGAGAGAGAGAGAGCACCCCTCACCTTACACTTGCGAATCTTGAGCACCACGACGGCCAGCACCACCGACATACAGACAGCCGCCGCCTGGAGGCACGCTGGCAGGAGGCGGGGAAGGGCATGAGTACTGATGGGGCAGGGCAGCGTGTCGGAGCACAGGTCACATCCCTCAGGGCAAGGCAGGCACCTGGGAGCACGTAGACACCTTCACATACACATACAGACACAC
>JAPQNM010000006.1:6822702-6827702 GCA_029783475.1 Metacarcinus magister | reverse complement strand
CGAAAAGAGAAGGATAGAAGGCCGTTTATCCCACTCAATTTGGTGAGGAAGCTTTCAAGATGGTTCTAGACAGATAGACAAAGAGACAGACAGACGTGATTGTTTTAATAATATAAATTGTTAAACGCAAGACAGACAAAGAGTTAGAGAGAGAGAGAGAGAGAGAGAGAGAGAGAGAGAGAGAGAGAGAGAGAGAGAGAGAGAGAGAGAGAGAGAGAGAGAGAAAGTAGGAGCATTTCAGCTAAACTTGGCACTCAGAATCCGTAGAATAAATGGCTGTGGTGTGTTGTTCAATACTCCGATACTCTCTCTCTCTCTTTAAAGTGAAAAAGAGGAAAGGACATTTGCTCCTCTTTTTCAGTCCCTTCCACGCCAAGGTTTAAATCGTATACCTCTTCCTTTTTCTTCTTGTTCTTGTTCTTGTTCTTGTTATTGGTTTTGATTCTGTTTTTCATGTTTTTGTTTTTACATTTTCCATCATTTTTCTCGTCCTCGTCCTCCTCGTCTTTCCTGTTTTTAGTTTTCTTAATTCTGTTCTTCAAGTATTTCTTAATGTTCTTGCTTTACTTCTTCTTTTCCTCCTCCTCCTCCTCCTCCTCCTCTCCTCCTCCTCCCCTCCTCCTCCTCCTCCTCCTCCTCCTCCTCTCCTCCTCCTCCTCCTCTTCGCAATCTATCTTGTATGCTATTGGGTTTGAAGTGAGGTGTTCCACTATTTTGTCTATGCCCGCCTTGAGGCACGCTCTGGGGACAGGTAAAAGAGATTTCTTGCCCATAACTCTAGCGGGAAATCCTGCACCTCGCCTGTCTCTCTCTCTCTCTCTCTCTCTCTCTCTCTCTCTCTCTCTCTCTCTCTCTCTCTCTCTCTCTCTCTCTCTCTCTCAAGTCGTTCTTTATGCATAATTGCTACCTCTCCATGTACAATGCAAACACAGGAACGTTATCTGTCTCCTAAAGCAAACAATACTAACCCTCATTCCACCTGACATAAACACAAGAAAAAGTAAACAATTAAGTAGAAAGACAGAACGCGTAAGGATGACGAGATATTTGTTTACAGGGGTGAAAAAAAAATATTTATGTTCATATACAATAGGAATACAAATAAGATTCCAACAGAAGCCTTACGTGTAGCATAGCGAGGCGAGGAACTTACCGGAAGGAGTTTAAGGCCTGTTTTTGGGAGTATGCTAGCTCGATCTCGGCGCCGCTGAAGTACCGAGGGCCAGGCCGGGGAAGGTAGTAGCCGGGGTGACACTGACATCGGTAACCCCCGCGGCGGAAACCCAACCCAACCACCGACACACACTGCAAGGAAAAGGGAAATTAGGCTTACGTTATTATTATTATTTCTCTCTCTCTCTCTCTCTCTCTCTCTCTCTCTCTCTCTCTCTCTCTCTCTCTCTCTCTCTCTCTCTCTCTCATAATACTACGTCCTTTAGCAGACTCCTCATCACCAACTACTCATCTATCTACATAATTATTCACAACAACAACATCACCTGGCCGCCACTCACCCCCGCCCCCCGCCCCCCGCCCTGTACAACGCAGCTAAATACACGTGACGTCATTCCTCGTCTCGTCTTGCCCCGCCCCGCCCGCCCGCCGCCCCCACCACACCTGCCGCCCATCGTGTTGCTCTGGATAAAACATGTGTACCTAAGTTTTGCGTCAAGGAACGAGACCTTCCAAGACTTGACACGACTTAAAGATTTTTTCTTTCTTTCTTTCTCTTTCTCTCTCTCTCTCTCTCTCTCTCTCTCTCTCTCTCTCTCTCTCTCTCTCTCTCTCTCTCTCTCTCTCTCTCTCTCGATGATACAAACAGAAAGATAAGCAGATAAATATATGTAAATGAATAAATGAATAAATGAATAAATGCAATAGATAAAGATGAATTGATAGATAAAGTAAAAAAATATGGATAGCTAGATAGAAAAGTAAATAGACAAACATACACAGATACATAAAGACAAATATGATACGTTACATATAGATAGATAAATGGAGAGCCAGCTAGACAGAAGCATGTATCACCGTAACGGTCTGGTGTGGATGAAACATGCATGGGTGTGAGATGAAGGCCAAGGGTTTGAGAATATCACGGAGCGAGCCGCGGTCAGGCAAGCAAAGGGCAGCGTGAATAAACAATATCAACAAACAAAACATTAACGTAAAATGACAGAAGTGAAGGTGAAGGAACACAACATGAGGCGCTTGGCTGCTGTGCTCCTCTCCGATACGTGGTCTTTGCGTTGTGAGCCTTTTACCGCTGAACCCTGCAAGCGTGGCGGGACAGTGTGGATGGGGCGGGGCAGGATCAAGTGTTTCTCCTCGATTGGATTTTGAGCCTCAATCATCTTGGACAAACAAACTGACAGACAGTAATGCTGATCCTAACTGAGATGTTATCGAAGGACATTAGGAACATTAAAGACCACTTTTACTTTTACTGTTGCTGTCATCATTATCCTCCTCCTCCTCCTACTCATCATCATCATCATCATTACTTTTCATCTCCACTAGTATTATAAGTAAACTATATATCGTCAAATCCGGTAGGCCTACAACATTAAGCAGCGGGAGGCAGAAGACCACAGGAAACAGAGCCAAGAAGGGGAGTATAATGAGCGTAGCCTCAAGAATCCCATCCTGATAGCGTGGAGAGATGCCAGGCCGCGCCCACACCAGCTGGTGCCTAATGGTCTGTTACACATCGATAATCCAATATAATCAACAGCGTTCCAGCGATGACCAGCGACAACCACAGATCACGACCAGGACAGCCACACCTCACGACCAGGACAACCACAGCAGTCACAGCTTCAGATGAAAACACAGTAGCCACATCCACAGATCAGAAGTGCCAGCGATAACTAGGCAGCTGCAGCTTCCAATCAGATTAAGTACCAGCAATAATCAGGTACAGCATCACATCACACCCATTTCCCTGCAGGGCGCTGTGAGGGAGCCGTGCATGAGATATGAGTGGACAGAGTGCCATCAACCACGACAAGATATTTAAGAGCCTAGTAAGCTGAGAACACCACACAGATACACAGGTTTCTTCTTGGATACGCCATGCAAGGCTGCCACACCCTCCAGGCAGCGCTAAGTGACCTTGTAACTGTCCTGTACTCGGTTCCATCTGCCAGTCACCCATGACATCCCCAACACACTAAACAAACACTACCACCACCACCACCACCATCACCACCACCACCACCATCACCACCACGCGGCTCCCTAACTAAGACAAGGCATACAAGAGTCATGTAGGTCCCTTGGTCTGGTGTAGTAATGATAAACTTTTAATGTAATTTGGTATTCAAGGCAGCGAGCGGTCATTAAAACTCTGCGGAGAAGTCTAACCTTATTTCACGTCACCGCGCTCCACCCACGCCGCCCGCCGAACATGCTGGTTATAAGCATTCGACTGCCAACTTGCTAGCTTGCTTACACCCACCCACACCACACCACACACACACACACACACACACACACACACACACACACACACACATACACACACACACATATATATGTACACGAAAAATACCCACAAATATTGTTAATGCTGCTACTTTTTTACCTCTACTACTACTGCTACTACTACTACTACTACTACTACTACCAGTACTACTACTATATACTACTACTACTACTACTACCATTACAACAACTACTACTACTACTACTACTACTACTACTAATAATAATAATACTCTACTAAAGCTATTACTACCATCATTTTATTTTTCTCCATATCAACAGCTATATCTTATTCAGAACTTTTTCTTTCCCTTATCATCTGATGGCGGACTTTCAGCATTCAGGACAACTCAGATTGGGGTCTGGAGAAGGGAAAGAGGGGGAGGAGGTTAGGAAAACATGGGGAGAGGGTGATACATGACCCAATGACAGCCAAATTTATCCCTGTTGCCTCCCCACCTTCCCTTCCTCCCCAGAGCACTACAACCCCACATTGTGTTGGAGATATTCGGCGAGCGAGCCATTTGCCGCATTGTAATTTCCTTGCGGTCACACGCCACCCAACGTCGTCTGTTCGTTGGTCCATTGTAAGTGAAGGAAGATATTACAGTACAATTCAGACTATGTTGCGCCAGCTATGAGACGGGGACTGGGAAGAGTTATTTGTTATGGAACTAATGATTGTTAGGATAAATCACTGTTGGTATTTCTTCTAGCGTGCAAAACACATGGGAGCACGCAATCATTCACAGACATGTATACTCGCACACACACACACACACACACACACACGAACACACACACACACACACACACACACACACACACACACACTAAAAATACCACAGGAAAAAAGATATGCAATTTCCATAAAATTCTTGGAACCGACACCTCATCACTGTCCCACCACCACCACTGTCACCACCACTACAATAACTACCACAACTGTTGCTATTACCACCACTATCACTATTGTACTGCCACCATCAGCACTATTACTACTACTACTACTACTACACCATGACCAGTATCATCACTAACCTTACATCACCACTATCATTTCTTTTGTCACCACTATTACAAAAAACACTATAACCGCTGCCACCGCAGAGCTACATCGATTGCTCTCGCTCTCTCTCTCTCTCTCTCTCTCTCTCTCTCTCTCTCTCTCTCTCTCTCTCTCTCTCTCTCTCTCTCTCTCTCTCTCTCTCTCTCTCTCTCTCTCTCTCCACTAAAGCTTTCATTATTAACCATTACTCAGAATTTTTTACAACTCTCTCTCTCTCTCTCTCTCTCTCTCTCTCTCTATCTCTCTCTCTCTCTCTCTCTCTCTCTCTCTCTCTCTCTCTCTCTCTCTCTCAATGATTTTTTACCCGGAGTCTAGACGAAAGTTAGGTCATTACAATATATTTTTGGACCACCATCACCACCACCATAATAACCACCACGCAAATCCTACACTACCACTACCACCACCACCACCACCACCACCACCATCATCACCACCACCACCA
>JAPQNM010000006.1:6810202-6817702 GCA_029783475.1 Metacarcinus magister | reverse complement strand
TCCTCCTGGTTGTCCTCTTTTTCCTCGTACTAATTTTTCTTCTTGTCTTTCTTCCTTCTTTCTTTTCTTCATACTTTTTCTTATAACCTTTTACCTCTCTTTTCTCTTTCTTATAATTTTACCTGTTCATTTTTCTATTTTCTCTTTCATCATCGCCCACTCCTCCCTCCTCCTCCTCCTCCTCCTCCTCTCCTCCTCCTCCTCCTCCTCCTCCTCCTCTTCCTCCTCCTCCTTCTTCTATTCTTCCTCCTAAAATAGTAGGTGGTAAGGTAATATGCTCTGAAGACCTTATCCAATTTCAGAAAAAAGCATAAACTAATTGATTGGAGCGAGAAAAGGTGCATGGCTTTTAACACAGACAAATGAGAGGTTACACACATTGACTCATATCCAAATTATAAATACAAATGAATTGATAAGGAGCTCAACAATGTGATATCAGTGTAATCCTTAGCTGTGATCTTAAGAGGAGTGATCAGTGTACAACATCAAGTAAAACAATGAATATGATATCGGGTTTGATTTGAAGAAACTGTAATGATCAATCGCTAGATGTATTAAAAAAAAACACCTCTATATAGCATTTGTAAAGACACACCAAGAATACGCAGTTAAATTCTAGTCACGAAGCTATATTAAGGACCAAACCTTACCTGAAAGAGTACAGAGACGAACGACAAAACAAATCCCTTTCACTGTTCAGCTCATTGTACGAGGAATGATTAAAACAGTTATACATGTTCCTCCTCCTTATTAAGCGAAGGATTGAGAGGATGTAAATGAGGTGCTTCAAATACTAATTAGATTCGATCAAATGACTCCTGGAAGATTATTTGGGATGAATAATGCGACAAGAACAAGAAGTACGTAACAGCATGAAATTAAAAGTAAGATGTAACACAGTTTCTCGTAAAGCGAACTTCAATTAAAAAAAATACTGATAACTGGAATAGACTCCCAGCCTCAGTAGTTATCTAGAAAACTACAGATAGTTTCAAGTCCACATTGGATGAATATTTCCACCAGAAGGTTTTTATTTACCTTGTTTTCTTATTTTTTTCAGATAAGAAGGGTGGCGACAGCACTTGGTAATCATATTAAATTGTTTCCCTCTCAGGATGCAGCAACACTAGTAGTAATCTGGTAGAGACTCTTCCTCTAATTTAATTCTTTACCATAAAATTTCCATGTTTTCTTTTTCTACAAGGTATAATGTATTCCTTTCTAGCTATTTCTTATCAGTACGTTGCGGAGGGAGAGGATTCTATCGTCTTCTTCCACTCGTAGTGTACTATAGTATTAATAGTTCTCTAGATACTCTCGTTATGGACCAATCATTCTTTAAGTATATGTTTTTTCTTATGTATATTTCTCGTCCTCTTCCGTCGACCTCCCTATAGACACAACTTTTTTCTTCCCTTTTGTTCTTTCTTTCCTTGACTGGGAATTAATTTTGAAGAGTAAATAGTCGAGAAAAAATGGGTGGTTGGAAGGCGTTAGGAGGAGGAGGAGGAGGAGGAGAAGGAGGAAGAAAAGAAGAAGAAAAAGAAGAGGAGGAGATAGAGGAGGAATTAGAGGTTGAGATTATGCAAAGGACTGTCAACAAGCAAAACAAGGTTGAATGGCACATTAATATGGAAGAGAGAAAGAGAGAGAGAGAGAGAGAGAGAGAGAGAGAGAGAGAGAGAGAGAGAGAGAGAGAGAGAGAGAGAGAGAGAGGAGAGGAAAAAGAGGAAAAAGAGTAAGAGGAGGAGGAGGAGGAGGAGGAGGAGGAGGAGGAGGAGAAGAAGAAGAAGGAGGAGGAGGAGGAGGAGGAGGAGGAAGATATGTACACCTTCACTCATTCTGTCAAGCAACTTCATAACATCCTTCCGTTTTGACTGCTCCTCCTCCTCCTCCTCCTCCTCCTCCTCCTCCTCCTCCTCTTCCTTCTCGTTACACCTGTCCTATCCCTGTCACACACCTGTCCACACCTATCTCGCAGCTGCCCTTCACTTCTCCCAAACGTTTGATTCGTATCCGGAACTGAAGATTTTAATACCACGTAAATTTTTTTTTTACGTGTGGACATGGGAGAGAGAGAGAGAGAGAGAGAGAGAGAGAGAGGAGAGAGAGAGAGAGAGAGAGAGAGAGAGAGAGAGAGAGAGAGAGAGAGAGTAGAAGATTCTTTATGAACTTCTCAGGTGAAATATTACCTTTATTGATTGTGATGCTTCCCTCCCTTCTCTCCCCCTTTCATTACATCCTCCCTTTCTCCCTCCTTCCCTCCCTCCCTCCCTCCTCTCGGTTCATCTGGCTCTCTTCCAGATTATAATACCATCCCCACAAATCATGTCGCAACAGAGAGAGAGAGAGAGAGAGAGAGAGAGAGAGAGAGAGAGAGAGAGAGAGAGAGAGAGAGAGAGAGAGAGAGAGAGAGACACACTCACTAACAAGGTAAAACGGACGATCCTTTCTCTTTCCCATAACAAGACCTTTCCAGAGTGTTTTGTCTTTCTTTTTCTTATCCTCCTTCTTCCTCTTCTTCCTCCTCCTCCTCCTCCTCCTCCATCGCCTACTTCAAATTTTCGTCGTCCTCAACCATCTCTTCCTACGTTACAACAAAGCCAATCGATCTATCTATCTATTTATTTACCTAGTATGCTAACTATCAACTATTTACGTAACAAGTTAAGTTGCTTCCCCGCTACGCCTGGGTGGGTGGTAAGCGAGGCCAAACAAGCTCGTCATTGCTTTAAGGTCTTCGCGACGTTAAACTCGTACAGATATTCGTCTCGTGTGTTTTTGAGAGAGCATTACTGGCTTAGCTTGTTCACCACCGTAATAATGACGCCGCCGCTGCCACCACTGAGGAAAAACTTGGGAATACTCACTGGAATGTCAATGTTTGTGTACGTGTCTGGTTTCCATGTTGTATACCTTGACGCTGGGTATAACAAGGTAAATTTACGAAGCTCGGATGGACTAGACGGATCTTATAACTCACGTCACAACTTTTGAAAACATTCTATTCGCCTTTCCAGGGTCTATTTATGTCCATCTTTTTGTGAGAATAACTTGGTAACTCCACTACAACTCAGAGTTTGGCAGAGTTATATATACATATATATATATATATATATATATATATATATATATATATATATATATATATATATATATATAGAGAGAGAGAGAGAGAGAGAGAGAGAGAAAGGATACTGATTAAGCGACAGATACGGAGAGAAAGACGGAGTGAGGAAGGGAGAGATTGATGGAAGGGAGAGGGAGAGTGACGGAGAGGGAGGGAGGGAGGGAGGGAGGGAGGGAGGGAGGGAGGGAGGGAGGGAGGGAGGGAAGAAGGGAGGGAAATGGATGCCAAGAAGAGAGGAGGAGCTCAAGGAGGAATGGAGGGAGGGTTGGAAGGAAAGAGGGAAAGAAAGAAAGGAAAGATGGAGGAAAGGAAGGAAAAGTAGGATAACACCCCTTTCAAAATTTAATCAAGACGGATAATGGTTACTGTCAGATTGCCTTGCCTCTCTCCCTTCGTCTCTGGCTAATTTTTCAGATTCTTTTTTTTGCATTTTCCTCTCTCTCTCTCTCTCTCTCTCTCTCTCTCTCTCTCTCTCTCTCTCTCTCTCTCTCTCTCTCTCTCTCTCTCTCATTGCAAGTATGTGTGTTGTAGTATTTCGTTTATAACAATACATACTTAATTAAAAGTGTGTGTGTGTGTGTGTGTGTGTGTGTGTGTGTGTGTGTGTGTGTGTGTGTGTGTGTGTGTGTGTGTGTGTGTGTCGCTTCATATTTTTCAAGGCCAAGTGTTGTGTTCATTATATTCCCTTAATTACTGTTTATCTTTTTTATCTACTTGTCAATCTGCAGTCATGTGCGTGTGTCTCGATCGACCCACACGCTTATCTACCGTTAGACATGTGTGTACGTGTATGTATGTATGTATGTATGTATGTATGAATGAAAGCAGTTGTGTTTATCAATCAATTCCTCCATTTATCTATTCATGTATTTGCGTATCAATCAATCTATCTCTCTTTATCTATCTATCCATCGTGTTAATTTTTCTATACACTGTGGTCCAAATATCAACTATTCACTATGATTTATATCCATACTATTTACATACCTACCTATCTATCTATGTATCTAACTAACTGTCTATCTAATTAACCTTTGTCTTGTGTATGCAACCTCACCTTTATATTAATCAGAGAATCACTAGTTTTACCTTTAATAACTATCTACCTACCTACCTACCTGTCTACTAATACCCATTTTGTCCGTGTCTACTGTCAGGTATTCCTTACTGAAGGTCACCTGGGGGAGAGAGTGAAGTGAAACGTGTACTATCTCACTTCTGCATTGTCTCCCACGATTGTATTCTGTTTTATCTTCCTTATCAAGTATTTATTTATTATTTTTTTTTTATAATTTTGGGGTTGATTGCTCCCCTCTCTTATCATCTCATTCCTATGTTTTCTTTTCGTGGTTCTCTCTTTCGCTCTCTCTATTTCTTTTCTTTTCTTTTTATTATTCAAGTCTCTCCCTCTTCCTTTAATTGCATCTCATTTGTTGTATCGTTTCTCTCTTCATCTTTTTATTTTGTTATGTTCCTTATTTTCTCCTTTATTATGACTCCCCTTTCTTTTCCTTTCTCTTTTTGCTTGGTGTTTATTATTCTCCGTGTGTCTGTTTATCTGCTATTCTCTCTCTCTCTCTCTCTCTCTCTCTCTCTCTCTCTCTCTCTCTCTCTCTCTCTCTCTCTCTCTCTCTCTCTCTCTCTCTCTCTCTCTCTCTTTCCTTCCCTCGTTTATTACCTTACTGTTTTTCTTCCTTCTATCCGTCGTTATTCTCTCCCTTCCCTCATAAAATTTTTTCTTCTCTTCTTAACTTCCTTCTTTCCCTTCCCCTCTCTCTCCTTACCTCCTTCCCTTTATAGTCTTTCTCTCACCCTCTACCTTTCCCTACTCTCTCCCTTTTTCCTCCCTTTTCTCCCTCCCTCCCTCCCTTCCTCCCTCCTCTCTCTCTAGCCCCATGAGTTAAGTGTTTAATGGACGTATCCAATTCAGAGTAATTTCTCTTTTAGAGGGAGGAAAGGAGGAAAGAATGGAAGGAAAGAGGGAGGGAGGGAAGGAGGGAGAGAGGGAGGGAGGGAATAAGGGAGGGAGGGAGGGAGAGAGGTTAGGAAAAATGGAAGGGAAGGGGAGAGAAAGATGAAAAAGCTACCAAAAATATTATATGGAAGTGTAAAATCATAGAGAGATAGATGAATATATATAGATAGATAGAGATAGATAGATAGATAGATAAAGATAGAGAGAGAGAAAGAGAGAGAGAGAGAGAGAGAGAGAGAGAGAGAGAGAGAGAGAGAGAGAGAGAGAGAGAGAGAGAGAGAGAGAGAGAGAGAGAGAGAGAGAGAGAGAAAGGAGAGAGAGATGGATGGACAGAAAGAAGAGAGAGATGGATGAAGACAAATCAACTTGTTCGTCCAACTAGCCTCTCGGATGGACAAAAAGGGAAGGAAAAAAGGAAAGGAGGGAGGAAAGAGAAGGAAATGGTAGGAAAGAGGGAGGAAAGAGTAGAAAAAGGTTGAGAGGTCCTGTCACCTGTAATACTAGACTACAGTTCTTTTCTCTCTCTCTCTCTCTCTCTCTCTCTCTCTCTCTCTCTCTCTCTCTCTCTCTCTCTCTCTCTCTCTCCATGAACGCCTGGGTCGGTAATCAATTATTCGTCAGCCTCGCGTCCTTCTCCTCTTAGAGCAAGCCAGCCAAGATGAAAAGAAGTGGAGGAGGTGATGATGTTGACTCTAACAATAATAATAATAATAATAATAATAATAATAATAATAATAATAATAATAATGATAATAATGACTACTATTATTATCATTAGTAGTAGTATTGTTATAACTTGTTTAATAATTATATATAAAAAAAAAAACATAAAGAGTTCTCGCCTATAAAGTGTTTTATTAATTATTTATGCAAAAAATTTTCTGCCATCCCAGCGCAAGTTAGTTAAACAAAGGAAGAAAGTTACTGAACATAATTGGTGTGTGTGTGTGTGTGTGTGTGTGTGTGTGTGTGTGTGTGTGTGTGTGTGTGTGTGTGTGTGTGTGTGTGTGTGTGTGTGTGTGCAATTTTATTCTCTTGACTTGCTTTTCTCTTCTATTCATATTTCATCACATTCAATTTTCATTTCTCTCTCACTCTCACTCTCTCTCTCTCTCTCTCTCTCTCTCTCTCTCTCTCTCTCTCTCTCTCTCTCTCTCTCTCTCTCTCTCACTTCTGTCTCTTTGACCATTATATCTTGTGTTGCTATGACGATGTTCTGTACTAAGTGGCTTTACCTCTTATATGCTCTCTCTCTCTCTCTCTCTCTCTCTCTCTCTCTCTCTCTCTCTCTCTCTCTCTCTCTCTCTCTCTCTCTCTCTCTCTCTCGTTCTTCGCTGCCTTAATTCCAATTTAATCAACTAGTTCCTGCATGACTAAGGAATTTTACTTCTCGTGCAAACATTACTATCAATAGACTTAACCTTTGTAACGATGCTCATCCCGTGGCTGATAGGGAGATAGATAGATTGGTAAAGAGATAGATAGACAGGCAGATAGATAGACAGGCAGATAGATAGATAGACAGATATACTGATAGATAGATAGATAAATAGAAAATAGATATATAGATATAGATAAAAAAAAGAGATTTCATAAAACTGAGAGAGCGTTTCATAAAATTGCAAGTGTTTATTCTTCCACAAACGCAGTGTAAACCTATATACGTGTGTGTGTGTGTGTGTGTGTGTGTGTGTGTGTGTGTGTGTGTGTGTGTGTGTGTGTGTGTGTGTGTGTGTGTGCGCGCGCGCTTTTACATTGGTGTATACACGACAAAAACTTTCATGATGTAAATGTTTGCTTGTCGGCATACGGTGTGTATGTGCATTTATGTGTGCACGTGGAGGTTTACAGGCTAAACTTACATAGCCTCTATGTGTGTGTGTGTGTGTGTGTGTGTGTGTGTGTGTGTGTGTGTGTGTGTGTGTGTGTGTGTGTGTGTGTGTGTGTGTGTGTTATTGTTTGGTCATAAATGTAACATTCCTTCCGTGTGTACGTCACTGCATATCATGCGAAACTGTGGTGTACATATAGTGTACATTGCATGAATGTATGTATGTATACTTGATCATACGGTTACATGCTGTGACACTTGCATGACTGTTTGTATGTAGTACGTGTATGTGTGTATGTATGTATGTGTGTATATGTGTGTTATTGTGTGTATACCGTATATGCTTCATAACAGTGTGTGTAGGTATGAATGTAAGTGTAGGTATATGTGTTAACACATTTACATGACCTGAATAGACGTGGTGTGTTATGCATACAGGTCGGTGTGTGGCGGCGTGTTGGTGATGCAGGGAAGCAACACACTCCACTCCACTCACCCTCAAGTGCATTCACAGTAAATATATAGAAAAAATGAGTTAAAAATATAACTGAAAACTATCTA
>JAPQNM010000006.1:6760202-6785202 GCA_029783475.1 Metacarcinus magister | reverse complement strand
CCTGCCTCCCGCCTCTCCTCACCTCCCTGACCCGCGGGGCAAGGCTTGGCGTCACCCTACTAGTGAGGGCGACGCAGCTTCCCGCCACGCCCACCCCTCGCCTGCAGCCTGAGGGGATGCTGGGGAGGGGAGATGATGACCTACTGATAACCTTCCACCACCGTATTATCATCATTGTTATCATTATCATCATTATCATCATCGTCACCTCTACCACCACTGTTTTGCCAGAGCACGAAAATTGATAGCGGCTATATTTTGGGAAGTGTCAACAGTGCTTTGTCCTCTCTCTTCGCTCTCGCTCTCTCTCTCTCTCTCTCTCTCTCTCTCTCTCTCTCTCTCTCTCTCTCTCTCTCTCTCTCTCTCTCTCTTCACGCGCGCACACACACACCCACACGCAGGCCAGCAAGGGTGGTCATCCGTACTGTAACGGTAAGAAGAAAAGAAAAAGAAGGAAGAGAAAAAGAAGAAAATAGACAGTAAGAATAAAACTAACAAGGATAACCGTATAGTGGAAAGTGTAATATAATAGCCTAAACAATTCACACAATACACAACACCTCAGGAATCCAATCAACACGAACACTTGCTGACAGTTCACAAACACAGCCGCGACGCCTTCACACCACCGAGCAAAACCTCCCACAACACACCCGCCCCATCGGTCAAGGGTCCACTGGTTATGCAAGCAACACCAACACCAACACCAACACCAACAGCAGCAGCAGCAGCAGCAGCAACAGCAATAACATGATCCACAACCAATATGCAAGCTGCCTTTCAGTACTGCTCCTCCTTCACATCCTTTCATCTCTTCTTCTCCTTTCATTCAAACTTCTCCTCCTCTTTCTTCTTCTTCTCCTCCTCCTTCTTCTCCTCCTCCTCCTCCTCCTCCAACCTCACTGCAACAATCACGAATATGTAACACATATTCAGAATCTTTCTTTTTAACAATTCTTTACAATCATCTTCCCAACAACAAAACAAAAAGTTGAGATATGAAATTTTAATACAACCACGGAAACTTTTCACTAGAACTCTGTATGTGTGTGTGTGTGTGGTGTGTGTGTGTGTGTGTGGTGGTGTGTGTGTGTGTGTGTGTGTGGTGTGGTGTGTGTGTGTGTGGAGTTTGTCGATAGAGAGAGAGAGAGAGAAAAAAAAAAAAAGGAGGAGGAGGAGAGGAATAATGATAATGAAAAAAATAATAATAGAACAGCAACAACAACAAGAAAAAGAAGAAAATAAAGGAAAGAAGGAAAAGAAGATAGAAGAGAAGGAATCTACATTATGAGTAAAGTTCCGAGAAAGACTACAGACAAACTTTTAATCAAGAAAAAGGTTGGTTATTAGGAGAGAAGAAGACAAATTAACGAAAAATTCACCAACAAAAGAATAAGAGAAAAGATACCAAGAGCAGGACAGGATATGAGGACGAGGAAAGAGAAAGAAGAGAAGCAGGAGGAAGAAGAGGCAGAGGAAAAGGAAGAAGAAGAATAGGAGGAGGAGGAAAAGAAACAAGGAACAATGTTATGTAAGGGCAAGCAGGCAGGCGTTTACCGCTAAGCAAGAACCTGCTTCCATAGTGTGTAGGTGTGTGCTTATTCGCAAGTGTGTGTACGTGCTTATCTGTATGTACATGTATGTGTGGAGTCGTAGCGTGTGTGGACTTACTTGAGCCTGGCGTGAAGACTGTCCTCAGCACGGGCGAAGAATGGGAGGGAGTAAGCCACCACCCACATATTGGAGGCCCTGCAGTCAAAGAGTGGCTGGGCGGCCCAATGCCCGTCCTTAACACGTGTGAGGGTGAGCGGGCCCGGGGGAACGCCATCCTCTCCCCCAAGGCTACTGTTAATTCTCCGGGGAGTGAATCTGTGAGGGAGAGGAAGGGAGAGTGTTAGGGAGGATGAAGAAAGGCATGGAAGATGGATGGAGGGAAGGAAATAATATTAGTGTCACTGTAGGTCCGCAGGGATTCCCAACCTGTGGTGTACAAACTCTCAGGGAGACTTGAAAGTATTTTTGATCATGGTCACGCTGTTAATGTTATCTGTAATACTACGACATTCTAATTCTATTAAAATTTTTCACATGTAGATGAATGGATGATCTCTCTGACGTTTAATTCTTCAGCCGTGAGTCTATTGTCTCTTTAAAACGGATAAAAAAAAGCAAAAAATAACGTTATAAGTCATTACACCACGACAACCAAAGATAGGAATGGAAGAATCGAAAGAAGAGAGAGAGAGAGAGAGAGAGAGAGAGAGAGAGAGAGAGAGAGAGAGAGAGAGAGAGAGAGAAAAAAAAACAGGCAGGAGGTGAAAGTGAGGTGAAAGGCTTCATACTGCTCCAGGAATTAGGGTGAAAGTGGTCGTTACTGCAGAAGGAGGAAAATGATGGGGGTTTTACTACTGAAGGAGGGAGAGGAGAGAGGAGAGAGGAGGAACGTTATACTCAAAGAGGAGGGGGAAGGTGGGGAGGAGGTAGAGAGAAAGAAAGAAAGGTGATAGTATAAAAATGGAGTGTTGGGACAGAAGGTAAGAATAGTATTGAAAGAAGGAGGGGAGGAGAGGGGAAGGGAGAAGAGGAGAAAGGGGAAGTGGAAATTCTGATGTTGGAGTGTGTAAGAGAGAGAGAGAGAGAGAGAGAGAGAGAGAGAGAGAGAGAGAGAGAGAGAGAGAGAGAGAGAGAGAGAGAGAGAGAGAGAGAGAGAGAGTGTACACTTCACGTTAAACCATCCTGTGTAACGTGACAAATATTGGTGAAAAAGAAGAAAGAAAAAAGAAAGGAGGGAAGAAAAAAGAAATTAGAAAAAAATAATAATAAAAAAAAGATTGCCAACACCAATATACAACCTCTCTCTCTCTCTCTCTCTCTCTCTCTCTCTCTCTCTCTCTCTCTCTCTCTCTCTCTCTCTCTAAGCCCAAGAAACATAGCCTTCCATAAAACTATATTCGCTTCTAAGCCTCTTACGTGCTAGCAGTTCACGATGTGGTGGTGGTGGTGGTGGTGGTGGTGGTGGTGGTGGTGGTGGTATAAAGGGGTGAGGAAGTACGTAACTGGAGGGGATATGGAGGGGAACGTAAGGCAGTGGTGGGTAGATGGATGGGTGGGTGGAGAAATGAGATTATGAAGTGGAATGTGTGTGTGTGTGTGTGTGTGTGTGTGTGTGTGTGTGTGTGTGTGTGTGTGTGTGTGTGTACTACTACTACTACTACCATCCTATAATCACCACCACCAAAACAACAACAACAACAACAACAACAACAACAATAATAGAAAGTCTACTGCAAAAACACCACACACACACACACACACACACACACACACAGCCAAAGAAGCGTGAAATTAAGTGAAAGCGACAACTTGAAGCCAGAGAAAAGCAAGAAGAGAACGAGGAAGCGGTTGAGGAGGAAGAAAAGACCAAGAAAAAAAACCAAGACAATAACGACAATGACGGTAAGTAAACAGAACGGAAAACAAGGGTAAGTAGGAGGAGGAGGAGAGGGAGGAGGAGTAGGAAGAGGAATGGAGGAAGAGGAGAACCAAGAAATTGAGGGAGAAGGAGACGATGAGAAGAGTAAGAGGACAAGAACAAGGAACACAGAAGGAGCAGGTAACAGAGAGGCTCTTGGCATGTAATGAAGTTACCTGCTTGAGTAGACTAGACTGTTCTGTTCTGGAGATCTTTACTCCTAGCAGATAGGAAGACTAAGGAGGAAGACGGAGAGGAGAAGGAAGAGGAGGAGGAGGAAGAGGAGGAGGAGGAAGAGGAGGAGGAGGAGGAGGAGGAGAAGGATGACGAGGATAAAGGTGACGAGGAAGTGAAAAGTAATGAAGGTAAGAAGAAAATGGTTGAGTCAAGGGCGGGAAAAAAGAGTATGAAGGAGGAGGAGGAGGAGGAGGAGGAGGAGGAGGAGGAGGAGGAGGAGGAGGAGGAGGAGAAGGAGGAAGAGGAGGAGGATTCGGCGACTCCCTTGCTTAGTCCATTTTCCGCGAGGCGTTGCCATAGCGACCGCGGCGCTGTACAGGCTGCCCCCGGATCGCCCCTTTGAATACCACTCACCCTCCTCCTCCTCCTCCTCCTCCTTCTACTCCTCCTGCTCCTGCTCCTCCTACTCCTGCTTCGACACATCACACGACACATCGATTTTCATGCAACCCTTTTCCAAACGCAAGATTCTGCCTGCCTACCTGCCTCCCCTGCCTACTACCTCTTATCCCTTCCTCACACTCTTCCTCTTTTTCGCATGTAATCCGCGTCACTGACTATTACAGCCTTCAGTGTGTGTGTGTGTGTGTGTGTGTGTGTGTGTGTGTGTGTGTGTGTGTGTGTGTGTGTGTGTGTGTGTGTGTCTCCCCAAACGAATATTACATAAAAAAAAATAAGCGAGGGGGAATATTAACATAATAAAAAAAAATAAAACAACTACGATTACCTTACCTTTTTTTTTTTAAACATCAACATACAGCATTTCCTTTTACACAAACTTTACTTCTCCTCTATTCTCCTTCTTTTGATTATCTTTTTCCTTCCCTCTTACAGGATGGCATCGAGGAAAGAGAATAAGAGAAGATCCTAACGAAATAAACGATACGGAAAAGTCTCTTCTGCTTCTTTCTCTTTTTGTGGAAAGATAAAGTTCCCAAGAGAGCACGGGTTCCAACCTTGCTTTTGCCCGTCTTTCTCACCCACCTTTTAAAACACGCACGGAATACACAGACAACCATTCTAGATCCCTCGCCCCCATTCTATACCACCCACACCTGCCCCCCCCTCCACACACACACACACACACACACACACACACACACACACATACACATAATACTCCTGAAGAAATAAAAATATAGTGAATGAAGATCGTAACCTTTTTCTTTCCTATTCTCTAATCTATGATCAATTTTCTATATTAATGTTATACAAAGGAAATAAATAAAAAAAAATAACCATGAAGCAACGTAAAAAAATACTTCAATTAAAGTTATATCAATATAGGGTGACGATGTATAATTTTTTGTTTTATCAATGGAAGAGTAAAATAATATTTAGTATAACGAAAAATTCTTCCTCTACTTCTTTTTCTTTTTATTTCAGAGCAACGAGGTCAAGTTTGCGTTACATCCCCTCACCTCACTTTTCATGCCTGTATTTACTATTTCTTCCTTGTCATAGTGTATGTGTGTGTGTGTGTGTGTGTGTGTGTGTGTGTGTGTGTGTGTGTGTGTGTGTGTGTGTGTGTGTGTCAGCGTGTGTGTGTCAGTGTGTGATTTTACCTATTTGCATGTTAACAGGATTGAGTCAAGCCCATAGTGTTCTGTTTTCTTTCTTTATGTTACGGTTTTGTGTGTGTGTTATTCACCATGGTCTGGAAGATCACGCGCTGGACTCGTGATCGTCAGCTATTATCCTCCCTGAAAGAGCTGAGAGCTCATAAAGACGGATCTATGGGTAAGGGTGAGACCACTCACACATCACACCCCCCCTCCCCTTGCTTGAGGGGGACAGTAACCGTTCCCTGTCAGTGAAAAATCCTTAGCCACCTAAGCAGGGTTCGAACTCATGCCTTGCCGGGTGACAGGCGGGGGACGTTAACTGATTTGTGTGTATGAATGTAAATAGTTACGTATGAGTGTATATGCAATAATACTCAGTAAGACTCGAGATGAATACACGAAACACAAAACAGGCAAGAATATATATATATATATATATATATATATATATATATATATATATATATATATATACACACACACACACACACACGAGACGAAACTTTGCATATCGTCATGCCTCTGGGCTATCCCGGCACGAGGCGAGCGATATAGCCCAATGCCGCAATAACACTAAGCGTGAAGGAATCAAACCCTCCTTTGTGGTCCTGCCGACAACACACCCCTCGCAGCGCGTTCACATTATGCCCAAATCCCACAGAATCGATGGCTACTGGGACTCTGCAGGTTTTCTATAATGGTTACGACGGTTTATAAATTCCGGCTGGCAATGCTGGACAATATATGGACATGTTGGTCCTCTTTCTCCCTCCTTGTCTGCCTGCCTCGCTCCCTCGTTTCCACTCAGAGAGACAGTCAGGAACAGGGTAACGGGAAGGCCCTTCTCCATTAACGAAGAAAAAAAAACTAACATCTGTTTGGATTTAGCACTGATTGTGTTTTTCCAGCGAGTGAATGCATGTTGATGAGAAGGGAAGGGGAAAAAAAATGTTACCGTGAATGTTATTGAAAGTATAGTTACAACATAAACTATGTAAACTACATCTACAAACTACTGGTTTTACAGATGATGATGATGATGATGATAACAATAATAATCACTACTACTACTACTAATAATAATAATAATAATATCAGCTTTCTGATACTTTCCTTTCCTCTACCAAAACATTTCCACACAGAATCATAGCATTAAGCTTCCCACACAACTAAATCAGCTTCATACGCTGTTATTATCTCCTAACACTGAATACCACTGCTGAACATTTCTCTCTCACCTTAAGTACACACATTCACACCCTTTCATCAACGTGTGTTCGCTGCAGTAAAGTTACACCAGATACGCGCAGGCCAGCAGCAAAGATGACAAAATATTACTGTGTGCAGCGCGAGGGTCACACGAGCATTCACGATAGAATACTCTTGTGTATCGAACGGCTTTCCCCTTTCCAACACTTTTAGACGAGAGATAAGGGATGGCCCCGTCACCCCTTACTGCCGCGGCTTCACATTCAAGAGAGGAAAGATTAAAAAGAATATCGCACTTCACCCACCAATAGAAATGTGATGGAAATGTCGATGGATCGTTCATTTGTGAATATCAATTCTAATGTTATGGTCACGGCTGACGAATGTGTGACACTATATAAGCTGTGAACCATCATACGTATAAAAAGTATTAGCAGTAATAGTTAGAAGTGACGGCACTGGTCGTAATCGTACTGTAGTACCAAATAGTAATAGCAGGTTTCTCGACTAGACTATAAACATCTAACGCCATATAAGTCATGTTTCAAGGAAAGACGCTACTTTTTCCATTGATTGCCGCCCGGCCAAGAGTTGAACCCTGGACAGGTTTATATGATCAGTATTCATGTTCATTGTTGTTGTTGTGATAACAGTAGCACCCGTATGTAATAGTAGCTTTAGTGACGGTAGTTGTAGTACATATAGTATTAGTATTAGTATTAGTAGCAGTAGTAATAGTAGTAGTAGTAGCATTACTGGTGGTGGTAGTGATAGTGATGGCAAAGCTTATTGTGCTGCAACCTGTCGATTCAAGTGTGACGTCAGTGATTTAACACTCTCTCTCTCTCTCTCTCTCTCTCTCTCTCTCTCTCTCTCTCTCTCTCTCTTTGCACCCTGCTTCCCCACCTTCCTGCCTCTCTGTCTCGGAGCAAAACTTGCTAATTAGGAGGGAGGGACCGGCATACACTCGAGGCTCAGCGACGGGAAGTATTGAGTGCTCGAGACGCTCTAGCTCGAGTCCAATGGTGTGACGGGTGCGTCACATGGATAGTCACATGGATAGTCACACCATCCATGGAGGGGAGGGAGGATTCGTGGGAAGGAGGGCGAGAGGGAGAGAGGGGAAGGAGGAGGAATGGGGTATGCAGGGAATGGGAGGCGAGGGTAAAGTGAGGATGGAAGGTGTAATGAAAGAAGAGAAAGGAAAGGGTGGAGACCGGGCGTTCACACTGATTAAGGTAGAGTGGCAGCAGCAACAGCAGCAATAGCAACAGCAGTATAACCGTTCTCACATAAACACACACACACACACACATACACACACCTGTAGGTGGCATGGGAGGTGAACCACTTGGTATCCTGGTGGGCGGGGTGGTCCAAGGAGTGGTTATAAAGGGAGGCCAGCTCGGTGGTGGCCACGCCGCCGCCTTCCCGCCGCCACCCATACGCCCCAAACACCTCCTGCGGCTCCTCCTCGGCAGGAGCGTGGTACTTCCCTCGGAGGAAGGCTATAGCGGAGGAGATGATGGCGGGCTCATGTTGGAGGGCGGCACGCAGCAGGGAGTGGAACACGTGCGTCGGGTAGGTAGGTTCGAAGCCCTCGGGTACGCCCATGAAAAGGTTATTGAGGAGGTTGGCGAGGCGCAGCGCCACCCGCGTCTCCGTCGAGAACTTGGCCAGCTGCGTTGTGGGAATCTTGAGGTCCAGTGTGTGGCGGGTACACGCCTCTCCGCCCTGCTCATCGTCAGGTTCAGCCGCGCGCCCCTCCTGTTCCTCCACGCCCAGCAATCGCAAAACCCGCGTCAGCTGGCGGTCGCGCGCCGCTACCTGAGCTTCATGCTGGAGTGGGTCCTCCTCGTCGGCCAGAGCCAGACATACGCACACGCACGCCCACACCGCCGCCCACAGCCAAAGCCACCGCCCTCCCGTCATGGCGCGGCACCACCACGCCTGCACGCTGTCCTCACCCTAACGCTGTTTCTCCACCATCACCGCCCTGCGACACGTCCTGGATGCCTTCCAGTTGGTCCTGAAGAGTTACTCTGTTGGCCAAGGCCCCTGCAGTGGGGATGGCGTGCTGGGTCGGGACGCAGGGGCTGCCCTGCCTGCATAGGTATCGTCTCCAAGACAACCTCCAGCCAAGGGTTACCTCGGAAATCGCGATACAATCTTCCCAGACTCACAGCAACATCACACCACAACTACGCCCATCAACAAAGGCCTCGGACACATTATAACACGAATTTTCGCGCTGTTTTTATGGTGTCAGTAGACAAGTGGCTCTTATGTGTTTCCTGGCCTGAGGTGAGTGTCCGGGATCCGTAGACCCGCCTGGGGATCCTCTACATACGAGCATTTACGGACTTGCATTTTGAGCGAGTAGTCTTTTCTCATGTTTTGGGAGCGAAATTGACATGTCCATCCACACTCTAGGTTGAAGAGTAACTGAGCGCCCGAGCCAGGCAGGAGATGCGTAGACCACTCGCGCACACTCCCTCACTCCCTCTTTTTTTCCTCCCCTTCCTCGTACGCTCTTAGCTACAGCCAGCCATGAATACGGTTATAGTTTACACAGTAACAACCACTACCATTGTCACCTTGGCTACTTTAACCATCTCTTCGATCATTGAAAAACTTCCTCTTCCTCACACTTTGGTTGTTATTGCTATATGATGCAGCTACAACTACAACAAATATTACTACTACTACCACCACTACTACTACTATTACTACTGCTATTACTGCTGTTATTACTTCTACAACTATTGAAGAAGATTCTATGTTAAAAGTTACTGAACATCTTAGTCAATTGTTCCTTGTGACCCTCACCACGAGCCGCCTTCCCACTGTGCGACGCTGTACGCAAGCCACGACCTACTCCAAAAAGTTTCTTTCACGGAATTTTTATATGCCGAGGAAGTTAGGGCGGAGCAAGAACCAAGGTTGTAAACCGTGAGGGTGCCTGAGTATGAAAAAAGAAAATTGTCTTATCTCGCTGGCTGGTAGGATGTAGGTGAGATATGATATACAAAAAGAGAAAGACTGCGTGAGCTTCCAACCCTGTCTGTTTTGGCGAGGCGGCTGATGTTTTGCGATGGGAGCTTGTCAAGCGTAAAGGAGAGGGTTGGAAAGTTTTCTGGAATTATACGTGACAGGGATGGACTGTACATCCCTTAGGAAAAAGAACTGCCCATGAGTTTGTTTAATATAACGAATGAAATCAATAAAAAACATGACGACTGGATACAACGGATGTTTTTTTTATATACCTTGGCACGGCTTCAACCTGTCACTCGCCACGTCTCCAATTCGATTGTCGGTCGTACAAAAGCGCGAAAACCTTCCTCTGGTTGTAAAACATTGTGGTGGCGTGCCTGAAGGATGCCTGCTTAATAATGATACGACTACTACTACTAATAATGATAATAATAATGATAATAATAATGATGATAACAATAATAATAACAATAATAATAATAAAAATAATAATAATGATAATGATAAATATTAATGATAAAAATAAATATTAATGATGAAAATAAATATTAATGATAAAAATAAATATTAATGGTAAAAATAAATATTAATGATATAAATAAATATTAATGATAAAAATAAATATTAATGATAAAAATAAATAATAATGATAAAAATAAATATTAATGATAAAAATAAATAATGATGATATAAATAAATAATGATGATAAAAATAAATAATGATAAAAATAAATAATGATAAAAATAAATAATGATGATAAAAATAAATAATAATGATAAAAATAAATAATGATGATAAAAATAAATAATAATGATAAAAATAAATAATAATGATAAAAATAAATATTGATGATAAAAATAAATATTGATGATAAATATAAATATTGATGATAAAAATAAATATTAATGATAAAAATAAATATTAATGATAAAAATAAATATTAATGATAAAAATAAATAATAATGATAAAAATATATATTAATGATAAAATTATATATTAATGATAAAAATATATATTAATGATAAAAATATATATTAATGATAAAAAATATATATTAATGATAAAAAATAAATATTAATGATAAAAATAAATATTAATGATAAAAAAATATATTAATGATATAAATAAATATTAATGATAAAAATATATATTAATGATAAAAATATATATTAATGATAAAAATATATATTAATGATAAAAATATATTTTAATGATAAAAATATATATTAATGATAAAAATAAATATTAATGATAAAAATATATATTAATAATAAAAATATATATTAATGATAAAAACAAATATTAATGATAAAAATATATATTAATGATAATAATATATATTAATGATAAAAATAAATATTAATGATAAAAATAAATATTAATGATAAAAATAAATAATAATGATAAAAATAAATATTAATGATAAAAATATATATTAATGATAAAAATATATATTAATGATAAAAATATATATTAATGATAAAAAATAAATATTAATGATAAAAATAAATATTAATGATAAAAATATATATTAATGATAAAAATAAATATTAATGATAAAAATAAATATTAATGATAAAAATATATATTAATGATAAAAATATATATTAATGATAAAAATAAATATTAATGATAAAAATAAATATTAATGATAAAAATAAATAATAATGATAAAAATAAATATTAATGATAAAAATAAATATTAATGATAAAAATATATATTAATGATAAAAATATATATTAATGATAAAAAAATTAATTTTAATGATAAAAATAAATATTAATGATAAAAATATATATTAATGATAAAAATAAATATTAATGATAAAAATAAATATTAATGATAAAAATATATATTAATGATAAAAATAAATATTAATGATAAAAATATATATTAATGATAAAAATAAATATTAATGATAAAAATATATATTAATGATAAAAATATATATTAATGATAAAAATAAATATTAATGATAAAAATAAATAATAATGATGAAAATAAATATTAATGATAAAAATAAATATTAATGATAAAAATAAATATTAATGAAAAAAAAAATATTGATGATGAAAATAAATATTAATGATAAAAATATATATTAATGATAAAAATATATATTAATGATAAAAATATATATTAATGATAAAAATATATATTAATGATAAAAATATATATTAATGATAAAAATAAATATTAATGATAAAAATATATATTAATGATAAAAATATATATTAATGATAAAAATATATATTAATGATAAAAATAAATATTAATGATAAAAATAAATATTAATGATAAAAATAAATATTAATGATAAAAATAAATATTAATGATAAAAATATATATTAATGATAAAAATATTTATTAATGATAAAAATAAATATTAATGATAAAAATAAATATTAATGATAAAAATAAATAATAATAATAAAAATAAATATTAATGATAAAATTATATATTAATGATAAAAATATATATTAATGATAAAAATATATATTAATGATAAAAATATATATTAATGATAAAAATAAATATTAATGATAAAAATAAATATTAATGATAAAAATATATATTAATGATAAAAATATATATTAATGATAAAAATAAATATTAATGATAAAAATAAATATTAATGATAAAAATAAATAATAATGATAAAAATAAATAATGATAAAAATATATATTAAAAATATAAATAAATATTAATGATAAAAATATATATTAATGATAAAAATATATATTAATGATAAAAATAAGTATTAATGATAAAAAAAAATATTAATGATAAAAATATATATTAATGATTAAAATAAATAATAATGATAAAAATAAATATTAATGATAAAAATATATATTAATGATAAAAATATATATTAATGATAAAAATATATATTAATGATAAAAATAAATATTAAAGATAAAAATAAATATTAATGATAAAAATATATATTAATGATAAAAATATATATTAATGATAAAAAATAAATTTTAATGATAAAAATAAATATTAATGATAAAAATATATATTAATGATAAAAATAAATATTAATGATAAAAATATATATTAATGATAAAAATAAATATTAATGATAAAAATAAATATAAATGATAAAAATTAAATAATGATAAAAATAAATTTTAATGATAAAAATAAATATTAATGATAAAAATAAATATTATCGCTAATTGGTCCACTGAAGACTATATAAGAAGGAAGACACAGAGGAGGAGGAGGAGGAGGAGGAGGAGGAGGAGGAGGGGGAGGGGGAAGAGGGGGAGAATATTATGATTTTGCTGTAGGAGTTTGGAGAGAGGGAGAGAGAGAGAGAGAGAGAGAGAGCACGATAGAGATAGAGAGATAAATAGAGAGAATAAATAGTTTTAGGCGTATCACACATACGTATATAGTGTTTAATATTATAGTAATGATGAAACTGAGTCCAGATTCGTGTTCAGTTTGACTGAAAACCTTTGGGTACAAATTTTCATGAAATTCTGAGGTGTGGAAATTTTTCACGAAATTTTCAAGGGTGTCACCTTAGATTTTTTTCATGAAATCATGTTTTTCAAAATAACTCGAAAAGTATGAGGTTTACGTAAAAAACATACGTAATAGTAAATATAGAGCAGGAGACGCCCGTTCCTTTGAGCTTTACTAGAATGTAATTGGAATGTAAGTAATGGAGATATTGATATATTTGTATTTTACACGAAACTTCTACTTAATTACATTTGTCTCCTAAACCAAAAGAGTAATTTACAAACAGATGACACCATCAGATAGAACTTGTCAAGCTGAACAACTTTGTTTCTATACATCTTTGTTGTAGGACTAATACTTTACTTGTAAAATGACTAAACTATTTTGGACTCAAATTCTGGTGGAAATCTTCGGGCCAAAAATTTCACGAATCCATTTTCATCACAAATCCACGAAAGCTTATATTGAAGTTAAAGGTTTTGAAATTAATAATAATACATGTTAAGGAAGTGTTGCTGTTGGAGTAAATAAATATTAATAATTATAATAATAAATATTAATGATAAAAATAAATATTAATGATAAAAATAAATATTAATGATACAAATTATATTAATGATAAAAATATATATTAATGATACAAATATATATTAATGATAAAAATAAATATTAATGATAAAAATATATATTAATGATACAAATATATATTAATGATAAAAATATATATTAATGATAAAAATAAATATTAATGATGAAAATAAATAATAATGATAAAAATAAATATTAATGATAAAAATATATATTAATGATACAAATATATATTAATGATAAAAATATATATTAATGATAAAAATATATATTAATGATAAAAATATGTATTAATGATAAAAATAAATATTAATGATAAAAATATATATTAATGATAGAAATAAATAATAATGATAAAAATAAATATTAATGATAAAAATATATATTAATGATAAAAATATATATTAATGATAAAAATATATATTAATGATACAAATATATATTAATGATAAGAATATATATTAATGATAAAAAATATATATTAATGATAAAAAATAAATATTATTGATAAAAATAAATATTAATGATAAAAATATATATTAATGATAAAAATAAATATTAATGATAAAAATATATATTAATGATAAAAATATATATTAATGATAAAAATATATATTAATGATAAAAAATAAATATTAATGATAAAAATAAATATTAATGATAAAAATATATATTAATGATAAAAATAAATATTAATGATAAAAATATATATTAATGATAAAAATATATATTAATGATACAAATATATATTAATGATAAAAATATATATTAATGATGAAAATATATATTAATGATAAAAATAAGTATTAATGATAAAAATAAATATTAATGATAAAAATAAATATTAATGATAAAAATATATATTAATGATAAAAATATATATTAATGATAAAAATATATATTAATGATACAAATATATATTAATGATAAGAATATATATTAATGATAAGAATATATATTAATGATAAAAAATATATATTAATGATAAAAAATAAATATTAATGATAAAAATAAATATTAATGATAAAAATATATATTAATGATAAAAATAAATATTAATGATAAAAATATATATTAATGATAAAAATATATATTAATGATAAAAATATATATTAATGATAAAAATAAATATTAATGATAAAAATAAATATTAATGATAAAAATAAATAATAATGATGAAAATAAATATTAATGATAAAAATAAATATTAATGATAAAAATAAATATTAATGATAAAAATAAATATTGATGATAAAAATATATATTGATGATAAAAATTACAATCTGGCAAGTGAAATATAGCTTGTATACAGACAGAAAGGTCACAGGAGGTCACAGAAGGTCACAGTAAGTCACAGGAAGTCACAGAAAGTCACCGTTTGAACTCAGGAGGGAACAAAAGTGCGCGCTATCAAATTTGGCGCCAAAACACCCAGCCTCATATGACCCACAGTGTGACATGATGGCTTGAAGGGCGCCTCTCTCCTGTATTAAGGGCGTAACTGTTTATTTTTCAAGGACGCTATGCAAGGGTACACACACGCACACGTACACGCGCACACACACACGTACGCACACATGGGAGGGAGGTAGTGATGGGGAGCTAATCTAACATCATAAATACACTTGAATAGAACTTTATACTTACAATTTTGATGTATGGAATCGTCAAAGAAATGTAGAATGTATTGTCACAAGGCCACACACGCCCCCCCCCCAGCCCCCCACACTCTCTACCTGGCGGTGATTAGTTAAGGAAACACACAGGAACAAGATGCTCACCACTAGTTCACTATTAACTCTTCACATTCTTCACACAACAACGACCACACTTCCCGCTCACACTGGCGTTGTAGTAGTGAAGTAAATCCAATGCCAGTGGGCGTGGGGAGGGGGGGGGTAGTGGAGCCCGTCACCACCACCGCGCCCGCCGCTCCCCTCTCAGGATGGACGGAGCCGTGGGTGTAATGCTGAGGGTGGTGGGCCGTGGGTGGGCCGTGGGTGGAGGTGCCAGGAAGCAGTGTGAGGTCAAGCCTGCTCCCTCTCACGTGGGTGTGGTTGAGGAGGGTGATGTGAGGCACCTCGTCCATCATAGTGGTGAGGTGTGGTCCAGTTGTGTCGGTGGGGGAGGCAAGACTGCAGCTCAGGGGTGGTGGGCGTTCAAATCCCTTCCTACCATGACGTTGTGGTGTGTGTGTGTGTGTGTGTGTGTGTGTGTGGCGAGTGACAGCAGCTCGCCAGCCTCTAACTGTGTGTGTTGGTCAGAGGCTGTGGTGAGGGTGCAGGCTGTGGTAGGAGTGATGGGAGGGCAGTGTTGTCAATCGCCATCAACAGCTCGTCCCGGAGGAAGTCATGTAGGCAGTCCATCACTCTGTGGAAGCATCTTATTACCCTTCTCACAGAGTCGATAAAAGGGTTCTGTAATGGCGTGGGTGTAGCTGTGGGAGCTGTGGGAGCTGTGCATGAGGCGGCAAGGAGCGGGTGTAGCTGTGGGAGGTGTGGGAGGTGTGGACGAGGCGGCAAGGAGCGGGTGACGGGAGCCTGGCAACTGGTGTGGTGTGGTGTGCAGAGTCTCGCGGGGCATGGTGGTGGTGGTGGGACGAGTGCGACGCCCATTAGAGGGTGGCTAGTATAGTAGTAGTAGTAGTAGTAGTAGTAGTAGTAGTAGTAGTAGTAGTAGTAGTATAGTGTAGGGAGGGCACTATAGGGTGTGACCTTGAGGGGTGGAAAGCCTTCACTCACCTCAACCCAATCTCTCTCTCCCTTCAAAATGGCGAAGATTAATGACTAACAAACTACTGTCAAAACTAAGGTAGCAGTTACGCAGTCTGCTACTTCCCTTCCTGCTACCTTCCCGCCTTCCTACTGCTGTCTCCTCCTCTGCTGACCTTAACCCTGCCTCCTGCTACGAATGTAAATGTATCTGCTGCCTCTGTACTCCCTGCTACATCAACTATAACTACTGATACAACAGCTGAAGTCTCCTCATGGTGATGCGCGCCCCTCCACCCTCTCCCTCCACCCACCCGCTCCCTCCACCCACTCCCTCCACGCGCTCCCTCCACGCGCTCCCTCCACCCACCAGCTCCCACTCCACCCGCTCCCTCCACCTCTATTTCTATCTCCAGCGACCTTAAAGATGTATTACAATATCAAATGTATTCTTGTAGTTATTGTTCTTTCAAATTTTATGTTATTGTTTATGAGTTTATTACTAAGTTAGAAAAATCACAACCTGTTTTAGACAAACCTTACGAAAATTGTGTGTGTATGTGTGTGTGTGTGTGTGTGTATATTCACTATTATTTTATGACTGATATAAATAGCATTGTCTTCTTATAGGCAAGATATTATAAACAAAGTACTGTTGGCAGTTGTATTTTGCTTGGATTGAATCTGCATTACAACATTATTATTATTATTATTCTACTTTTAGAATATTCAAGAAGGACTATGCTTCTATAAATGTTTAAGGTTGGACATATGTAGCCCCACTTACTTCGGGTGACTTTGTATAGCTTTTTACCACACGAGAACAGCTGATGTCACTCCATGCAACTGTAGGACTCCGTGGAAGGTTTTCTTTGTACAAATCCATGCTGTGTTGAGGACGAGGAAGGGAATGTGTCTTGTCTTGCTATACGGCTGCTTGACTGGTGCCATAAGTTAAAGTTTTTGTAATGGTATTTGTAAAGGATGAGTTTGTTAGAAAGGTTTGAAGTCAAGATAAGATAATATGGAAGAACCTCATGTTTATAAGAGTTACACTGCCACTTAGGGTCTCTTAATATAATGATGCATTTTGTAATATGAACCCACCAAGGAAAGTAGAGTTTTAATGCGAGTGTTATCCATCCATGGCTTTCTATTCACGTAAGAAGAAATTAATGTAAATACTGTGTGGTTGTAAGTCTTCACACACATCCTGGGAGCTTATACCTTCCCACAGGGTTCAGAAATAGATTATATATATATTTTTTTTCTGCTTAAGAGATTGAGGACATATATATAGGTTTTAAAAAAAGTGGTGTATTGCCTTTAGACGAAAGTGTGTTTGTGTGAAGGAGTATTTGTAATGCACAAAAAAATACTAATACTATTGTAGCTAATGTAAATATTGGTTTGCAAATAAAAGATGAATATGGGAATGAATGATGTTTGACCTTTTATAGAATGGAGAGACAGGATTGGAGTATATACAAAGAGGATTATAAAAGGAAGAACAAACAGCAACAGTCATACTGGACCTAACGAGGCTGTCCTTTATCACATACGACGCCGCAAAGATCACCAGGGCGGCGCCAAACACGGCCAGCAGCACGTACATGCCCACCTCAAGGGGGGTGACGCCCCTGCCGCGTGGGGGGTGGAGGTGGGCGTGGGGGGGCGTGTGGCGGGGCTGCTCGGCCATCAACATGAGGTGGTTGTTGGGGGCGGCGGCGTCGGCGTGGGGCAGCTCAGACACGTGAACCTTGTTATTCCACTTTGATTAATTCATACCTAATTCCCTCCTGTACTCCTCTTCTTACTCCTTTCTTACTCTCCTAACACACTCCTTACACATCTTCCTTCCTTGCCGTTCTTCGAAGACTGGCCTGCTAATTCCCCGGATTTGAACCCAATTGAAAATTTGTGGGCGATAATAAAACGGGAGTTACGCAGCCACGACTGTCCAACTGTAGCCAAACTCCAAGTTGCGCTTTACCACCTTTGGAACACATTCGCTCCCCAGCATCTCATGGTACTTGCAGACAGCCTTCCAGCCCGTTTGGGAGAGTGCAGGAGATGTCAAGGGAAGCCAACAAAGTATTAGTTGTAAGTTCAATAAATTTCTTTGGATGCAGTACATGTTTATATTACCTGGCGCAGCGTGGGAGAGGGGTGCGACAATGTTTATGACGAGCACTGTACAGTACACCGCCTCACGCTTGACTACTTAACCCACCGCCCACCCATCACCCATCACCCATGCCGGTGTGGCGGGTAAAAGTGACGACCGTCGAAAAAGTGGCGACATCGCCTTCTTCGTTGCCAGCCGCACGACTCAAACATTGCAGAGACTGCTGGCGTCACTCTCTCCATCTGTCTCCCTCGCCTCAGTCCCGCTCCGCCCTTCCCTGTATGTCGGACTGTCCCGCTCTCTCCCCGTATACCCAGCTGTCAGGCTGAAACTTGGCCTCCGAGATGCATAACAGTATATATATATATATATATATATATATATATATATATATATATATATATATATATATATATATATATATATACAGAAACTAGGAATTTGCATATATATATATATATATATATATATATATATATATATATATGTATATATAAATAAATATGTATATATATATATATATATATATATATATATATATATATATATATATATATATATATATATACGGTAACTTTATACATCTTCAACATGGTCGTGGCTTTGGGCAAGGACTCGATCTATTCAAGTCCTTGCTTTGGGTCATAGAAAAAATCTGATAGTTTGTAAACCTATATTGACAAATAACCTAGCCTTGTCGAAACAGAACCTTGTTGAAACCGAATTAAACTTTACTTTGCGAAGAGGTCATAAAGAAAACATTGATTATCTCGGAAACTAGGAATTTAAGACGGAAATGTAATCAAGCAAACCTCAGAAATAGGTAATGCAAAAATATAGCTCTTAATTCTCTAGATTCTAGAAAATTGAGAGCTTTATGATCTTACACCTCCAGAATGTGTAAAATAAACACACACACACACACACACACACACACACACACACACACACACACACACACACACACACACACACACACACACACACACACACACACACACACACACACATATATATATATATATATATATATATATATATATATATATATATATAGAGAGAGAGAGAGAGAGAGAGAGAGAGAGAGAGAGAGAGAGAGACACAGAGGATAATTCAATGATAAAGTCTTGACATATGTTGCATTTACACACGAGTACCTCTCTTGATTCAAACATACATACATACATACATACAATGGATTTGTACATGTAGAGGAATTATTAAATTATTTCTTGTGTTGACCGCATTTTAATTAGCCCCCAAAATTAGTATCCCTTGTAAAATTGGAATTAATATTTAATGTTCAAGGACATCTATTAAGACGAACTGCTATACATGCTGTGGATTAATTAGAAATATACTGTTTATGTCTATTCTATTTGAATTAACCAACACATGTTTTCCTAGTCAAAATTAAATTTAGTTTGTTCCAGGGATATGTTCAAGCACATAGAAAATTAAAGAATTCAAATAGAATAATATCCGCTTATCACTCCCCTAAAAGTATGTGCTACAGAGGTTATGAGAGAGTGAAGAGGTATCTTGATACTCTTCTCTGCCATTAGGCTCCAACCACACAAGTAGGCAGTGCCTCACAGCAAACATTGTTACCAGTTCGCATTCCAATTCATACCAATGGAAGGTGGGTCATGGGCATGAGCGTAGATGAGGTCATAATCGAGGAAAGCACGAGCGAGCCTGGTACTGCGTGATCTGGTGACAATACTAAAAAAAAAGCTAGGGATATGCATCCAATGATCCGTGCTCGTCGGGCACTCATAAGAATAGTATAAGGAAGCTACAAAAGGCCCGGAGGCCTACACGTGGTAATTCTGTTACTCCAATACTCCTTTATTACCTACACCCACCTTTCGTCCCCATCCATAAAGCCGTCTAGTCTTCTTTTAAGACTCCCTATTGTCTGTGCACTAACTACCTGCTGACTAAGTCTGTTCCAATCATCTACCACCCTATTTGTAAACCAATTTCTGCCTATTTTTTTTCTTCTCCTAAATCTATATTTTTCCAGTTGGATCTGTTATTTCTTGTTCTATCCTGACTACTGACCGCAAAAACTATCCTACATTCCCCTTATTAAAACCCTTCACCCACTTAAATACTTCAATCAGATAATCTCTTAGTCTACGCCTCTCCAGTGAGTGCAATTTCAAAAGCTTTAGTCTCCTCTCATAACTAAAATTACGAATCCCTTGTAACATTTTGGTCACCCTCCTCTGCACTGGCTCTAGCATTCCCATGTCCATTCTATAATACAGTGACCCAAACTGCACTGCATAGTCGAGGTGAGGGCTGACTAACGCTAAATACAACTTCAGAATAACCTCAGCACTTCTACTTTTAATACTCCTAGTAATGAATCCTAACAACCTATTAGCCCTATTTCTAGCTTCAATTCATTGTTTTCTGGGATGGAGGTCTGAGCTAACCAGTACACCCAAATTTCTCTCACATTCTGATCTATTCAGTGTTATCTTGCTTATGTTGTACCTGTTGTGAGGATTTTCCCGGACAATTTATAGGCGGGGACAAGCCCCCCAGAGTTCCCCAACCTAACCAAACCTAAACAGAACTCACGTAGTAACCTCTTGACTGGGGAGGCAAGCCCCCAGACCCCCCCAACCTAACCAGAACTCACGTAATATTCTCCTAGCTGGGCGCCCGATTTCCAATAGATCCCCCAAGATCATTGGGGATGAGGGGTAGGCATGACTTGAAAAACAGTCAGTCATTGTTTGAAAACTAGCCATTTGCGACAGAAGAGATAGAAAATCAATCAATTCATTACATGAATCAGAAAAACACGAGGCGCATTAGAAAATCGTTGGTTAGGTGAAACTGGAAATTGACCATTTTCCCGACCAACATTCATTACTCTACATTTGTCAATAATACAATTCATCTGCCACCTGACCACCCACTCGTTTATATATATATATATATATATATATATATATATATATATATATATATATATATATATATAACATAAATGATATGGTGTATGCATATTTACATAACTTTATTAATGACAGACTCTTCCTCATTCTATCGCGTCCAGCGAGCGACTGTAGTGATGACCGACCACCATCATCTCAACATTCTGCCGACAGCAGTACGACATTTCTACTCCCAGTGCATGCGCAGAAGCGATGTCGCCACTTTTTCGACGATCGTCAGTTTTACATGCCACACCGGCAGACGCACTCAGCTGCAGCTGCAGCACCTTGTAGTGGCAAGCCGAAGAGCAGCGAGGACCTGATAAACACGCCATTTGCAGCAGTTCTTCAAGTGAGTTAGTATAATATCCTCGGCTGTACTCCTGCTCATAAATAGGACAAAAAATAATGATTCAGTAGAACATTATAGGAGGAAAGAAACGTGGTAGTATGATTTAGCCGGCTGTAAACTTAATAATAGGTGTTTGGTGTTGTATATCATAGCTATTTCAGAGACAGGATTAAAAGGTGATTTAATTAATACCCTGAGCTTGGTTGTTTAAAGATTATATATATATATATATATATATATATATATATATATATATTATATATATATATATATATATATATATATAGTTCTGTTAGGATATACGAGAGAGAGAGTGCGCTCCCCCTCTCACCGAGAAGCTGCCATGAGTAAGCTAGGATTGAACTCACAACCTATATAGACCATGAAATAATAGTGTACAATAGAGTTACAATAAACTATAATGACTGCATGTATAGACTAGACTGAATTAAGATCGTAATGATGACGTAGTGATGACGTAGTAGTGTTAGCACGTGGTAAGGTAGAGTTTGAGGGAGCGAACAAAAGTGAAGCGTATATCATAAGACTGCGTGTCCGGCTGAGTGTCTGTCTATTCTTCTGGCAGTCGTGAATCACAGGTTGGAGAGAGTTATGGCGTCTCCTAACAACGGTGCTTGAAAAAGATGGTTTCGGAGGAAAAGTTATTATGCATAAAAGCACAGCCATTATTCTTTTTTTGACTTCTGAAAGGAATAATTGTGAAGGGAATTTGGGTACTTAACGTGTGTGTGTGTGTGTGTGTGTGTGTGTGTGTGTGTGTGTGTGTGTGTGTGTGTGTGTGTGTGTGTGTGTGTGTGTGTGTGACCCTTCAAATCAGTCGTAAAGAGTAATTACATGTATATTACAATTAATATGGTTCCCTTATATCCTCTTTAAAGTGTGCGTTACCGATAAATTGTCAAATCGGTGAAGTTTGTGTAGCAGTTTATCGGCGGGGAATAGAGACGAAAAAAAAGATAAATCATGACACTCGATATGTAAAGAACTTTTTATTACAAAACAATAAAAATAATAATGTTTATATATATATATATATATATATATATATATATATATATATATATATATATATATATATATATTACATAACACCACATGAGGTTTGTAAAATTTTTTAAAGATATCGACAGATGTTCATAGATTTGGAAAGTATAGAAGGAAGGAAAGGAATGAAGGAAGGAAGGAAGGAAGGAGGATGAGAAGGAAATACACATAGTTAATAAAGGGTTCAAAGAGTCGAGTCAACGTTTCACAATAGTTCATAGTGAGTGATTGATTGAGTGATTGAGTGAAAGAGGTATTATAAAAAAGCTCGAAGAGAGGAGAACCAGCCAGTCAGTTGTTCATTCATCCATTGAGGCGTTTCGAAGCATTTCTTGATCTTGCTCACTTGTTAAAAAAAAAAAACGAAGAGATGGTTAGGTTGGAAGATGACTTTCTCAACTTCCGGTAGAGATGAAGTAAGCGTGATGTCAGACTCCCCCGTGACGTCAGCAGGGAAGGGATGGCAGCCTCACTTGATGTCACCGCTGAGTGTGCCCTGCGGAGTGCCTGCTGACACCTGGCAAGAATACCTGACGTCAGCTGTGATGTTTGCTCCAACGCGCTGCCTAATTAGTATCCACCTGGGTTTGGATTTATTAATGGATAAGTAAAACTACTCGTGTGTTTGTGTGTGTTTGTATTTGTGTTTTTTTGTTTTGTGTCTGTGTGTGTGTGCGTGTGTGTGTGGCTTGATTAGTTTTTATTAGGATGTAATTAATAATGTGTGAACTGTGTTATCTCTTGTGCTCTCTTGATCTCTCGCTCTTGCTCGCGCTCTCTCGCTCTCTCTCTCTCTCTCTCAGTCTCTCCTGTGACCTCAGCGGAAGCGGACTGTGTGTGCCGCTCGGCTGACCTACACGGAGGTCAAAGTTCTTTGATCGAGCGCGAGTAATGTCCGACCCCCAGGCCAATGACAGTAACGATGCCAGTGCCAGTGCATTCGTAACTGATAACAATAACAAGTCAGTAAATAGTGGTGATGCAAACGGTAGTAGTAGTGTTAAATCAGTGAAACGCTCAATATCCTGGGAAATGGATGACGCTCAGGAAGTGGACGAAGGATATACACTAGTCCAAAACGGGAAAAAAAAGAGTAGAAAAGGTGTCAACCCAGATACGAGTGTCAATCTGGCAGAAAGGCAGCAGCCCAATCCTGATACACCACAAGAAACATACCGCCTGTTCTTCCCGAAGGGCGTGTCTCCGAGGGACAGGGCGATATGGCTGGCAGATGTGGCCCACAAGCACCGAAACTTGTCAGTGCAACCGAGGCTGACATCAAAATCCATCATTGCAGTGACGCGAGACTTGGACACAGTCAAGTTTTTAACGACGATCGGTCATCCGTACAAAGGCACCATCATAAAGCTGATGGTAATAACACAGGAAAACAAGCAGACGAAGGTAGTCATACGCAACTACCCTTCATATATGACCCTGGACTACATCAAGGACCTCCCATCTGTAATATGGGTGGAGAGAGATGTACGCCGCGACAACAAGGAATCCAGGAATCAAGTGTTCGCTTTATGGCAGGGGGAACTACAAACAACACTGCAGTTTCCGGGAATGAGGCCCTGCAAAATGGAGAGGTACGTTGGAAAACCAACCTTTTGTGGGAAATGCCAAAAATATGGGGACAAAGTATGGCAATGCGACGGGAAAGTAAAGTGCGGATTCTGTGCGGGCGATCACGACTCAAAGCTGTGCAGGGAGAAGATAGACAGGGGGCAGGCTGTCACACCAAGGTGCCCAAATTGTTTTCAGGAACACAATGCTTGGAGTATCAGGTGCCCTTTACGACCGGAATCACACCTACGTGCCATGGGTCAGGTGATATACAAGCCTGCGCCTCCTCCCCTTATCAGAGAATTTCCCCCTCTGTCCCAGGGGACGTCTCAGCCACCCTCACACCTGACTTCAAACCAGCCGGTACCCCAAGAGGCCTCACCGAGTACCAGCGAGCGTCTCTCACCACCACCACCCACCCCCCACCACCCCTGGACTCGCCCCCACCCTTCTCATCCACCACCACAAAGGCCACAGGCTGCTCCACAACATGGCGCCCCTCCAGCTGCTACGGAAAAGCAGCCAGTAAATCAGCCAATCGAAACAGACAGCGACGCAACAACAAAAATACTGAGGGAGATGGAGGTCTTACGTCAGGAAGTAAAAACAATAAGAGACGAACAGAAAAGAATGCAGAAGGAAAGTCAGGACCAACAAACAA
>JAPQNM010000006.1:6736742-6744242 GCA_029783475.1 Metacarcinus magister | reverse complement strand
CCAACTTTGTCATTTGGAGTAATGGAAAAACTCGAGCACCATTAATGCAGTCACATCTGAGCCACTGTGACCCTCTCTATTCCCCTCCCCTCTCCCCTCTCTCCTCCCCTCTTCCTCCACTCTCCACTCCTCCACTCCCCCTCTCCACCTCCTCCATGGCGTTTATACAGTGGCAGGGAGAGAGGGGGAAGAGGGAGGGGAAAGAGAGGAAAGAGTTGAGGAAATATATGAGGGAAAATTCAACTTGTCTGAGAGAGAGAGAGAGAGAGAGAGAGAGAGAGAGAGAGAGAGGAGAGAGAGAGAGAGAGAGAGAGAGAGAGAGAGAGAGAGAGAGAGAGAGAGAGAGAGAGAAACGTATGTATTGTTAAGATAATGATAATATTCACCATCACCATCACCATCACCATCACCATCAGCATCTCTTCTCCATTCTTCCTCTTCCCTCACCGTGATACACCTTCCCTTACGCTGCACTTCCTTCCCCTTCCACCCCTGCCACCCCTTCCACCCCTTCCACCCCTTCCACCCCTTCCACCCCTTTCCCTCACCAAGCAAGGTCTGTTGCAATCACCATCACAGAAACACAATTCATCAAGGGTAGACAGAGAGACAAAGACAGAGGAGGAGGAGAAGTAGATGATGATGATGATGATGATGATGATGATGATGATGATGATAATGATGAATAGAAGCAAAAAACTAGTTGTAGGGAGTGAAAGGAGTTCAATGCAATCTCTCTCTCTCTCTCTCTCTCTCTCTCTCTCTCTCTCTCTCTCTCTCTCTCTCTCTCTCTCTCTCTCGCCTCGTTACACCGCCAAAGGGGAGTGAAAGGGACGCCCTCTGTGAGCCTAGAGGTACAACAGCCCTCAGGAAGACCTAAATACATGGGTTCGTCCATTTGATCTTTCACTTCAAACAGCAAACTTGTCTTTTTGGAAAACCTCACCACCTTTTCCTCTTTTTCATCCTCCATTATCTGTTTTCATCTCTCCTCCTCCTCCCTCCTCATTCTCCTCCTCCTCCACCTTCTCTTCTGTCTCTATTCTTATCTTTTCCATTTCTCTTCTTCTTCTCTACTATTTTCTGTTCCCTTGGCTGTCCTCACGCCGACGTACTTTTAATTACAGGTAATAGAGCTTTGAGAATACCTGAGTTGAATTATGAAGTGGTGGTGGTGGTGGTGGTGGTGGTGGTGGTGGTGGTGGTGGTGGTGGTGGTGGTGGTGGTGGTGGTGGTGGTGGTGGATTTATGAGATGAAATTCTGCATTATTAAAGGAAAGAAGAAAATTTTTACACCCTCACATACTTTATCCTGCTTACACCTTTTCCTAACACACTCTACTACACACACACACACACACACACACACACACACACACACACACACACACACACTCAATCCTATCTACACCCTTTCCTAACACACTATTCTATCTTATTCTACTCTATTCTATTCACCCTCATCCCTGTTTCCTTTCCCCTCGTATACCTCTCTCATTATTCTTTCTCTCTCTCTCTCTCATCCCCTTTCTTCCTTCTCTTTTTTCAATGTTTCCTTCCTTGTGGTCGGTTCAGTTAGACAGACAGACAGACAGACAGACAGACAGACAGACAGACACAGACAGACAGACAGACAGATAGACAGACAGACGTTCATGCATTCAGACTCCCTGTACTGTTTCCTCTTGGTTTCCTTTCAGTTCTGCGGAGTCAACAATCGACCAGCGGTGTCTTGTTGACTGTTATGCTCTCTATCTCTCTCTCTCTCTCTCTCTCTCTCTCTCTCTCTCTCTCTCTCTCTCTCTCTCTCTCTCTCTCTCTCTCTCTCTCTCTCTCTCTACTGTGAACCTTATCTCGCCTCGTGCTGCTATTGGTCACCTCACTCACCATATCAACACCTGATTGGCCAGCCACTAACCTTCCCTAAACCCACTTACATCCATCCATCCATCAATTCATCCATCCATCCATCCATCCATCCATCCATTTCCCTTCTCTCATCGACTCTCTCTCTCTTTTTCTTCTATCCTTCTTCTCTCTATTCCTCCCTTTTCATCACTTTTTTACTTCTTATCTATCCATCATCCATCTATTTCCTTCTTCTTTAAAAGGGAAACTACAGTGATTTTCTTTCGTCTTTAAATGAGAAAAAGAAGAAGTGATAATTATATACATCATAAAAATTTTTCAACATTTCAATTGTACGTTTTCTGGGTTAGCTTGGGAGAAAAAAATCAAGCAAAAAAAAAAACAAAAGAGATTCTATTTTAAACTTGTAAAAAGATTAAAGAAAACGATGGAGAGAGAAAAAAAAAAGTAGGGAAACTTAGGTAGAACTTTTCTGTAACCCCTTCCCGCCCACGCCCCCCGCCCCGCCCACTCCCCGCCCTCCCACCTGACCCAAAGGAAGGCACACAACGACCTTTCTTTAATTAACTTTTAACCATTACGATCTGTTACTCAACATCATGCATTTGAAAGAGAGAGAGAGAGAGAGAGAGAGAGAGAGAGAGAGAGAGAGAGAGAGAGAGAGAGAGAGAGAGAGAGAGAGAGAGAGAGAGAGTTAGTCCTTCATCTCTTTGCTCTTTCCCTCTTTCCCTTCACACATAAACAAGATAATTTTGACGAGACGAGACGAAACGAGACTGACAGAGCACATATAAACATCCTCTTTCCTTTTAACTGTCTTTTTTTTCCTTTTAACTGTCTTTCTTTCCTCTTAACTGTCTTCTTTCCTCTTAACTGTTTTCCTCCCTCTTAACTGTCTTCTTTCCTCTTAACTGTTTTTTTTCCTCTTAACTGTCTTCCTTCCTCTTAACTGTCTTCTTTCCTCTTAACTGTTTTTCTCCCTCTTAACTGTCTTTTTCCTTTTAACTGTCTTCTTTCCTCTTAACTGTCTTCCTTCCTCTTAGTCTTTCTTCTTAACTGTCTTCTCTCCTTTCTCCTCTTTTTTGAATCCACACCAACATCCTTCCATCTCCTCTCACTCACTATAGTACTGCATCAACTCAACTCAACTCAACACCAATCAATGAAGTAAACACCACCAGAAAAAACAAACACAACTATAGCTTAACATGGCAACATAAACTTGTCACTGATAAACTATAGATAACCTCGATAGATAACTTTTGAATGAAGAAAACAGAAGGAGTTGCTGCCTTGTGTAGGTCATCTATATAGCCTCTTGCAGCCTCCTTATGTTCTTATGTTAATTAGAGCCACACCCTCCCCCCAGGCCACACTACAGACAGCTAGTTATAGTTATAGTTATAGATACTTAACCCTTCCACCCACAAAAGAGAAAGTGTATGTATGTATGTGTATATATGTATGGTGTCTGCTATCCAATTTTGACTTCATTCTCTCGGTCTGTCTTAGAAATATCAAGCAATACCTCCCTTCTATCCTCATTTATGTATGTGTATTTATATTGGCATCCAGTATCCCATTTCTTCCTTCATTTTCTCGGTCTGTCTTAGAAATATCAAGCAATACCTGCCCTTCTATCCTTCTCTTCCCATCCTATCCCCATCCCATGCCATCCCATCACATGCGACAGGTAACAAGAGCCCAGCCTCCATGTCTCCCCAGGTGTTCCCAAGACGTGTTTCTCCTGCAGGTGCGACAGTGTTTGTATCTGAGCCTTGGTCCGCGCCGCCTCTAAGTGGACGATTAATCACAGCTAAGAAGCAGATAGCGTTCACCTGTCTTGTTAATAATGGGTCATCAGGTGAGGGGGTTTAAATGTGGGTGTGTGTGTGGGTGTGTGTGTGTGTGTGTGTGTGTGTGTGTGTGTGGTGTGTGTGTGTGTGTGTGTGTGTGTGTGGGGTTCAAGGACACACATACACAGGGGAAGATGGATGAGTTAATGGATGGATGGATGGATGAATTAAATGTTTATAATAATTAATCTACTACTACTACTACTACTACTACTACTATTACTGTAAATCTCTGTAAATGAACTAAACTCTTGTAAATAAAATAGTCTTATAAAATTAAAACACAACGTACAAAAAAAAAAAAAGAAGAAAGTAATACCAGAGACTTCCAATTTCTGTGGTAAGTGTATGAAGGTAAATTTCCATCGTTCCATCGTTCCGTTACGTTCATTTCGTTCCGCGCCAAGAGCCACGGGAGCAACCAGGTCACACATGTTGCTTAGTGACCCTTTGTGACCCCCACCTACCTACCTCTCTCTCTCTCTCTCTCTCTCTCTCTCTCTCTCTCTCTCTCTCTCTCTCTCTCTCTGGGAAGGAGTTTGGGATGAAGAAAAAACGTTTAAAACCTTAATTTTGTTCCAGACAATCGCTAGAACATTTGGAGGAGGAGGAGGAGGAGGAGGAGGAGGAGGAGGAGGAGGAGGAGGAGGAGGAGGAGGAGGAAGAAGAGGAGGATATCTATAATTGACGTTGGTATGTTCTCTTAAGTGATAAATATTAAAGGAAAGTCAATTTATCATGATGGAAGGAAAACTTAACCTTATATCACGCCTCTGTAACTCTCCCTCTCCCTCTCCCTCTCTCTCTCTCTCTCTCTCTCTCTCTCTCTCTCTCTCTCTCTCTCTCTCTCTCTCTCTCTCTCGCTGGGGGTCGGTGGCAGACTGCGAGGACAGGGTCAGCTGGGAACAACCTGACTTTCTCCTCCTCCTCTTCCTCCTCCTCCTCCTCCTCCTCCTCCTCCTCCTCTTCCTCCTCCTCCTCCTCCTCCTCCTCTTCACCATTATCCACTCACGCAACCGTCACTTCATCCATCATATTTACGTGAGAGAAAGAAAGAACGAAGGAAGGAAGGAAGGAAGGAAGGAAGGAATAGAAGGAAAATAAAGATAAGGGAGTACTTTTTTTTCACCACACACACACACACACACACACACACACACACACACACACACACACACACACACACACACACACACACACACTATCTTCGTGAGAACTTTTCCGCTTGACTTCTTTCTTCCTCCTCTTTTTTGTCCCACCATCTTCATCCGTTACTGTTATTATCTTCTTCCTCTTTGCCTTCTTCCTATTGGATCCTGTCTACTTTTTCCCCTCCTCCTCTTCTTCCTCTTCCTCCTCCTCCTCCTCCTCCTCCTGGAACAATCAGACGCTGTGAGACAAGCCAGTAAGATAAGACGCAAGGAATGGGTAGGGAAAAAGAAAGGAGGAGGAGGAGGAGGAGGAGGAGGAGGAGGAGGAGGAGGAAGAGGAGGAGAAAAGGAAGGAGAAACAGGAAGAAGCAAGAAGAAAACTTAAGAATACAGAAAAATATGAACCTGTTTGTATCATTATTATTATTATTATTATTATTATTATTATTATTATTATTATTATTATTATTATTATTTGAGGAAGAGGAAAAAGAAAATAATAAAAGGTTTGTCTATTGCTTCGTGTAACATAACAAGTGAAGTAAGAGAGTGCTAGCTATGCGTCGCTTCACTAAGTATTCCTCCGAACATTTCCTTACTAATGTTCCGATAAACTGGTTTGTGCGCGACAGAAGAGCATCGCAAAAAAGTGAACGTGAAACCGGACCAAGCAAGGAGGAGGAGGAGGAGGAGGAGGAGGAGGAGGAGGAGGAGGAGGAGGAGGGAGAAGGCTTGCACCAAACCAATTTTAGTATTACAATATAAGCTTCTTACTCTGTTGCTTTGGTCTTCTCCTCTCCTCCTTTCCTCTCTCCTCTCCTCTCCTCTGTCCTCCTCTCCTCTCTTCTCTCATCTCCGCTTCGTTCCCCTCCATTGCTTTCCTTCCCTTTCCTCTCCTCTCCTCTCCTCTCCTCTCTTCTCCTCTCTTCTCCTCTCCTCTCCTCTACTCCCTGTCCTCGAAGCAAGATACCATTAGTTTAAGGCAAAGGTTAAGTCTCCAGCTGGTATCCCCTCAGCACCACTTCCCGACCCGGGTTTAACGAGTGAAGTAAGAGGGGAGAGAACCGGTGTTGGAAAATTAGGGAGGAACCAATATAAGAAATGGGGGCTAAGGGGTGAAGGAAAGAATGAAGGAAGGGAAGGAAGGGTGAGATAAATGATGATGGATTATGAAGACTGTGCATGAATGAACGAAGAGGAAAAGTCGAAATTTAGAAAGTGATGGGAAAATAAGACACACACACACACACGTACACTTCATAACCCAAGTCTATAATATTTCAGTTCAAAGTGAGTGTGTTCGGTTATTTCACTCCTCAATGCACATCTTTTATCACATCGTTACTGCACATCATTCTTTTTTGATTTCCTAAACCAACGGAAGGCATAAAATACGATAGAAAAATTGTGAGCCTTAAACTTTTATACTTTTATGTTACGTCCGCTCCCACACCCCCTCTCTCTCTCTCTCTCTCTCTCTCTCTCTCTCTCTCTCTCTCCTTCTCTCTCTCTCTCATACCACGTCTTCTCCTCTCCCATCCTCACGTCCTTCTCTCCCTCCCTTCCCCCTCTTTTCTTCTTCATCTTTAGCCTCCACTCTCATCCTCCCTTCCTAACCCGGACACACATCTTAAGAGTGTTTTAACCATTTCATTCAATTAGTCAGACCTTCTCCCTCACTCCCCCAATCCTTCCCTCCCTGCCTCCCTGTTTTATTTTCTCCTTCCCTCCTCATCATCTTTCCTGTCCCTCCCTCCCTCCCTCACCTTTCTTTGTTTAATGTTACCGCGTTTTTACTTAATCTTGATCCATAGTGAAGGATTGAAATGCATTGTTAATCTTTTATTAAGTTAGGATCGAAACCTGTTACTTATAATATGTCTGAATTCTTGTTTTCTTCATCTTTATTGACTGACTTTATAATTTTCTTAGTCTTGCACACGCACACACCCACCCACACACACACACACACACACACACGTGGGAAACTCTCTGGTACGTTCATGATGCCAAATGAAGTTAATAGTCACAGTGAGAGACTCTGCCCGCGGCGCCAACACGATGATAAAAGATAAAAGAGAAAAAAAAAGAAGAAAAAAAAAGAGAGAGAGAGAAAAGAAAAAAAAAGATAATAATGGGAATAACATAAGTAAATGCAATAGAAAACGATGCCATTATAAGTAACATAAAAGCGAAAACTTAGAGAGAGAGAGAGAGAGAGAGAGAGAGAGAGAGAGAGAGAGAGAGAGAGAGAGAGAGAGAGAGAGAGAGAGAGAGAGAGAGAGAGAGAATATGACCTTGAACGACCCCCTCTGTCAGGCATTCCCACGCAAAGACAATACACGCCTTTAGGGACGCCGTGAACGAGCTTGAAGGGAACCACGCTTGGCCAGAGGAGGACAGTGCACGACAGGAGTGAAGGGAAAGATGGGAAAAGATGGGAAAAAGAAGGGGAAAAGAAGGGAAAAAGAGGGGAAACATGGGAAAAAGAGGAAAAAAGGAAAAGAGGGGGACAAGAGGGAGAAAAGAGGGGGAAAAGAGGAGGAAAAGAGAAGAGAGGAGAAAAGAGGATAATAGAGGAGGAAAAGAGGGGGAAAGAAGGAAAAAAAGGGGAAAAAGGACGG
>JAPQNM010000006.1:6709242-6724242 GCA_029783475.1 Metacarcinus magister | reverse complement strand
TCTCTCTCTCTCTCATAAATAAGAGTAAGGAATCAATGGAGATGAATGGAGCACTGCAGCAGCACGAAAAGGAAGAGGAAGAGGAGGAAGAAGAGGAGGAGGAAGAGGAGGAGGAGGAGGAAGAGGAGGAGGAGGAAGAGAAGAAGGAAGAGGCGGAGGAAGCATGCAGATATAAAAATGCATAAAAAAAACATATATTTCATACAATATTCACTTTCCTTTCATAAATGTTTCATCTTATTCTTCATCCACCTACATTTACCCTTCCCTTCTCTACTTCTTATACCCCTTTCCTCTTCTTCCCTTTCCCTTACCCCCCTTTCCCCTTGTACCCTCTCCCTTACCCCCCTTTCCCCTTCGTTCCCTTTCCCTTACCCTCCTTTCCCCTTCTTTCCTTTCATCACATACTTGCTAGAGGGTAAACTTCTCTATTCAGTAACAAAAGATATTATTTGACATTCCATTTTTAAGTCAGAATTATTATTTACTCTCCCTCCTTAACCTATATCTACTCTGTGTCTGTCTGTTTGTCTGTGTCTGTCTGTCTGTCTGTCTGTCTCTTCCTTCATCCCTTCTCTCTCCTCCTCTCACAATAAAATAATGATAAAAAGCTATATTCTATTTACTCCTTCATCGTTTTCTCCTCCTAAACTTCCTGACTCTATTGTCTAAAACAGTTGAAAAATGACAAGACTTTTTATCTAATCTTGAATGAGTGTTTTGTTGTGAAGATAAAGTTTTGGAATCTTATTATGATTATTATTATTATCATCATTGTCATTATTATTATTATTACAAAGTGACTGGCTTTCAACGACGTCAAGGAAGGATAAAAAATGATTGGGGGAAGAAAAAAAAAGGAAAGTTATCCATTAAGTAATGATGATAATAATGATAATGATGATGATAATGATAAAGATGACGGGAGAAAAAATCCATCTCCGTAATTTTCTCGACTTTTCTTCTTCCTTTTTCCTTATTATTTCTCTCCCTTGTAGTACATTTAATCGCTTTCCTTCCCTGCTCTCTCCCTTCCCTTCCCCTCCCTTCCCCTCCCTTCCCTTCCCTTCCCTTCCCCTCACACTGATAAGGGACAAAAGCGCCTCCCTTCCCCTCACATTCCCGGAAGTGACCGCAGGGAGTAGAAGGAATGAGGGGAAGATGGAAGGCGAGAGGAGGGGAAAGAGGGGAAGGAGGAGAGGAAGAATGAGGGAAGGCAACAAAGGTGTCTATGGGTCTTGGAAATCACAGGTAAAGAAAAAGTTGAGGAAATATATATATCCCATCGTTTCATCTCTCTCTCTCTCTCTCTCTCTCTCTCTCTCTCTCTCTCTCTCTCTCTCTCTCTCTCTCTCTCTCTCTCTCTCTCTCTCTCTCTCTCTCTCTCTCTCTCTCTCTCTCTCTCTCAAGCTGCTTCGACCCTGCAGTAACGAAAACCACAACCAGAATGACGTTGAAAAAAACATGAAAAAGAATAAAATATCAAGAAAAAATGAAATAAATCTTCAGCTCAATCAATCAACATATTCATAGCTCCGTCTGCTGCAGGTGGCTCTCTCACACACACACACACGCACACACCCACACACACACACACACACACACACACACCACACACACACACACACACACACACACACCCACACACACACACACACACCCACACACACACACACACCTGTCACCACTAGACGACAGGTGAGCCAGATTCAATTTTGCCGGCGACAGAGGCGGATATTGAGGCGGCAAAAAGCATCCTGAAGAGAAGATTGGCATCGCTGGTAAATATTTCACCGCGTATTTTTTATCTATTATTATTTATTTTTGGATCAAGTCGAGTCGAGACGGTGACTTATTGAGGAGAGAGAGAGAGAGAGAGAGAGAGAGAGAGAGAGAGAGAGAGAGAGAGAGAGAGAGAGAGAGAGAGAGAGAGAGAGAGAGAGAGAGACACACACACACATACACACTTCAACATAGAAAATGAGACTGAGTGACACATCCGAACACCTCAACTCTATTTCCCTCGTTTACGCCTCCTCCTCCTCCTCCTCCTCCTCCTCCTCCTCCTCCTCCTCCTCCTCCTCCTCCTGAGCCAACTAGAGAGAGCTAATAAACTCCCCCCTTCCCCATTACCCCCATTCCCCCCCATTAAGCCCCTCCAGCCACGCCGCACAACCATCAGGTAACAAGTCGAGGATATTCTATCGATTTTTTGGCAGCCTTCCCGCGCCGCCCGGGCCAACAATTTGCATCTGGACGAAACCCGGAAATTTGACGGTAAGTTGCCGGCGGCGAGGTGGTGGTGGTGGTGGTGTGTGTGTGTGTGTGTGTGTGTGTGTGTGTGTGTGTGTGTGTGTGTGTGTGTGTGTGTGTGTACTTCCTCCTCTCCTCTCCTCCTCTCTCTTCCTCTCCTCTTCTCACCTGCCTCCCTCCTTGCCACAGGTGAAGTGTCATTAAAAAGTAAAAATCTTCAACTGGATCCAAGAGCTTCACATGCTGCTAGGAAGTTTTCTCTCACTCTCTCACTCACTCTCTCACTCTCTCTCTCACTCACTCACTCCCTCACTCACTCACTCATTCTCTCACTCTTGCGCTTCACTTGTTAATGTTCACTTTGCATATCATGTATATAAAGTGATAAATACCCTTTACTCCTTCCCCTTTTCTATCAACCTCTTACTGTTCTCTCTCTTCCTTAGTCATGAATATAAGTAATACCCTTTCCTGCCTTCCCTTTTTTTCTTCTATTTACCCTTTACCATTCTTCCTATTTATCTTAATCTATCCTTTTCACCTAAATTATCCATGATTTTTTTTTGTCACCTTGCATTCTTTAAAAAAAAACATATTATTTATCTTTTACTACAAATAAATAAAATAAATTCATAAAACATAATTTAAAACAACACACACTATCTATATATTTTTCTCTCTCTCTCTCTCTCTCTCTCTCTCTCTCTCTCTCTCTCTCTCTCTCTCTCTCTCTCTAATCCAGGCCACGGGAAAGCTCTTAGAATATCGGAGAGGCGTGGCAGTAGGAGGCACAAGGAGGAGGAGGAGGAGGAGGAGGAGGAGGAGGAGGAGGAGGAGGAGGAGGAGGAGGAGGAGGAGGAGGAGGAAGAAGAGAGGGAAAGGGAGAGAGAAGACCAGGAAAGAGAGGAAAAGGAAGATAATAAATGTAAATAAGAATGAATGTGTTAGTATATAGGTCAAGAAAAGGAGAGAGAGAGAGAGAGAGAGAGAGAGAGAGAGAGAGAGAGAGAGAGAGAGAGAGAGAGAGAGAGAGAGAGAGAGAGAGAGAGAGAGAGAGAGAGAGAGAGAGAGAGAGGTGGTAGGCTGGTTGTTAGGGAGGAAAAATTGATTCCCGATAAAGCCTACAAGACACTTATGTTCCGAATGAAACTCTTGTTAACTTGTATTTCTTCTTCTTCTTCTTCTTCTTCTTCTTCTTCTTCTTCTTCTTCTTCCTTTTTATTTATTTATCCTATTTCAACCTTTTTCTCTTACTTTCAACTATTATTATTTGTTTTGTTTTTTTATTATATACAAAAAGAGTTAAAAGGAATGTATGTAGCATTTCCAGACCTCTTACTTTCCACCCTTCCCCTTCTTCCTCCTCTTTCTCTAACTCCTCTAGGCTGCCGTTCCTCCTCCTCCTCCTCCTCCTCCTCCAGGTCTGCCGCGCCCCATTAGCCTCACCTGTTTTCTGCCTCTATATACCTAATTCTAGTGAGCCTTATCTTGATGCAGCAGCATTTAAGAATGAAAATAAATAACTTCCATAGCCACTGGCACCGGTGACAGAGTCAGTAGTTAAGATTTTGATCGGCCGGTCATGACCGAGCGAGTGGTGGGAATTGAATTGTTTTCTGCCTCTATATACCTAATTCTAGTGAGCCTTATCTTGATGCAGCAGCATTTAAGAAGGTCAAAGAAAGGCTATGTACACTACAGGAGTAATCAAACAGACTCTGCCATCCTGAAATAGTGTATAAAAACTTGTTTTCATCATATGTTCTACTTAAACTAGTTGTAACTCCTTTCGTTTTACTCGTATTGAATTTTCAAGCAATGCTTCAAAATCTGCACCTTTTTCTGATCCTTATGGTATGTAACAAGTACTGATAAACACAATATTAAGAAAATATATATTACGTCCTCACGTAAATTTCGTAGATTATAAATAATGAAAAAAGAAACTAGACGCAGGATTGGAATGGGATAGGGTTTAAAAAGAGGAGAAAAATATTTATGATTTCACAATATAACTCTTTGTTATATTTGATCGGTATCTATCTCATGAAAAATAGTTATCTACTAAAATAATGATATCATTAAACAAACAATATTAGCTTCTAAGCTAAGATACCAATTGAACAAAGTGCTTTGTTTATTAGTTGGTAATTTCATAAGGAATATCTGATATCTTTTCCATCAACATTGGTAAAGTATTAGATCCACCATACTGATTTTATCATCTGTTTTAACCCAAATAAATTCATTTATAGCAATAAAAGTTTCTGGTGAAATTAACTGAAACTATGCTGAAAGTCTTACATTATTCCCATGTACAACATAGTTTAAAAAAAAAAAAAATCGAAGAGGAAATTTTGCAAAAAATTTCCCGGAGTAGAAAAAATGACAGAAATACACCATATGTTGAGGTCAATTCTAGACATCCACGAGGGTCTGTAAGATGGTTAAACGTGTCGTAAGGCTTAGTTATGAACTGCTTTGAGCTGTAACAGTCATTACAAGAATATTCGTGGACGTTAAGACAATATGTGTTCCTTACGGGGTAACGTGTCGTGTGTAGGAGTATACGCGGGTTACTGATGGCTATCATATCCTCTCGATGGAGCTTGACACTGCAATAAAAGTACTGCATTACATTTTTTAATGAAAATAAATCACTTCCATAGCCATTGGCACCGGTGACAGAGTCAGTAGTGAAAATTTTGATCGGTCGGTCATGTCCGAACGAGCGGTGGGAATTGAATTGTTTTCTGCCTCTATATACCTAATTCTAGTGAGCCTTATCTTGATGCAGCAGCATTTAAGAATGAAAATAAATAACTTCCATAGCCATTGGCACCGGTGACAGAGTCAGTAGTGAAGATTTTGATCGGCCGGTCATGACCGAGCGAGCGGTGGGAATTGAATTGTTTTCTGCCTCTATATACCTAATTCTAGTGAGCCTTATCTTGATGCAGCAGCATTTAAGAATGAAAATAAATAACTTCCATAGCCATTGGCACCGGTGACAGAGTCAGTAGTGAAGATTTTGATCGGCCGGTCATGACCGAGCGAGCGGTGGGAATTGAATTGTTTTCTGCCTCTATATACCTAATTCTAGTGAGCCTTATCTTGATGCAGCAGCATTTAAGAATGAAAATAAATAACTTCCATAGCCATTGGCACCGGTGACAGAGTCAGTAGTGAAGATTTTGATCGGCCGGTCATGACCGAGCGAGCGGTGGGAATTGAATTGTTTTCTACCTAATTCTAGTGAGCCTTATCTTGATGCAGCAGCATTTAAGAATTAAAATAAATAACTTCCATAGCCATTGGCACCGGTGACAGAGTCAGTAGTGAAGATTTTGATCGGCCGGTCATGACCGAGCGAGCGGTGGGAATTGAATTGTTTTCTGCCTCTATATACCTAATTCTAGTGAGCCTTATCTTGATGCAGCAGCATTTAAGAAGGTCAAAGAAAGGCTATGTACACTACAGGAGTAATCAAACAGACTCTGCCATCCTGAAATAGTGTATAAAAACTTGTTTTCATCATATGTTCTACTTAAACTAGTTGTAACTCCTTTCGTTTTACTCGTATTGAATTTTCAAGCAATGCTTCAAAATCTGCACCTTTTTCTGATCCTTATGGTATGTAACAAGTACTGATAAACACAATATTAAGAAAATATATATTACGTCCTCACGTAAATTTCGTAGATTATAAATAATGAAAAAAGAAACTAGACGCAGGATTGGAATGGGATAGGGTTTAAAAAGAGGAGAAAAATATTTATGATTTCACAATATAACTCTTTGTTATATTTGATCGGTATCTATCTCATGAAAAATAGTTATCTACTAAAATAATGATATCATTAAACAAACAATATTAGCTTCTAAGCTAAGATACCAATTGAACAAAGTGCTTTGTTTATTAGTTGGTAATTTCATAAGGAATATCTGATATCTTTTCCATCAACATTGGTAAAGTATTAGATCCACCATACTGATTTTATCATCTGTTTTAACCCAAATAAATTCATTTATAGCAATAAAAGTTTCTGGTGAAATTAACTGAAACTATGCTGAAAGTCTTACATTATTCCCATGTACAACATAGTTTAAAAAAAACAAAATCGAAGAGGAAATTTTGCAAAAAATTTCCCGAGTAGAAAAAATGACAGAAATACACCATATGTTGAGGTCAATTCTAGACATCCACGAGGGTCTGTAAGATGGTTAAACGTGTCGTAAGGCTTAGTTATGAACTGCTTTGAGCTGTAACAGTCATTACAAGAATATTCGTGGACGTTAAGACAATATGTGTTCCTTACGGGGTAACGTGTCGTGTGTAGGAGTATACGCGGGTTACTGATGGCTATCATATCCTCTCGATGGAGCTTGACACTGCAATAAAAGTACTGCATTACATTTTTTAATGAAAATAAATCACTTCCATAGCCATTGGCACCGGTGACAGAGTCAGTAGTGAAAATTTTGATCGGTCGGTCATGTCCGAACGAGCGGTGGGAATTGAATTGTTTTCTGCCTCTATATACCTAATTCTAGTGAGCCTTATCTTGATGCAGCAGCATTTAAGAATGAAAATAAATAACTTCCATAGCCATTGGCACCGGTGACAGAGTCAGTAGTGAAGATTTTGATCGGCCGGTCATGACCGAGCGAGCGGTGGGAATTGAATTGTTTTCTGCCTCTATATACCTAATTCTAGTGAGCCTTATCTTGATGCAGCAGCATTTAAGAATGAAAATAAATAACTTCCATAGCCATTGGCACCGGTGACAGAGTCAGTAGTGAAGATTTTGATCGGCCGGTCATGACCGAGCGAGCGGTGGGAATTGAATTGTTTTCTCTAACCTAATTCTAGTGAGCCTTATCTTGATGCAGCAGCATTTAAGAATGAAAATAAATAACTTCCATAGCCATTGGCACCGGTGACAGAGTCAGTAGTGAAGATTTTGATCGGCCGGTCATGACCGAGCGAGCGGTGGGAATTGAATTGTTTTCTGCCTCTATATACCTAATTCTAGTGAGCCTTATCTTGATGCAGCAGCATTTAAGAAGGTCAAAGAAAGGCTATGTACACTACAGGAGTAATCAAACAGACTCTGCCATCCTGAAATAGTGTATAAAAACTTGTTTTCATCATATGTTCTACTTAAACTAGTTGTAACTCCTTTCGTTTTACTCGTATTGAATTTTCAAGCAATGCTTCAAAAATCTGCACCTTTTTCTGATCCTTATGGTATGTAACAAGTACTGATAAACACAATATTAAGAAAATATATATTACGTCCTCACGTAAATTTCGTAGATTATAAATAATGAAAAAAGAAACTAGACGCAGGATTGGAATGGGATAGGGTTTAAAAAGAGGAGAAAAATATTTATGATTTCACAATATAACTCTTTGTTATATTTGATCGGTATCTATCTCATGAAAAATAGTTATCTACTAAAATAATGATATCATTAAACAAACAATATTAGCTTCTAAGCTAAGATACCAATTGAACAAAGTGCTTTGTTTATTAGTTGGTAATTTCATAAGGAATATCTGATATCTTTTCCATCAACATTGGTAAAGTATTAGATCCACCATACTGATTTTATCATCTGTTTTAACCCAAATAAATTCATTTATAGCAATAAAAGTTTCTGGTGAAATTAACTGAAACTATGCTGAAAGTCTTACATTATTCCCATGTACAACATAGTTTAAAAAAAACAAAATCGAAGAGGAAATTTTGCAAAAAATTTCCCGAGTAGAAAAAATGACAGAAATACACCATATGTTGAGGTCAATTCTAGACATCCACGAGGGTCTGTAAGATGGTTAAACGTGTCGTAAGGCTTAGTTATGAACTGCTTTGAGCTGTAACAGTCATTACAAGAATATTCGTGGACGTTAAGACAATATGTGTTCCTTACGGGGTAACGTGTCGTGTGTAGGAGTATACGCGGGTTACTGATGGCTATCATATCCTCTCGATGGAGCTTGACACTGCAATAAAAGTACTGCATTACATTTTTTAATGAAAATAAATCACTTCCATAGCCATTGGCACCGGTGACAGAGTCAGTAGTGAAAATTTTGATCGGTCGGTCATGTCCGAACGAGCGGTGGGAATTGAATTGTTTTCTGCCTCTATATACCTAATTCTAGTGAGCCTTATCTTGATGCAGCAGCATTTAAGAATGAAAATAAATAACTTCCATAGCCATTGGCACCGGTGACAGAGTCAGTAGTGAAGATTTTGATCGGCCGGTCATGACCGAGCGAGCGGTGGGAATTGAATTGTTTTCTGCCTCTATATACCTAATTCTAGTGAGCCTTATCTTGATGCAGCAGCATTTAAGAATGAAAATAAATAACTTCCATAGCCATTGGCACCGGTGACAGAGTCAGTAGTGAAGATTTTGATCGGCCGGTCATGACCGAGCGAGCGGTGGGAATTGAATTGTTTTCTGCCTCTATACCTAATTCTAGTGAGCCTTATCTTGATGCAGCAGCATTTAAGAATGAAAATAAATAACTTCCATAGCCATTGGCACCGGTGACAGAGTCAGTAGTGAAGATTTTGATCGGCCGGTCATGACCGAGCGAGCGGTGGGAATTGAATTGTTTTCTGCCTCTATATACCTAATTCTAGTGAGCCTTATCTTGATGCAGCAGCATTTAAGAAGGTCAAAGAAAGGCTATGTACACTACAGGAGTAATCAAACAGACTCTGCCATCCTGAAATAGTGTATAAAAACTTGTTTTCATCATATGTTCTACTTAAACTAGTTGTAACTCCTTTCGTTTTACTCGTATTGAATTTTCAAGCAATGCTTCAAAATCTGCACCTTTTTCTGATCCTTATGGTATGTAACAAGTACTGATAAACACAATATTAAGAAAATATATATTACGTCCTCACGTAAATTTCGTAGATTATAAATAATGAAAAAAGAAACTAGACGCAGGATTGGAATGGGATAGGGTTTAAAAAGAGGAGAAAAATATTTATGATTTCACAATATAACTCTTTGTTATATTTGATCGGTATCTATCTCATGAAAAATAGTTATCTACTAAAATAATGATATCATTAAACAAACAATATTAGCTTCTAAGCTAAGATACCAATTGAACAAAGTGCTTTGTTTATTAGTTGGTAATTTCATAAGGAATATCTGATATCTTTTCCATCAACATTGGTAAAGTATTAGATCCACCATACTGATTTTATCATCTGTTTTAACCCAAATAAATTCATTTATAGCAATAAAAGTTTCTGGTGAAATTAACTGAAACTATGCTGAAAGTCTTACATTATTCCCATGTACAACATAGTTTAAAAAAAACAAAATCGAAGAGGAAATTTTGCAAAAAATTTCCCGGAGTAGAAAAAATGACAGAAATACACCATATGTTGAGGTCAATTCTAGACATCCACGAGGGTCTGTAAGATGGTTAAACGTGTCGTAAGGCTTAGTTATGAACTGCTTTGAGCTGTAACAGTCATTACAAGAATATTCGTGGACGTTAAGACAATATGTGTTCCTTACGGGGTAAACGTGTCGTGTGTAGGAGTATACGCGGGTTACTGATGGCTATCATATCCTCTCGATGGAGCTTGACACTGCAATAAAAGTACTGCATTACATTTTTTAATGAAAATAAATCACTTCCATAGCCATTGGCACCGGTGACAGAGTCAGTAGTGAAAATTTTGATCGGTCGGTCATGTCCGAACGAGCGGTGGGAATTGAATTGTTTTCTGCCTCTATATACCTAATTCTAGTGAGCCTTATCTTGATGCAGCAGCATTTAAGAATGAAAATAAATAACTTCCATAGCCATTGGCACCGGTGACAGAGTCAGTAGTGAAGATTTTGATCGGCCGGTCATGACCGAGCGAGCGGTGGGAATTGAATTGTTTTCTGCCTCTATATACCTAATTCTAGTGAGCCTTATCTTGATGCAGCAGCATTTAAGAATTAAAATAAATAACTTCCATAGCCATTGGCACCGGTGACAGAGTCAGTAGTGAAGATTTTGATCGGCCGGTCATGACCGAGCGAGCGGTGGGAATTGAATTGTTTTCTACCTAATTCTAGTGAGCCTTATCTTGATGCAGCAGCATTTAAGAATGAAAATAAATAACTTCCATAGCCATTGGCACCGGTGACAGAGTCAGTAGTGAAGATTTTGATCGGCCGGTCATGACCGAGCGAGCGGTGGGAATTGAATTGTTTTCTGCCTCTATATACCTAATTCTAGTGAGCCTTATCTTGATGCAGCAGCATTTAAGAAGGTCAAAGAAAGGCTATGTACACTACAGGAGTAATCAAACAGACTCTGCCATCCTGAAATAGTGTATAAAAACTTGTTTTCATCATATGTTCTACTTAAACTAGTTGTAACTCCTTTCGTTTTACTCGTATTGAATTTTCAAGCAATGCTTCAAAATCTGCACCTTTTTCTGATCCTTATGGTATGTAACAAGTACTGATAAACACAATATTAAGAAAATATATATTACGTCCTCACGTAAATTTCGTAGATTATAAATAATGAAAAAAGAAACTAGACGCAGGATTGGAATGGGATAGGGTTTAAAAAGAGGAGAAAAATATTTATGATTTCACAATATAACTCTTTGTTATATTTGATCGGTATCTATCTCATGAAAAATAGTTATCTACTAAAATAGTGATATCATTAAACAAACAATATTAGCTTCTAAGCTAAGATACCAATTGAACAAAGTGCTTTGTTTATTAGTTGGTAATTTCATAAGGAATATCTGATATCTTTTCCATCAACATTGGTAAAGTATTAGATCCACCATACTGATTTTATCATCTGTTTTAACCCAAATAAATTCATTTATAGCAATAAAAGTTTCTGGTGAAATTAACTGAAACTATGCTGAAAGTCTTACATTATTCCCATGTACAACATAGTTTAAAAAAAACAAAATCGAAGAGGAAATTTTGCAAAAAATTTCCCGGAGTAGAAAAAATGACAGAAATACACGATATGTTGAGGTCAATTCTAGACATCCACGAGGGTCTGTAAGATGGTTAAACGTGTCGTAAGGCTTAGTTATGAACTGCTTTGAGCTGTAACAGTCATTACAAGAATATTCGTGGACGTTAAGACAATATGTGTTCCTTACGGGGTAAGGTGTCGTGTGTAGGAGTATACGCGGGTTACTGATGGCTATCATATCCTCTCGATGGAGCTTGACACTGCAATAAAAGTACTGCATTACATTTTTTAATGAAAATAAATCACTTCCATAGCCATTGGCACCGGTGACAGAGTCAGTAGTGAAAATTTTGATCGGTCGGTCATGTCCGAACGAGCGGTGGGAATTGAATTGTTTTCTGCCTCTATATACCTAATTCTAGTGAGCCTTATCTTGATGCAGCAGCATTTAAGAATGAAAATAAATAACTTCCATAGCCATTGGCACCGGTGACAGAGTCAGTAGTGAAGATTTTGATCGGCCGGTCATGACCGAGCGAGCTGGTGGGAATTGAATTGTTTTCTCCTCTATATCCTAATTCTAGTGAGCCTTATCTTGATGCAGCAGCATTTAAGAATGAAAATAAATAACTTCCATAGCCATTGGCACCGGTGACAGAGTCAGTAGTGAAGATTTTGATCGGTCGGTCATGACCGAGCGAGCGGTGGGAATTGAATTGTTTTCTGCCTCTATATACCTAATTCTAATGAGCCTTATCTTGATGCAGCAGCATTTAATGTCAAAGGAAGGCTATGTACACTACAGGAGTAATCAAACAGACTCTGATCAGTAAACCGCTTACAATCTTATTCAATAAATCCTTAAGAGATGGTAAAGTTCCATCAGATTAGAAACGTGCAAATGTAACACCAATCTTCAAAAAGGGGGACAAGTCACAACCTGGAAATTATAGGCCAATCAGTCTGACATCAGTTGTATGTAAATTAATGGAGACAATCATTCGTGACAATGTGGCGAAATTCCTTGAAGACAACGATATAATAAAACCCTCACAGCATGGTTCTCGTAATAAACGTTCATGTTTAACTGACTTATTAGAATTCTTCCACAATGTTTTTGACGCGTACGATGAAAGCAGAGCAGTAGATGTCATATACCTGGATTTTCAAAAGGCCTTTGATAAAGTACCTCATCAACGATTGCTTAATAAACTAATGACTCACGGTATCTCTGGTAGCATTTACAATTGGCTTCTGGACTGGCTCTCTGAACGTAAGCAGAGAGTAGTCTTAAACGGTGTCTCCTCTCAATGGTTAAACGTAAAAAGTGGCGTACCACAAGGCTCAGTGCTTGGTCCTGTCTTATTTTTGATATATGTTAATGACATAGATGATGGGATCACTTGCAAAATATCGAAATTCGCTGACGATACGAAAATTCTCAGCAAAGTAACTACGACAATTGACAGAGAAGTCTTACAATCAGACCTAGATCGACTAACGTCTTGGGCCAATAAATGGCAAATGAAATTTAACGTTAAAAATGCAAGGTACTACACATCGGAAGAAATAATGATCACGTTCAGTACTCAATGAATGGTAAACCATTTTCTACAGTAAACAAGGAAAAAGATCTGGGAATCACAATATCAAACGATTTAAAACCCAGTCAACATTGCTCAGAGGTAGTTAAAACTGCTAACAGATTGGTCGGCTTTATTGGGCGTACTTTCGAAAATAAATCAGAAAAAGTCATATTAAAACTGCATAATTCACTAGTACGACCCCATCTTGAGTATTGCGTACAGTTTTGGTCCCCATATTACAGAAAGGACATTGACAAACTGGAAAGAGTCCAGCGAAGAATAACAAAAATGATTCCAAGGCTGAAAAATAAACCTTATGAAGAAAGACTTAAAGAACTAAACTTATTCAGCCTAGAAAAACGAAGGATGCGAGGGGATTTAATTGAAATGTTCAAGATAATCAAAGGATTCGATAATATCAATACAGAAGATTACATTACTTTTGATCGATCAAATATAACAAGAAGACGTCATTCTTTTAAGATTACTGGTAAAAGATTCACATCAAACGAAGCCAAGCACTTCTTTTTCAATCGGATCGTGAACGTTTGGAACTCCCTGCCCGCCAATGTCGTCGACAGTAAAACAATTACTACGTTCAAAAATAGACTTGACAAATACTTAGAAGCCAATCCACAACTAAAATACTATCCGTTAACGTAGCAAACTTTTGAGTATGTTCATCCTGATGTACCTAACTTACGAAATGTCGATTCAAAAGACGTCGCTAGTGGCCTGACATCGCTTGCCAGGAAGTAGTGGTAGCAGTAGTGGTAGTGACAGTAGTGACAGTCTGGTCTTGGTTGGCCTTCCTTTCCCTGCCAGCCATGGCTGGGGAGAGAAGCCTTCACCCTTACTATCCTGTATCCTTCACTCTAGATTAGATAGTGTACTCACAAACAGCCTCGTAAGGGCCAGCAGGCCTGTTGCTGTTTGTTCTTCCTATGTGTTCCTATGTGTTCCTCCTCCTCCTCCTCCTCCTCCTCTTCCTTTAAACTCAAGTGGAGACAAGAATACCCTCCACACCTCCATTCCTTTTACCTCTCTCTCTCTCTCTCTCTCTCTCTCTCTCTCTCTCTCTCTCTCTCTCTCTCTCTCTCTCTCTCTCTCTCTCTCTCTCTCTCTCTCTCTCTCTCTCTCTCTCTCTCTCTCTCACCACTTCTAGACTTTGTTTCTCTCACTTCACATCAAACATTTTTCTTTCCCTGTGATGATTTGTCTTCTTGCCTTCCACCTTCCTCCTCCTCCTCCTCTTCTTCTTCTTCTTCCTCCTCCTCCTCCTCCTCCTCCTCCTCCTCCTCCTCTTCCCTCGTATTTCTAGTCCAGGCATTGAAAACATCACTGGAATCAATAAGACTTTAACTATTAAGAAGACTACACGCTCAGGAGGAGGAAGGGACACACACACACACACACACACACACACACACACACACACACACACACACACACACACACACACACACACACACACACACACACACACACAGAGAGGGGATCAAAGTGACAAGAGGTGTTTTTTTCTACACAATAGCAGCTTCACCAAAACTTTCATCCCCCTTTTTCCCCTCTTTTCTTTCCCCTTATCCTCCTCCTCCTCCTCCTCCTCCTCCTCCCTTCGCATTCATCTTTCACCTTCCTTACTCCTCACCTTCTCTTCTGTCAAACCTCCCCTCACTCCCTCTTCCTCCTCTCCCCTCACTCCCTCCCCTCCTCCCTCCTCCTCCTCCTCTCCCCTCAGCTGCCTTTCGCTTTCTGGCATCAAAGTCGTGTTTTGAGGGAAGGAAGAAGGTCTCAATCTCCTTTCTTTCCCCTCACCTGTCACACCTTTGAAAGCTAATGAGCACCTGTAAGTAAAGTGCTCGTGTTAGGAAGAGGAAGAGGAGGAGGAGGAGGAGGAGGAGGAGGAGGAAGAATAGGAGGAGGAAGAGGATGGCGACCAAGAAGTAACAATGACAACGACGAGGACAAAGAAAAAATGTATTTCTCTCTCTCTCTCTCCCTCTCTCTCTCTCTCTCTCTCTCTCTCTCTCTCTCTCTCTCTCTCTCTCTCTCTCTCTCTCTCTCTCTCTCTCTCTCTCTCTCTCTCTCTCTCTCTCTCTCTCTCTCTCTCTCTCTCTCTCTCTCTCTCTTAACTTAAATAGAACGAGAAGAAAAAAAAAGATACGAATT
>JAPQNM010000006.1:6696742-6699242 GCA_029783475.1 Metacarcinus magister | reverse complement strand
ACACTGATGGAAACAAACAAAAAAATATATAAAAAAAAAACTAATGGAGGAGTAGGAAGAGGAAAAAGAGAAGAAGAGGAGGAGGAGGAGGAGGAGGAGGAGGAGGAAGACCATCAGCAGCAGCAACAACTCCAACAGACATAATTCAGTAGTGTGGTTCTCTAGTGACTTTCAGGTTTTTTTAACTGAATATTTTAACCTTCCTCTCAGATATGTCAGTGAACCTTTCTCAGTGCTGCCTCAAACACATTAAAAAACCCTTCAATAATCTGGTGTAAATCTTCAGTTCCCAGACAACTAACCTTCTACCCATTACTTCTTATTGTCTTTCTATTCCTTCTATGCTAGATTAACATTTTAACATATCAATAATAGTATTTCATAAAGTTCTATTCTAACATTTAACATATCAATAATAGTATTTCATAAAGTTCTATTCTATGACCTTTTATTTCCTCATTATATCCTACTGACCTTAGACTCGGTATGCTAAACACTCTTATCCTAATGGCTGTCCTCTGCAGCTCTCAACATTATTATTCAGACGACCCTCTTAGCAGGAATGAAATGACAGAGACACGATGCAGACCACCTAACATCTTTTTTTTCGTCATATATATATTACATTTTCTGAATACGTGACCCTTACTGCTTCAACAACTTCCTAGCCTTACCTACGAGCAAGGTATAACTTTGAACACAACTATTCAGTCCCCTTTAATAATACTCACCAGCCTTCGTCCCTCATATTAACATTCTTGAGCTGCCCTTCATTAAAACTCTTCACTCAAATTTCGTATCCCATCTCGTATTAAATAAACTGCCATGAATAAGAGTGTTGTGTGTGGTGTGTGTTTATTTTTCTACCTTCCCAGACGTGGACGCTATGCAAGGACCTTCTCCATAGCAGTCTTTTGAGGTATATATTTCTGTACGTGGAAGCTCCATTCACACGGCACAGCTAAACAAATAAAGGTGGAGTCAAAAGGTATTCTCCTCTTTGCCTTCAATCTGTTCAAGTCCACCTCTTGCTATGCTCTACCACTGTGTTCATGGTTAATGTTCCTGTAAACTTGATAATTACATGCCTTACTCCCTCCCCCCTTTCCCTCACTGCATAAAAATCTCTATTTGCTCTTATCCTTATCCTGTCCAACTTACTAATGAAAGAATTAACCAGAATCTCCGTTCATTCATCCTTTGTTAATAAATTTAGAAACGTTGCCTTATTCTATTTGTTTCCAGTTTCCTTACACATTGAAGAGAGGAATATGAATACCTAAGCTAACCTAACCTAACCTAACCTAACCTAACCTAACCTAACCTAACCTAACCTAACCTAACCTAACCTCTAACCTAACCTAACCTAACCTAACCTAACCTAACCTAACCTAACCTAACCTATAAAACTCAACGTCTCTATTATACCGTTTATCTTTATTACGATGCAGAGAATAGAAGGAGTTTCCCTGATATTTCTCTTACCCTCTTACCACATTTTCTTCTCAATAACAATGATCAACAATGACTCTACGGTATAAAAGACACGATGGGGGAAACCTCTTTACACTCCCACACTGATGACGGACGAAACTCACTCAAGCTAACCAAATAACTTCAAGAGAGAGAGAAAAAGAAAAAAATAATGATAATAGGTCAGACAAACTACTTCCACGTTAGAAGAAGAACATTCCTTGGCACACGATTTTTACGACACAATTTCCACTGCTATATATTTTAAGCGACGCAGCGTTAAAACTGAACGGGAAACACTGTATTGCCTCCTCCTCCTCCTCCTCCTCTCCCCTCCCCTCCCTGACCTGACCCCTTTCCACCACTCACCTAAACAACAGCAGGAACAAAAAAATAAGTAATAGTTGTCTGTTTTGGGAGAGATGGAAGAGGAGGGGGAGGAGGAGGAGGAGGAGGAGGAGGAGGAGGAGGAGGAGGAGGAGGAGGAGGAGTGGTGATGTGTGAATGGTGGTGATGTGGTGAACAGGTGGTGTATAGAGATGAATGTTATTGTAGTAGTAGTAGTAGTAGTAGTAGTAGTAGTAGTAGTAGTAGTAGTGGTAGGTGTGGTCGTATTAGACACGGCGCCGCCCTTCCCTTTCCTTCACCTGTGTGGCATTAATGAGCCCGGTGAGGTGTGAGGGAAAATAATAATACCTTGATATCTTAACGCGCGCCTGGTAAACCCAACAACACCTTCCGTCTTGCTACACCTTTACCTGTTTACACCTACTCATCACCATCATTAAAAGTAGGAGAGAGAGAGAGAGAGAGAGAGAGAGAGAGAGAGAGAGAGAGAGAGAGAGAGAGAGAGAGAGAGAGAGAGAGAGAGAGAGAGAGAGAGAGAGAAATCGAATTAAGCCACGTGGGATATTGGCAATTTCCTGAGCCGCATGTCTTCCTATTTCATACTGCACAAAGAAAACGAGAGAGAGAGAAAAAGAGAGAGAGAGAGAGAGAGAGAGAGAGAGAGAGAGAGAGAGAGAGA
>JAPQNM010000006.1:6689242-6691742 GCA_029783475.1 Metacarcinus magister | reverse complement strand
TTCTTCTCTTTCTATTTCCTTCCTTCATCTCTATTTCAACGCCATATGTTTAGTTTCCTTTGTCTTCCTTAGTCATTCTTTCTAAACATGTCTAAGACTTTTCTAATTTCCCTTCCGTTCCAGAATTTCACTCACTCATACTTACTATTAATTCCTCCTTTTTTTCTACTACTTATTGTATCATCATTACTATCATAAATTCTATTACTATACTATTACCATCAACAACATCATTATTACATCACACATGCTTTACCTGGAACCTCATATTCACCCATACATATACCAAAAAATACTACCTCACATCAACCATTTCTCTCAACATCAACCATTTCCTGCTGCCTTCCTTCCTTCCTTTCTTCCTTCTCTAAAACTAGTCTGAGGTCTCACATATACTGTAAGCCTGTAAGTCGCTGGCGTCGTGTGATTGGTGACGGGGTTGCTGAGAGAACTGATGCATTACCAATATTCTGAAGTGCTGAGGCGCGCACTCCAGCACGGGGAGACGCGGAGGGAAGAGAAAACTGGAAGAGTAAAGCGAGAGTGAAGGAAGAGAGCGTTGATAAGATGAGATGCTGGTGGCGGTGCAGTGAAATATAAGGAAATGATGAAAGAAGAGAATAACGTGAATGTTGTAGGAAGGGAAGGGAGAAACAGAGAAGTAAATTGGTTAAGAGGAAGTGAAGGAAGGATAAAGAAGGAGGGAAGAATGGAAGAGAAGAAGATGTTGAATGTTGTAGGAAGGAAGAAGAAAAATGGTAAAAGAGGAAGTGAAGGAGAAGGGAGAAGGGAGGAAATGAAGAGGTTATAGAAGAAAATGAATGTGAAGGAAGGAAGGAAGGAAGGAAGGAAGGAAGGAAGGAAGAAAAAGTGAATGAGGGGAAAATAAATGAATAGAGTAAATAAGGAAAAAGAAGAGAAACAGACAGATAGACAAACAGAGAAAGAACTACAGTGTGCATGTCTGAATGTCTGAATGAATGAATGAATGAACGGATTTGCAGGAAAGAAGAGGAAGAAGAAAGGGACATGAAGATGGAATAACAAGGAAGGGTGAATGATGGAAGGATGTAAACAGAGGGGAAAAGTCTTCAACATGAGACACGAGAGATTGATGGAGGGAAGGAAGGAGGGAGGGAAGAAAGGAGGGAAGAAGGGAAGGAGGGAAGGGAGCAAGCAAGGCAAACGGAGAGGAAGGGTGGAATTAATGTCTTATTTTCTCTCTCTCTCTCTCCCTCTCTCTCTCTCTCTATTCTTTCTTTTCCTCGCTAAAGTTAATTATTTTTTTCTTCCAATAAGTAATTTTTTATCAACTCCTCCAGACTTAACCTAAATACTTTCTATTATTGATTTATCTTTCCTGTATGCTCTTCCTTCCTTCCTTCCTTCTTCTTAACATCCCTATCTATCTTCCCATCTTCTCTCATACCCCTTGAATTCAATCCTCCTCCTCTTCCTCCTCCTCCTCCCTCCTCCTCCTCCTCCGTCACCTCAAGTGCTGGTCTTCTACATATAAGCCTGAGTATAAATATTTTCTTCAGGCTTGGGAGCATAAAATATTAGGTCGAGCAGAAACTCCAGCCAAATCAAGCCTGGAGACGCCAAGAGAGACTTCCAAGGCAGGTCAGGTGAGATTTTCCACCTAATACAACTTTTTTTCTATCATACTTCCATGAATTTTGGCGGTCATCAATCCTCCTATTTACCTATTTAGCAGGTAATGAATGAATGAGAGAGAGAGAGAGAGAGAGAGAGAGAGAGAGAGAGAGAGAGAGAGAGAGAGAGAGAGAGAGAGAGAGAGAGAGAGAGAGAGAGAGAGAGAGAGAGAGAGAGAGAGAGAAAGTTATGTTGCTGGTTAGATGAATATGGAGCAAGGGTGATGAAGAAAGAGGAAAGAATGATAGAGTGAGAAAAGAGAGGAGGAGGAGGAGGAGGAGGAGGAGAGAAGAGGAGGAGGAGGAGGAGGAAGAGAGGAGGAGGGAGCGTAATCTCTCTTGAGGGAGCGGAAAAGAGAGACCTTTGGGAGTTCATTTGGTGAAAGAGGAGGAAGAGGAGGTAATATAAATTTACATGAGACTGATGATATGAAAGAGAGAGAGAGAGAGAGAGAGAGAGAGAGAGAGAGAGAGAGAGAGAGAGAGAGAGAGAGAGAGAGAGAAGAGAGAGAGAGAGAGAGAGAGAGAGAGAGAGAGAGAGAGAATAATATATAAAAATTAATGTATCTAAATAATAACACTTTAACTCTATCTCCCTCTATCAACATTACTCTTCCTTACTTTATTTTTCGTTATCTATCTAAACAATTATGTCCTTTAATACATTTTCTTGTAGCTATTTAACTGCATAAAGAAATACCAGATGTGTATGTTATAGACTCAAGATATTCCCATGAAACTACTATAGTCATATATATACATTCTCTTTCAAGGTGATCATTGGGTTTCCTTTGCCTCTGCCACAAAGCCACACATGCGAGACTTCGATAATGGCAAAAAATAGG
>JAPQNM010000006.1:6679242-6681742 GCA_029783475.1 Metacarcinus magister | reverse complement strand
TCATTAATATTTATTTTTATCATTAATATTTATTTTTATCATTAATATTATTTTTATCATTAATATTTATTTTTATCATTAATATTTATTTTTATCATTAATATATATTTTTATCATTAATATTATTTTTATCATTAATATTTATTTTTATCATTAATATTTATTTTTATCATTAATATTTATTTTTATCATTAATATTTATTTTTATCATTAATATTATTTTTATCATTAATATTATTTTTATCATTAATATTTATTTTATCATTAATATTTATTTTTATCATTAATATTTATTTTTATCATTAATATTTATTTTTATCATTAATATATATTTTTATCATTAATATATATTTTTATCATTAATATATATTTTTATCATTAATATATATTTTTATCATTAATATTTATTTTTATCATTAATATTTATTTTTATCATTAATATTTATTTTTATCATTAATATTATTTTTATCATTAATATTTATTTTTATCATTAATATTTATTTTTATCATTAATATTTATTTTTATCATTAATATTTATTTTTATCATTAATATTTATTTTTATCATTAATATTTATTTTTATCATTAATATTTATTTTTATCATTAATATTTATTTTTATCATTAATATTTATTTTTATCATTAATATATATTTTTATCATTAATATTATTTTTATCATTAATATTATTTTTATCATTAATATTTATTTTTATCATTAATATTTATTTTTATCATTAATATATATTTTTATCATTAATATATATTTTTATCATTAATATATATTTTTATCATTAATATTTATTTTTATCATTAATATTTATTTTTATCATTAATATTTATTTTTATCATTAATATTATTTTTATCATTAATATTATTTTTATCATTAATATTTATTTTTATCATTAATATTTATTTTTATCATTAATATATATTTTTATCATTAATATTTATTTTTATCATTAATATTTATTTTTATCATTAATATTATTTTTATCATTAATATTTATTTTTATCATTAATATTTATTTTTATCATTAATATTTATTTTTATCATTAATATTTATTTTTATCATTAATATTTATTTTTATCATTAATATTTATTTTTATCATTAATATTTATTTTTATCATTAATATTTATTTTTATCATTAATATTTATTTTTATCATTAATATTATTTTTATCATTAATATATATTTTTATCATTAATATATATTTTTATCATTAATATTTATTTTTATCATTAATATTTATTTTTATCATTAATATTTATTTTTATCATTAATATTTATTTTTATCATTAATATTTATTTTTATCATTAATATTTATTTTATCATTAATATTATTTTTATCATTAATATTTATTTTTATCATTAATATTTATTTTTATCATTAATATTTATTTTTATCATTAATATTATTTTTATCATTAATATTTATTTTTATCATTAATATTTATTTTTATCATTAATATTTATTTTTATCATTAATATTATTTTTATCATTAATATATATTTTTATCATTAATATATATTTTTATCATTAATATTTATTTTTATCATTAATATTTATTTTTATCATTATATTTATTTTTATCATTATTATTTTTTATCATTAATATTTATTTTTATCATTAATATTTATTTTTATCATTAATATTATTTTTATCATTAATATTTATTTTTATCATTAATATTTATTTTTATCATTAATATTTATTTTTATCATTAATATTTATTTTTATCATTAATATATATTTTTATCATTAATATTTATTTTTATCATTAATATTTATTTTTATCATTAATATTATTTTTATCATTAATATTTATTTTTATCATTAATATTTATTTTTATCATTAATATTTATTTTTATCATTAATATTTATTTTTATCATTAATATTTATTTTTATCATTAATATTTATTTTTATCATTAATATTTATTTTTATCATTAATATATATTTTTATCATTAATATTATTTTTATCATTAATATTATTTTTATCATTAATATTTATTTTTATCATTAATATTTATTTTTATCATTAATATTTATTTTTATCATTAATATTTATTTTTATCATTAATATTTATTTTTATCATTAATATTATTTTTATCATTAATATTTATTTTTATCATTAATATTTATTTTTATCATTAATATTTATTTTTATCATTAATATTTATTTTTATCATTAATATTATTTTTATCATTAATATTATTTTTATCATTAATATTTATTTTTATCATTAATATTTATTTTTATCATTAATATTTATTTTTATCATTAATATTTATTTTTATCATTAATATTTATTTTTATCATTAATATTTATTTTTATCATTAATATTTATTTTTATCATTAATATTTATTTTTATCATTAATATTTATTTTTATCATTAATATTTATTTTTATCATTAATATTTATTTTTATCATTAATATTTATTTTTATCATTAATATTATTTTTATCATTAATATTATTTTTATC
>JAPQNM010000006.1:6666742-6669242 GCA_029783475.1 Metacarcinus magister | reverse complement strand
TTTAACTTTACTGGCTAATGCTGGTCTCATATGCCAAAAATACATAGAGATGACCTATCCTAATTCTACACAATTTAACGTATTAGGATAGGTCATCTCTATGTATTTTTGGCATATGAGACCAGCATTAGCCAGTAAAGTTAAATAATGGTTATTTCATTATTGTTATTAGGCAAGCAAGGGTGAAATACAGTTTGATATTATAGTAATCAGGAAAATAAGGCCAGATTCGTGTTCAGCATGACCGAAAACCTCATTGTACCAATTTTCATGAGATTCGGAGGTATGGAAATTTTCATGAAATTTTGTAGGGTACACCCTTAGATTTTTTTACATAAATCATATATTTTGAAATAACTCGAAATGTATGGGGTTTATGTAAAAAACGTATGGAATATAAAAGAAAGAACAGATGACGCTCGTTCTATTAAGCTATAGGAAATTGAAATTGGAAAGTAATTAAAGATGTAGCAGTGTAAAGTATTATGCATTAATATCTTTCACATAATCCCAATTTTCTTCATAAGTATTAGAGTTATTGGAAATCTGATGACAGTATGAGACAGACAATATCAAACTCCATAACTTTATATATAAGCAATTTTCCTGTAGGACTAATATATACGTAGTAAAACGAGAAAAAACTCCTTCGACCTCAATTCTGGTTAAATTTACGGGCCACAAAATGGAAAATACAAAATATTATAGTAATGACAAATCCAATTCCAGATTCGTGATCAGCATGCCCGAGAACCCCTTGGTACCAAGTTTCACGAGATGTGTTGTTATATTAACAAAAACCTTAACCTAGCCTAATCTAACTAAATCATATTTTTTTCAATAACTCCAAAAGTATGAGATTTACGTCAAAATTTTATAGAATAGCGGTCCTGGCATTTCTGGCGCCCTAGGCGAGAACATACAAAGGTGCCACCAACCCCCCCCCCTTTCGTGGATTTTCGCTACATTCAGTAACAAAACGGTTGTTACCTAACATTGTTTGCTAAGCCTTGTCAGTGCTAGCGGCGGATTTGTTAGGTTTTATGAGACACTTTTTGCTAGCGTCTGTTAGTAAACATTGCTTGTTAAGGCACTGGGATAAGGTGTAACAAATTGATGAAATAACAATCTCTCTCTCTCTCTCTCTCACTCTCTCTCTCTCTCTCTCTCTGTCTCTCTCTCTCTCCCCCCCCCTTGCCTTCTACCCAATAGTTGTGTCTGAACCCACCACAAACGCCATCTATTGCATTTTTTTGTTAATACTCTAGCGTGTCGTTTGTTACAGTATTTTTGAGTTTGTTTCTTTTAGTGGTGCAGATGTTTATGGCTTCCCCGTTCAAGGACGACGCCCACCAACACTCAGAGGGGAGAACATATACACCTATCACCAACATACTATAACTCAACGCACGCACAAAAATGTTACGTATATTTGCAAGGTATGACATGAGATATATTAGGCTACACTGCAGGAAGAAATATTCTTAGGAAATTATACTGTTTTAATATTTACCCAAGCTGATATATAGGGAAATTATACTAATATATACAAGAGTTATACTATTCTGAACATTGTAAATATTGGCACAGAAAGTAAATTAAGGGTGCAAGGTTTTTTTTTTTATTTATTTATTTTTGGGTATAAATTAAAGTAAAATGAAAACCTAATATAAAATTTCCTCCCGACGCATCACCTCGGCTTGCCACAGCAAAAGCGCATCTATCTTCTCTTCCCCTATCTTCTTAATCATCATCAATTTCTTCTTCTCCTCCTTCTTCTCCTCCTCCTCCACTTCTTGCCCTATTATCATCATCATCATTTTCCTCCTTCTCCTCGTGCTTCCCTGCTCCTCCTCCTCTCCATCCTCATTCCCCTTGATTATCATCCTTCTCATTATCTCCACCGTTCTCCGTTCTCCGCGGCTCACTCAACCTTGCATTCACCGCTCCTCATTCAGCGAGGCAGAACAAACGACGGAACACCTCTATTCAGTGCACGCAAACACACGCACACACATGACTTGTTTACCAGACAGCCTCAACCACCACCACTACCACCATCACCACCAGCGCCAAGATGTCATCCGCATGTACTAGCTTAGCAGAATACTCGTGACACAAACACAGGATTATAAATGGATGTGTGTTGATTAAGTTCTTGGCGTGTTTATGTATGGTGTTCTAGTTCGTGTAGGTTAGAAAATAAAGTTAAGTTAAGTTACAACGTGTGTGTGTGTGTGTGTGTACTTTGTTTTATAATGGTTAGGTTGTATGGAATAGAATATAAATCATACAATAAAAGAAAGAGAGAAAAAATATATGAATGATGGAATGTAAGTATTTATATATTGTGATGTTTATTTACCCTTCACAAACACTATCAGAAATAAAATATAAAGTAATTAATATAAACATAAGGAGTATAAGAAGGAATTACTATCTTTTTTCTTTCTATTACCTGCAACGATCTCAGTTTTCATTTCGTCTTGCAGTGGGAGAG
>JAPQNM010000006.1:6571742-6661742 GCA_029783475.1 Metacarcinus magister | reverse complement strand
ACCTTTTCTGCCTCTCACTTCCTTGCTGATGTTACTTCCTCTCTACCACAGTACCTCCTCCTCCTCCTCCTCTCCTCTCCTCTTCCTCCTCCTGGTGGTGGTGGCGGAAATTATATAAGGGAGTCGTCACCAGTGGGATGGAAGAGGGTTGCCAAATGTATCTTTTTTTTAGGGTGAAACACGTCTCTTTTTCGCTCTGCCTCCACAAATTGGATCACACCAACGCTTCAGGCACACAAACTGTTCGCCTTTACCGCCACCACCACCACCATCACCACCGTCATAACCTCCTCCTCTTCCTCCTCCTCCTCCTCCTCCTTTTGCTCCTTCTCCTTCGTCTTCCATTGTACCACCGTTGCCTTTTTCTCCTCTATTCACCTGCGATATTTCTTTTTTCCAAGTTGTCTCCTGCCTCACGAGAAAGAGGAGAAGGAGAAAAAGGAGCAGTAGGAAGAAGAAACTAATGAAGTCAAGGAAAGGCAGGAAGACGAGGAATTGAAGAAGGAGGAGGAGGAGGAGGAGGAGGAGGGAAGCAACAGGTTCATCCATGACAAGAAGACTCTAAAGGACTGAGTCTTCTTTTGTATCCTTTCAAATCATCTCACCATCACGTGTGTGTATCTCTTCGAGTCTTATCAATGCATTGTTAACGTATAGGACACCACCTTCGCCTAGTGACAGGTAAATAATGATCATTTCTATTGGTTTCATAAGACAACTAAAGGTGATATAGTGTTTAATATTATAGTATTCAAGAAACTAAGACCAGATTCGAGTTCAATATGCCAGAGAATTTCTATGTATTAAAAGTTATAAAATTCAGAGGTGTCGAGAAATTATACTGTTGCTAATGAGTACAATTATAATTAGGCCTACTGGAATAAGGCCTATGCATGAAACTGATGACATTATATATTTTTCCTCTCCATATTTTATCTTAACTCAGTGCTTTACAGACATCACATATATAATCTCTGGCATGAAAACGAGAAGTAACACACTTTACTCCCCACTATCTCATCCTAAATCCTTCATCTAACTCCCAACTTGTTTTCGTCCTAAAGATGGAAAGGCGGATCACAGAAGGCAATTACCATGACGATCTGTTTCCTGAAATTCATGACCTATATATTTTGCCAAAAGAGAAAAGTTTCCAGTTATTTGGAAGGAGGAGGAGGAATGAAGGGGTGGAGAAAGTGCTGGAATCTCTTGCTAAATCTCCAGTTCCGCTGAAGGAGAGTTAGATCCTACAAGTCCTGGGTGAATGAGAGAGAGAGAGAGAGAGAGAGAGAGAGAGAGAGAGAGAGAGAGAGAGAGAGAGAGAGAGAGAGAGAGAGAGAGAGAGAGAGAGAGAGAGAGAGAGAGAGAGAGAGAGAAGAGCCACCCAAATGACCACTTAAGGCACATTCCCTCGCCGCCACACACCTGCACACCCACACACACCTGTCTAATCTGTGTCCACCAATCATAACTCGACCCTAAGTTTCCCACCACTAACGACCTTGACAAACCCGCTGCCATACACCTTAAGGGAGGCGTGAAGGGGCGTGGGGGGGGTGGGCGGGGGAGAAGAGGGCGGGAAGAAGGATAAAGGAAGGAAAGAAGGAAGAGAGGAAGGGAAGGGGACAGAAAGAAAGATGGTATTGCTATGGAAGAGTAAATAATGGAAGGAGGTGGAGAGAGAGAGAGAGAGAGAGAGAGAGAGAGAGAGAGAGAGAGAGAGAGAGAGAGAGAGAGAGAGAGAGAGAGAGGAGGGGAAAGAGGCAGGAGGCAGGTGTTTTGAGGGGCGAGAGAGAAATATATATTGTGGCAAGCGCACAAAAATATATAAAAGCGGGAGTGTAAAATTCTACAGCAGAATAAAGTTAACACACACACACACACACACACACACACACACACACACACACACACACATACACTCACACACACACACACACACACACACACACAGGAATCTCACCACTCAGAAATGCATTACAAATCCATGTCGTATATATATAGAGGAACAGAATACAGACTGAAACATTATTTAAAACGTGAAAAAAGAGAAGAAAGTCATGGAAACAAAAAAGACAAAAAAAAATAAATAATAATAAAATAAAATAAACCATTGAATAAAATCTGAGAAAATCATAGTGAAATGCAACGTGTATGTATGTATGTATGTATGTATATGTGTGTGTATACCCAAGCAACACCTAACATAGCACTAACACCGTATATACTAAGAGGATGTCGGGTATCGAAGTGGCAGACACAGGGACACGAGACACTTGAGTTTACAGCGTCATGAGTCTCTATTAGCGGCGGAGGCGTTACTTCGGCGACCCTGTGACCGCTACCGTGTTCGCCTTTACGACCCTATCAAGAGGACGGGTGAGGCGCGGGGCAGCTCGTAAGGTGGCGGGGCAAGGAGCTCACGACCCGCCCACCCGCACGTAAAACTCAGGTGATCCGATGAGAATGTCGCCCACTGCCTCATACCTCACACGCACCCACTCGCCTCCTCGCACGCACGCACACCCTTACACATACTAATATATGAAGGTAGGGCAATGCAAGGTAGAGGAGTTTTATCACACTGCTACTCATACTTCCACTGTACTTTACGATTATACATTCTTTCAATTAACCTCATGGTGTTAGGAAGGTCACTGTCATTAATACATAGCTACAACTACAACACCAAGTAACAATTAATACCTGTTACAACCATCACTGATTAACACCACGACGTACTACCATTAACCTATATGTGCATCTCCACCACACGCCTACCACACTTATATAGATGCATGTGGCACTGTGGCACTCAAAAAAAAAAATACAACAGGAAAATAATCATGTATGTATTAAAAAAAACTATATATATAAAAAAAAAAAATCTTAGACAAATAAATGCAAGTAAAATTCAATAGTTACACGAAAATAAACTAAAAAAAAACCAAGATATTTACATTATATATAAAAAAAACATTAATATTCACCATTTACTTCCAGTCTTAACTCCACTGTATAGAGTATTTCAAACCTTTACTTTGCATTCCATTCACAACATATCAATGCATCGATAATTACATCATTACAACATGAAGTAGAGAGAAGAAAGGGGGGGGAGGGAGGGAGGGAGGGAGGGAAGGAGGGAGGAAAGCATACATGTAAGGTCATTATTTCCTTCAAACCAGTGCACTAATTACATGTAAATTAACTATGAGACAATTGATTCCACCTAACACGAGTAAAAGGAAATACAGTTGAATTATTAATTAAGCCTCCGGGTAATTGTTAGCTAAGTGATAAATGCATGAGGCTGAGAGAGAGAGAGAGAGAGAGAGAGAGAGAGAGAGAGAGAGAGAGAGAGAGAGAGAGAGAGAGAGAGAGAGAGAGAGAGAGAATACATAAACACACAAAAGAAAATATTGAAAGAAATGAAGCAAGAGAATAAGGGTGAGAGATCCATGTAAAATAAATCAAAATATAATAAACGTAGAGGCCTGTAAGCAAATCGGGTACCTCTCTCTCTCTCTCTCTCTCTCTCTCTCTCTCTCTCTCTCTCTCTCTCTCTCTCTCTCTCTCTCTCTCTCTCTGTTGCGCACTCTGGCTTTTACTTGGAAATAAAACAGGGACGAATTCGTATGAGTTATATGTTTGCTGAACGTCACCGAGAATGAGACTAGAGCCGCGGGGGGACGAATCCTGTTGACATTGTGAGACGCACCTACGAAGGGGGGCGGGGGGCGGGGGGGCGGGCGGTGGGCGTGGGGGGCGGGGGGCGCGGGGGTGTAGGGGATGTGGGGGACAGGAACGTGTAATTTTTGGTGCCATGTTTACATTCCTTAATCATTTTTTTTTCGTTTTTCACCTTATGTATCTTCATCATTCTTCTCTCTCTCTCTCTCTCTCTCTCTCTCTCTCTCTCTCTCTCTCTCTCTCTCTCTCTCTCTCTCTCTCTCTCTCTCTCTCTCTCTCTCTCTCTCTCTCTCTCTCTCTGTCGCTGTTTTACTGTCACACAAACATATACTACCATTCTACCGTCATCTTGTCAGTGTAAAGTGCGTTCAAAATCGAGATACAGGAGAGTGTGTCACCAATACGTTCACCTATACACTCCTAAGGTGCGTTGAGTAACCCCCCCACACCCGCACAGGTACACCTTCAATACCTGCTACACTTCCAATAAGGTGAACTTGAAAAACACAACTACAACAACAACACCATCCATTTACCTTTTTCCGAGAGCGAGGGTAAGGTCCTGCTGGGGGGGTCCTGCCATTGCCCTGGGCTCGGAGGAGGAGGAGGAGGTGCTAGCCGGCCCCTTCCCCATGGCAGGTCCATGGAGGGGCGGTATAGGGGGGGTCGTTAGGGGAGACGCCACTCCCCTTCCCTCTCCCTCCGGCATTGTTCATTACTTAGCCTGAAAAGAGAATGACGCTCTTCAGATGGGAAATACTGTTCAGTTTCCCACCCAAGAGGTGCACATCCATTACTGTAATTTGGCAAGAGAGGCGCACCACAGAGCAAAACTTAAACGTAAATATTTGTGAAGAGCAAACATGTTTCAGAGCCGTCAGGAGCCTCAGACCGGTGGGTGGAGCCACGAGCCAAACAATGAAGATACAAATAAAGGACGCCCTGGAAGCACTCTGCAGGGACAAATGTAGTGGTGCAGCGAGGATGCAGCTCAGTGTGGCCTCCATGCCGCCATCACACACCATTATAACCAAAAGGCTAAGGCAGTAACAGTAATAGTAAATAGAAAGCAAATAGGATTTCCAAGTGTCTTATATCTCCCTTGATAAGACTTTCTTCCTTTTAGGCAAACACCTGGAAGGGAAGGCGGCAAGCAGGCACGGATTTTAGAATAGTTACACCTAAAAAATGTAACTATTAGCCATTTTTTTCATTACTGTTTAAATAAAGATAAAAAAATAAAAAAATAATCCTTCGTAATGTTTTTCCTCCCTGCATATTTCCTTTCATTTTCCTTATATTTCTCCCTCCGTCTATTAACTTTGCCTCAGGACCAGTAGTACAAAGATTTGAAGGTCAGATTATTTTTCCCCCCAAGACCTTCAGGCAAGATATAGAGAACCATGAAAAGTGTAAAAAGAAATGAAAATCTTAAATATCAAAAACAAAAGACAGTCAGGATCATGGAGTCTCCTATCCTGGCAGCATTAATTCAACATATATATCCCTTCTATGGTGTTTCCTGTGAATAATAAAGCTTCACTCACCTACTAGTATTATTCACCTGTTCCTCCCTTGTTATTCACTGCACTAATAATGAAAGAAAACTAAGAGAATGAAGCAAGACGACCGACGCGCCAGTAACCGTCATCCTGTCTGTCGTCGATGCATTCATTAACCTGATTATTAATTCAAATGTTGTATGATTATTGTTGCGTTTTTAGTTTGTATAAAAGTATGATTATAATTTCTTAATTGCTAAAGTAATATAAAATCAGGTAGTTGTGGATTTTTTGTTTGTTTTTAGATTATGAATTATATTGGTTTTGCAACGCGCGCATTTTTATTCCATTGTGTTTGAGGTCACGATGAATATAAGTTACCTATACTATTTTTCTCAGCAACAATAACACTCGGCACTAATAAATCTGTCCACATTAGCAAGTTAATTTAAATTGTCCTTCAAAAACTAAAGAAATAACAAATTTCAGTCCACATACGTAAAGGAACAGCCATTCAAAGTAAAATTAATGTTAACACGTATAATGATAACAATAATGTGGTGATGATAATGATAATAATTATAATAAATATAATGATAATAATAATAGCAATAACAGTAATAATAATAATAACAATAATAAGTTAACATGATTGTAAATGAAGAATGACTGATGAGAAATAATTATCATACTCTAAGATTAAGTGTGAAGGGCAGGCAAGGGAAGGGAAAGGGGAAGAGGAGGGTGAAGGGAAAGGGGAAGGGGAAGGGGAAGGGGAAGGGGAAGGGGAAGGGGAAGGGGAAGACAGGTATACTCAATCAACACCTGAACACACTTACCGTCACTACACGAACCTAAACTCACTCCTCTTCAACTTCAACCTGAGATGTCTATTAAAACACATCCAATTTCCACTTTTTTTCAGTCAAGCACCAAATACACATACATTCACTTCTTTTATTCATGCGCGGAGTTTTCATAAATAAATTTTACAAAGCTGGAAGTTATGTCAATGCAATGTGGCGTTAAGTTTCGCGTTCCAGGAAGCATTTACGAGTGCGTTAATAAGTTAGTAAGTTAGTTAAAGCAAAATAGAGTAATACATTAGAGGTGATATGGCGGTGAATCTACGAGTGCGTGTTGTATATTGTTTCACTGTTAAGAGAATGACTGGTTCGCGGCGGTGGTGGTGGTGGTCACGGGCAGGCGTGGAAGACGGTTGCACGAGCACAGCCACCCACGACTATCCCGCGACGACCCACAGACGGGAACTGAGGCTGGAAGGCGGACTGGAAGACACCTCGACCCAGCCTCCACACACCGCCGCCACCACCTCCACCAAGGATCGTATAGAGAAGGCACGAGAAGAGGAGAGGAAGAAAGATCATGAAGAATGGCCAACGAGAGAGAGAGAGAGAGAGAGAGAGAGAGAGAGAGAGAGAGAGAGAGAGAGAGAGAGAGAGAGAGAGAGAGAGAGAGAGAGAGAGAGACGAGAGAGAGAGAGAGAGAGATGGAGAGAGAGAGAGAGAGAGAGAGAGAGAGAGAGAGAGAGAGAGAGAGAGAGATTCATACGAGAAAACTTGCTAAGCGAATATCATTGCAGTGAAAGAATCACAACTTTATTTCCAATATTTGTTCACGTATCTGTGACGGAAATAAATTTTCGATTTTGTGGTTCGAAAATTTCCAATAAAATAGAGGTCACTATGTTTTTTGCCATTTTACTATGCAAACACTAGTCCTAAAGCAAAAATGCATGGAAACACAGTTGGAGTTTGATAAAGCTCTACCTGATGCCATTAGCTTTCCAATAATTTCAATAATTTTCGAGAAAATTTAAGCTTTGTAAAAAAAAAGGTATTATTTATTCTTAAATCAATACTTAATCTAATATTCTAATTCCATTTTACGATATCTCAAAAGAACGGGTGTCTCCTGCTCCTCCTTTACTTTATATGTGTTCCTTATGGGCGAGCAAGGAGTGTGTACGAGTTAGCGACTTACTTTGTTTACTTACCCTCACCCTCCGTGGGCGCAGCTAACGTGGACCTCCACAGCGACCTGGCAGCTCTGACACAGTTTTACCATCGTGGAAACTTTTACTGTTTGTGGTGCATTGTAAGGCTTCTTTTTTTTTTAACAATTTATTAATTTAACAGTAAAAATATGAGAAGATGACTCAAGACTTGTCATTAAAACATACAAATGCAATTTTTTCAACACGTGTTTTAATTAACAACATACCAATCGATTTATAAATACAAAATACAATGGTAATATAAAAAAAAATTATAATACTGTAATTAAATATTGTAGAGATGTAATACTTGCAAGTACATAAACTGTCTTCAGATCACCATTTCAGTACAGCTATTCATAAGTTTCTATTTGTTGTGTGCTATGATGTAAACAACAATAATAAATAGTGTTCATTCTAATAATGCAACACAACCAATAGTTCATGGGTAAGAATGAGTCTGTAGCCGAGTAATAGTTAGCAGCGCGCGCGTGTGTGTGTGTGTGTGTGTGCGTGTGTGGCAGACAAGAACACACACACACACACACACACACATCACTCTGAAACTCCATTAACGTTTTGTGAATTGTACACAGCAACACACCCTCGATGCCAGGAGACAGTTTCACCATCCAACGTTATATCATCCACCAGCGGGACACACATATGATTTGTGCCGCCTTGGATGCCACAAACCTTACAAGTAAAGGTAAAAACACCATCACGTATTTCTTCCATCTTCATTGGACATGTAGCAAGGTCTCCCAACATGTGATTGGAGATTGAAACACCATCCAATTTGATATCATTGATGTTTCTTGGGTTGATTGTTTCTGTCTTGATTTTGAGGACTAGTAAAGCAATGCAGATCACTCCGACCATCCACCTCCAGCCACAGTGTGTGTTTGGTCTCATCATGGTGGTTGTGTGGCGTGCTGAGGGACAGACTAGACTGGCTCCAATGCTGCCCGCTGTGTGAGGGTGGGGTTCAAGGCGAAAGTTAATTACGTATTCGTACATATCCTCTCCCATCGTATGTATGTACCATTTTTTGTCCCTCATCTCCCCTGACTAATGACATAAGTTTTTGCCTTAGGTTCAGGCTCCCAAGTATGAATGTGTGTGCATGATGCGTGACTGAAATTGTATGAATGTATCTTTTGATTTCTATGTATTAAAATATAAAATTAATAAAATTAAAAAAATAAAATAAAATAAAATAAAATAAACAAATAAATAAATAAATAAACAAATAAAAATTAAATAAATTATAATCAATGAAATAAGTAAAACAAATATAAATTTCAATTAAAAACCTAAATGCCATCTGTAAGTGGGTTAATGATTAAATGATAGCTAGCATAATCTTTTAATCTGTTATTGATGCAGCTGAACAGTGCACTAAGAAATAATGGAAAAAATATATACAGGATTGGAATGGGGTATACTGCATTACAAAGAAGTACACCAAATGAAGCAATCAAATCTTGTTGCGCATCACGCTGCTCAAGCTGTTGATTGTTTACGAAACCGCGGGAAGGCAGGAGATAGTATGTGTGGAAGTGGCGTGAGTCTGTTATCATGGTAAGTACAGCTTACATAACGCATCAGATGTGCTGTCATCATGTGCTAGGTATGACATAATATAAAGAGAACATTTATCACAACCTTCCATACAAATTTATTGGTAGACACCTGTAAAACGTGCATTTAAAGTTGGGGAGGAAAGCTTCCTTACATCCTCCTTGAGTGTTGAGAAGCTGGATCCCTTTACGTGGTGGCAACTGTCCTAGAATATGTAAGGCGGAATTCCACCCAGGCAACATGTAGCATGCGACTTGCCGCCCTTCAACATTTTTGTTTCCTGTAGCGTGCCACATGGCAATGTTTATGTTGAATGCCACATTTTTTTTTTTCGAAAGGGAACTTGATTGGGTGTGGAAGAACCAGAAACACAATGTCTCAGCAGACAGTCGCTGCTGCTGTTTATCGTGTTGAGCAATGCTTGCAAAAATACTTAGATAAAGATTCGTTTCCTTAACCACTACCAATACTTAAAAAATCAAAGGAAAGGAAGTGTTTGGTCACAAGCACCTTAGGAGGGTGCATCATCTGGCTGAAGCTGGTATGTGGATAGCGGAGACACGCCCATGGCTCCCCTTTTGTCCCTATAAGCCTACATAACTGCAGATCTAAATATTGTACATTTTTACAGCTTCACAATAATGCAATTTAATCTAAATAACACACTTTTTTTTAAAGATTCTGATGCATTTTGAATGATTTTGACTTTCATTTTCGTTGCAAATCCATATATTCTAAAATATTTACATCACCCCCAACAAGCCTGGGGACCTGTGGGAATGCGGGGTTCGGTAAATATTCGTTTCCTTAACCACTCGATATCTCCTTACCTTTATAATGCACTGCAAATTCAACCTCAGAAACATGCTCAGATCACCTCAAACAGTTATGCCGCTGAATTACAGAAAAAAATACGAATTCTTTTTTTAGGTTACGTTAGGTTTAGTTAGGTTTGGTTAGTTATTTAGGTTGTTATGCCATGTTATGTTAATTTAGAAGCTATCAAATGTTTTCTATGACTAAAAGCAGGGGATTGAGGTGCAGACGCCATTTAATTTTCGTAGCACACGCCATTCTGGTGAGGATGTAAAAATTTACCGAATAGAAACTGCTTTGTTAGCATAACCTTCCCAGAGCTGCAGTTGAATAAACACAACCAAAACTAACCCAACCAAACGTAACTAAACATAACCAAACCTAACGTAACCTAAAAAAAATTAATTCATATTTTTTTCTGTAATTCAGCGACATAACTATTTAAGGTGATCTGAACAAGTTTCTGAGATTGAATTTGCAGTGGATTATAAAGGTAAGGAGATATCGAATGGTTAAGGAAACTAATATTTACCAGTCCATCAATGTCTGCCGATTCCTACAAAAGGACTTTGATTCCCTCCAGCATTTGGAGTGCACCGAGCAAATGCATTTCTGACCCAACAAATGCAAATTACACTGTCTCACCAGAGCACACAGGCTATTCCATCACACACACACACTCCATAACACAACTTGAACCCGACAAATCTCACAATTATCTTGGTATCTATCTCTCCACTAACTTGAAATACAATGCACACATAAACTTCATCTGTTTCAAAGCAAACAGAACACAGGTGTTCTTGAGGTAGAATTTACATGGATGTTCACGAGACATGAGACATAGCATCTCATACACTTGTTTGACCAACACTGTAATGCTGCTCAACAGTGTGTCATTTTTTGCCAGTGTTAGCTGACCATAATTTTGTTTTGTTTTTCAGGACATCCGTCGATACTTTAGTCCTGTTGGTGGAACCAAAAAATCTGGATCATCACACTCCTCCAAGGAAGTGAAAAAGAGGAATGTGATCAATGATTCAGACGACGATGACATGCCCGAGATTGTGGCTTCCATTAAGAGGCCGCGCATCGTGGAATCTGACTCAGGTGTGAAGGAGGATGTACTGGCTAACCAGAAAGTAATCACTGCATAGTTGTCTCTTTATTTTGCAGATAATTGGACTTTCTATACAGCTTTCATATATTTTGTTCTCCTTCACTGTTTTAGATGATGACCTGTTTGTGGTGACTCCGGAAAGGAAGAAAAATAGCACCTCCAAAACCAGCAAATCTAAGTCTCAACCCAAACCTGAATCCCCCAAACAGAAACCTGAATCTGCTCATAATTTCTTTGGGACAGTGCCTGTTGCTTCTCAGGAAAAGACAAGCTCACACAAGAAGAAGGTACAAAACATGTGCTTGAGACTTCTTTTTTTCCAGATTCAGTCACATTGTAGCTGTCAGGAAATTAACAGCTGAGGGAAAACAACTTTGTAACAGTTGAGAAAAGATTCCTTTACTGGAGAAAGGGATGTACAGATACCGGAGGGAGTAAGGCATCAAAGACTATAGATAGACAAATAGTAAATGGAGGAAATTAAGTTATTCAATCCAAAAAAAATTATATATGCAACCTTGGAAAAAATTAATTTGAATTGATCAGTCACCCAGTAACATATATTGAGCAAGTTTATCATGTAAGTTAAAGATTTATGCTTTGTCAAGTGTTTGCATTCTGTAGCTGTGAATCAAAAACATCATTGTCCAATTCCAGGTTACTAGCAGCAGTGAGAAGGACTTTGATAAAACATTACTGCAGCTAGATGAACGCAAGACTTATCAGCGCAAGAGTTCCAAGTCTCATTCTTCTGTGGACCATAATTCAAAGTCAAATGAAAGCTTTAAAAAAACCTTAAACCAGCTGGATGAACAGGAAACTCATCACCCTAAGGAAACTAAGACCAATCCTAAACGCGAAGCTGTCGAGGACCCCAAGCCAAAGCCAAATGAAAACAGTCCCCCAGAAAAGAAGCCTTCAAAAGAAACACCACCCAAAGAAACAACCGCAAGTAAATTAAGTTCAAAATTCAAGAGATTCCAGTTTGTAAAAGAGGATAATGATACCCAGAAGGAAGGAGGAGATGAGCTGCAGCACAAGGATAAGAAAGTGAAACTAGAGTCAACTGAAAAGGAAAAGATACCCAGAGACAAGAAACCCACTCCCAAGAAGAAGGAATCAACACAAACAGACGTAAAGGCCAAGAGTGAACACCTCAAGAACATTAAGGATGAGAATGTTGAAGCACACTCTAAGAAAGCAAGTAAGGAATCCATCAAGGAGGAGAGAACACCTAAGAAGGAAGGAAAGAAGGTGATCCCAAAGAAGGAGGAGGACACTCAAGCACCACACACAACCCCAGATGATGACAAAAAGAAAACTGCATATATGAAGTTCCTCCGTAGGTCTGGCCCAGCGAATCCTGGCAGCAAGTCAATCCCTGAGGTAACACTCCCTTTCTCATATGTAAAGTTATTCATAATGTACAAAGATTTAAACAGTCAAATCCTGATCAGTCAGAACATTTCTTACATCCATCTTCCTCAGCTACATTCAGGCCCCAGGTAGATTTGAAAACATACTAAAACATTAATACTTTTTCTAGGGTAATCCAGAGTGTCTTCAGGGGCTTGTGTTTGTCCTGAGTGGCGTGTTTGACAGTCTGGACCGGGTGGAGGCGACTGAGCTCATCAAGAAATACGGGGGGAAGGTGACTTCTTCTTTGAGCCGTAACACCACCCATCTAGTAGTGGGTGTGGAGGCGGGTGAAAGCAAGCTGAAGAAGGTACATCATCTCACCAATATTCTTGTAACTCCTTTATCTATCTGTATACTAAGCTGTTATCCACTTAGAGTAGAGTAGCCAAGACCATGCACACTTACATATACACTCCTCTCACTTAGCCCGTAGCTCCCCATCTTTACAGTGCATTAAACAGTGCCTCCCATCAGGCTGACCAGCTGGGCACCAAGCAGATAGATGAAAATGACCTTCTAGAGCTCATAGCAACACGGCCAGGGAAGGAGAGCAAAGAAGCTACCCCCAAACAAGGTAGGTTTGCAACACCAACCCCAAAGCCTTTCTGTCTATGCTTATCAACACTTATAGTCTTTAGCTTCCTCAAGTGACATTTTAAGCCCTAACTTTCTCTTTTTCTAAAGTTTCCTAGCTAGCTTCAATAGAAGATAATTGAAATATGTTCATAACTCTCCTTATAACAGATTTGGGTGTGAGAAAGTTAAAGAAATTTGCCAAAGAAAGTGAACCTAAGGAAACACCTGCAGCTCCCCGTGAAGCTGTCAGCCCCGGCACACCTGGGAGTGGTGACAGTAGTCTCACCTTCACCACAACACCTAAGTCATTACCAAGCTCTCAGTTGTCTTCAGTATCTCGGGTAATTCAGAGATTGCATCAAATGTTTTTGGGTTTCAATTCCATGTGGAACTGTTTTCTTTGTAGAGTAATGCATATTTATGTAGTGCTTCAGATGAAAGTAAAGTTTGAGGGACGTTCTTGAAGGAAGCAAGGTGGCAAGAAACTATAGGTAATAGATACAATAGTGTACAGGTTAAAAAAAATTTATCTCAATTTTCTTAAATTGAATTTACAATTTTTCAGCTTTTTTACATTCAAATTTAGATTGAGCAGTGTCTTAAATTTCAACTATTTGATTGATGTTTGAATATTCATTTTTCCCTCTCTGATGTAGCAGAGAGAGGCAGTAAAGTGCAGGTTGTCTCATCTGGTGGATGTTTGTCCTTTCACTGAGGCTGAGGTCATTCTCCAAAGGTTTCTTCTTTGAACAGGAAAGTGGAAGTCCCTCCTCCAGTACCTCCTCTCCCAGAACACAGTCCATTTCCTCCCAGGAGCTGAGCACCAGGTCAGCCGAGGCTCTCATGTGGGTGGATAAGTACAAGCCTTCCTCCACCAAGAACATCATTGGGCAGCAGGGTGGGAAATCTAACGTCACCAAGCTGCTCACGTGGCTCCAGAACTGGCAGAAGAACCAGCTGGGGGACAAGAGGCCACCAATGCCCAGTGAGTGAAGCCTTCCACCTTGTATGCCTTGTAGGGAACAATTGTGTACAGACTGAATAGTTTTGTTTGTTTGTTTGGTGGTGTTGTTTGTGTATCCTTGTACTTGGTTGTCACTGCATTATGGTTGGCAGGTCCCTGGGCCAAGGACGACACAGGGGGTTACTACAAGGCTGCCCTCCTCTCTGGTCCTCCTGGTGTAGGTAAGACAACAATTTAAAAAATGTATATGTCTTATCGTCCTTAGACCTTCATATTGATGAACCAGTATAAATGACAACATATAATTACTATAACATCACACCATTCTGCTATTCTCCCCATTATTATTATTTTACCTTTCAGGGAAGACTACAACGGTTCACTTGGTGTGTAAAGAGATGAAGTACGATGTTGTGGAGCTGAATGCATCTGATACACGCTCAAAAAAATCCTTAGATCAGATTGTGGCAGAGCTCCTGAGTAATACAAGTCTGGCGGGCTATGTAACAGGTAAGTTTATTCATTCAAAGATTCTGTAAAATAAAGTTTGTTTATATATTTGTAGACATAATGCATGAAACGTGAAGTAGTGTTGAGAAAGGTGCAAGTAATATGTCTTCTAGGAGGAGGCCAAACCAGCTCCAGACATGCACTGGTCATGGATGAAGTGGATGGAATGTCTGGTAATGAAGACAGAGGAGGAGTTCAAGAGTTGATTGCACTCATCAAGAAATCCAAAATTCCTATTATTACCATGTGTAATGACAGGAATCATCCCAAAATTAGGTCTTTAGCAAATCATTGTTTTGACCTTCGGTTCTACAAGCCTAGAGTGGAACAAATAAGAGTGAGTTGCAAGTCTTGGTTGTTTTACATAAACCGATTGAAATATTTATACTGGAAGGTATTTTTGTGTAATTGGAACAAAATGCATTGCTGGTGTTACCTACTGTTCATCAGAGCTCTATAACAAAGATTGCTCTATCTATCTATTTATCTATATGCCTGGCTTATATCCTCCTGTAAGGGGGTAGCGGTAGCTTCTATGGTTCGGGGAGACATTACTCTCCCCTCCCTCTCTGTGCTATGTGTTTTTGTAGGAAAGAATGCTTAGGAGGGGCTTCCCAGACCCTTCATATCATCCCTTTTGGTCACCTTTGTACGACTCGCAGGGAACATGGCGGCAGTATTCTTGCAGCCCCAAACTCAGGCCTATAAAAAAATCATTACACTTAAACAACTTTAATTTATAAATCCAGAATGTGAGTTTACAACAAAAATATCTCCATTGTAGAAGGTTAGCACTTAATGAATTATTATTGTATCAGTCCTTTAACATACACATAGCTATTGTATATATTTTGTGTGTCTTATCTTGTACAGGGTCCCATGATGAGTGTGTGTTACCGGGAAGGCGTTAAGATCAAGCCTGAAGCCCTGGACCAGATCATCATCGGCTCAAACCAGGACATTCGGCAAGTCCTGCATCACCTCTCCATGTGGTCAGCCACTGAGAAGAACCTCCAGACAGATGACATGAAGAGAGAAGCAAAGAAAGCAAAGAAAGACTTCAAAAAGGGTCCTTGGGATGTGTGCAGAACAGTTTTCACAGAGTCTGAGCACAAGAACCTTAACATTCATGAGAAATCGGATCTGTTCTTCAATGACTACTCAATTAATCCTCTGTTTGTTCAGGAAAATTATCCAAAGGTTGTTCCTCATTGTGCTAAAGGTAACCGGCGGGTGACACTAGAGCAGATGGCCAAGACTGCCGCCTCGCTCAGTGACGGGGACTTGGTGGAAAAACTCATTAGGAGTCACAACGCGTGGGCTCTCCTCCCAACACAGGTAATTATGCACGGGTAACTGTCTATTTTATTGTCACTGTAGGAATTAACTTTTCTTTCCTTTTTTTTCATGTTTTCTTATATTAAGGGAGAGATTTTTGTATTTTTTTTATATTTAAACATTTTTTCTTATCTCTGGTTTGTACTTTACTTTAGATGAATTTTTAAACGTAGACCTATTTTGTATGTTAACAATTTGAATGGATTTGATATATATTCTTCCCTCTTCCTTCCACACTGTTTATGGCATTGTATCTACTTTCTTAGTCTGTCATTACACCTGAACTTCATCCCACACACCATCCATTCACTGCTTACCTGAGACATGTGATCTTAGCGGACCTCTCTGCATTCACAAGCTTTATCCATTTAGTTCATTAGTTGTGTATTTACTGATATTATTGTTCCTCCGTTGAATTGCAGGCCATGTTCAGCAGTGTGATACCAGGGACCTATATGTCAGGCCACCTGTCAGCTCAGATTGAGTTCCCTGCCTGGTTTGGTAAGAACAGTCGCCGTAACAAGCTTGACAGACTTGCACAGGAACTACAGATGCATATGAGGCTCAGGTATGTAATATATATATAGATTTATTGATGTTTCTTTCTTTCCTTCTTCTTGTCTTCCAGTTTACGGATGAACTCATGAATTATTTGTCTTGCAATAAGATAATTTATTGATGTAAAGTAAGTGCAAGGTTGAAGAGACAATCATGAAAAGGATAGAGACATAATGTTAAGGAAATGTTAGATTGCAGAAGCCAGTAGCCTGTTTGTTTAGGGGAGTGAAGGATGTGTTAGTGTGTCAGTAAGTAGAGAGTGTTGGGATAATGTACTGAATGACTTAAACCTAGTAATATATTAACACCAATAACAATATGCTCGTTTGTGTGCTGGCAGGATATCTGGAAGTAAACGTGATGTGGGTATGGAGTACTGTGAGATTCTGCGTGATACTGTGGTGAGTCCCTTGGTGAAGCACGGTGCCGAGGGGGTTGATAAGGCAGTGGAGGCCATGAACTCCTATGACCTACTGCGGGAGGACTTGGAAGCACTGCATGAGTTGTCAAGTTGGCCGCACAAAAAGAACCCAATGAATGCAGTGGAGAGCAAGGTAATATAATAAAGTTTAGGCATTATGATGATAGTATACATGTTTATATTAATTTTATTGTGAATTATTTAATATCTCTATTTCTTACATCTTTATTAACCAGCTTGGGATCCTTTTCCGTTTTGTTTTGTAGGTGAAAGCAGCATTCACTCGGAAGTTCAACAAGGACAGTCACTTGACACCATTCGCTGCTCCATCCATTAAGAAAAAGAAGAAAGGTAGTAAATCATCCGACTCCTACGGGGATGAAGAGGATGAGGACGATGATGATGAGGAAGAAGACGAGGAGGAGGATGATATATCTACAAGTAGCATGATTAAGGTAAACATATCTACCTACATTCATCTATATCTGACACCTACTAGAGTCTGTGTGTCTGGGTGTGATATATACAGAAATACATAGCACTTCTGTATGTATTGTTTTCTCTCTACATCATTGGTATTCCTTCCTTTCCTCAGGTGAAGACTGGTGGCAGGGGCAAGGGACGAGGCAGAGGAGAAGGAAGTGGTAGAGGAGGAGGAGGAGGAAAGAGAGGTAGGGGCAAGAAGTAAATGTGGCCCTATTAAGAAATATCATATATACACACATAAACAAACACACACACACACACCTATAATCAGTGCAAAACGAAAATATGGCAGAGAAAAGATCAAGTATTTTGTTTCTCAGCGAGTTAAGAAAAGAATGTAAATTATGATCAAATGTTCTGTTAGTGAAATAATCTTATGTTACTGAGTATGGAAACCCAATTGTTTGAAGTGTATGAAAGATGACAATTATATCCTGTATGTATGCGTGGGAATAAGTATCTGCATGTTGTTGCATATATTGTTATTATTTCGAGTGTAAATACAGGATTTTTGAATTTGTGAAAAATGATGGTATGTATGTATGTAATTCACTGTACAGTCTGCTGCTGGTCTCTCTCGAGACAGCCGGTCGTCCCCCTATGGAAAGAGCTCAGAGCTCATACTGACCAATCTTTGGGTTGGATCGAGACCACTCACACACAACACACCGGGACAACGAGGTCACAACTCCTCGACTTACATCCCGTACCTACTCACTGCTAGGTGAACAGGGGCTACACGTGAAAGGAGATGTGTGTGTGTGTGTGTGTGTGTGTGTGTGTGTGTGTGTGTGTGTTGTGGTTCCTTTCATTTAGTGTACCAGTATTTTTCTGCATCAGGAATTTTACAATGCTATTTATGAATGAATCTAATGAGCAAAGATTGTGAATGAATAATGTAGTACAAGAGCATTGTAATTATTTTTTTTTTAAGAATAAACAACTGTTGTAATCTGAGTAATTTTATTTTGTGTTTGTGTTTTATTCACCGTGGCCTGGAGGATCACGTGCTGGACTCGTGATCGTCAGCCATTACCCTCCCCGAAAGAGGTCAAGAGGTCATAGAGACTGATCCATAGGTAAGGCTGAGACCAAATAATTAATGGGTGCTGTAAGGGGGGTATGGTAACGTAGCTGGGTGAATAAGGCTTCGGAGACGTGGCTGTGGGTTTATACAATAAACAATGGACTGGACAGAGGAGATGATGCGTGACCTTTCTGTAGTAAGATCTGTGCCCGACTGATGCGGCTGGCTGGGAGGCCAGGTCGCGTGGGGTCACGCGCAGTTGCCAGGCGTCACAATATGGTTGCCAAATATACACTTGATATGAGCGCGCCACATACAAATATGATAATAATATATATAATACCTCAGCTCCCTACAGTGCAAGCTGTGTCAAAAGCAGAACGAATACTTATATACAAGATAAGGATAAGATTAGGGTTGCCAGACTCTGCTTTATCTTAGTTTTAATCATTGAATACTTGAAATGGTGATGGAACTACTTTTTTGAGTAACATCGCGGAGCTAAATTATTTGAATAATGTACAATGGTAATGAAAATAATAGCTTTCAATAATCAAGCAATTTTCTTCTAAGCTAAGCCAGTGAGTTAATCTTATTTATTGAAAAAAGAAATTCTTCCTTGTGTGTATACGTATATATGTAAGTAAGCATAGTACCACATTATTTTTGAAAGACAATGGTACGATAATAGGTAATACAAAAATCAATAGTTTTAAATAATCATTACATAACACAACAAATTTAATCATTACCAAATAGCTGTAATTAATAAGCAATTAAAACATACATAAAAAAAATTTGAAATAAGGGTATTACATTTCAGAATACAATATATGACAGTTAACAAAATACACGCGACAGTGAGCCGCGGAGAAGCATGGGGAGAGGGTGCTGTGGCGTGGTGCTCCTCAGCCAGGCGGGAAAATCGCACTTGTAATAATGTTTCCGTGCAGCCTTCTGTGTAGTATTGTGCTGCTCAGCCTCGTGGTCAGTACTGGGTTATAATTATTGTTAACATTTGATGGATGTATGTTACTATACACTGTAGATATGATGATATATGTAGTGAAATAATGTACTGTTACGTTTTGAATATTGAAAGTACATAGATGAAGCAAAAAAGTGTTCCATTCCAAGATAAATAATAATAATTGTAATTTTCAGGTCGCTAATGCTGATGGTCAGGATTTGTTAGAGAGACTGGAAAGAATGGATGATGACGCAGCTTCTGGTGTGGGGATTCAGGAAAAACAAACTGAAAACGTATCTTTTAACTTAGAAGGCAATATTCAAACTGATTCTAAGGCACGAACTTTCTTGGGTTCAAATTCAAAAAAGAAAGATATTACCACAAAAGACGCCAAAACAAAAGAAGGTAAAACCATCAAATTTGACATCCAGGGAGAGATTGACAACACTACAATTACTGAAGTTATTATGGCCAAGGAAAGAAAGGGAGGAAATTTATCTTATAGCAAAGGAGGAAGAGAAATTACAGAAAATATAACTCTAAATATTCAAGGGAGTTGTATCACTTAATGGTAGTACTGTTGATGTTGTCTCTCAATTCAAACCTGTTATTAAGAGAAAGGTTGTAGCCGTACCTAAGAAAAAGAAGAAGAAAAGGAAGAAGAGGAGGAAAGGAAAGAAGAAGAGGAGGAGGCGAAGGAGGAGAGGGAGATCATCTAAAGTACCAAAACGTTTAAGGCTTAAGAAGAAAAAGAAATTAGTTAAGAAGCGAGATAATATAACGAAAAAGGTGAAGAAGATGATAAAACCTGTGACATAAGTAATCAGAAAGACAGACAAGGTGATGAAAGGGAAACATTTTTTTAAAACGCATCTATATACATACATATTTTTGTTTCTATTTATAAGGAAATTAAAATGTTAAACTGCAGCATATGTATATTCTCAAAATGGTGAAATTGATTACAACACAGAAGGATATGTTTTTTTTTTTGTGTGTGGTTATTTATATTTGTTAATACCACAAGCTCTTTTATGTGATGTAATCGGAACAAAACATATTATTAGGAGTTGATCAAATATATGCTTGAAATTATGTATTGTATAGGATGTTATATCTTATTGCATACCTTCTGTTTGGAAAGACTAATACATTTTTATCCATTATATTGTTTATTTTGTTATGGATATGATTAAAAGTTTCTGACTGCATTACTCATAAGTTTATTAAATCCAAAGAGTTTTAAGTTGCATTTTATTTCATCCACCGAGGTTAATGTAACACATTTAGCAAAGTTTCAGGTAATTTCACTGGAAACTTTATTTCTGAAAAATACTTATTGGGAAAAAAATCATAAATCGTTATGATAGAGTTAATTTTCCACCAATGTTGATTTTTTTTAAAAATTCTGACATTCCTTATAAAACTACCAATGAAAAGACAAAGCACATTTAGGTATTTTTTAGTAAGTATATTTCCGCTTAAATTAAATAGTTTAGCGCCGTGGGAGTGGGAGTGAGAATATTATATAATTTCAGCTTCATATTTCTTATATTTGATATATTTCGTTACTTTACAGTTTATTCAACCAATACTTTATCAATGTTAGTATATTCCCACAAGAATACTTTAGCGCCGTGGGATTGTGTACACGCGCGGCGGTGTACACACACTAATTTTTTTTCCTCCTTGTAGCTGTAACTACCCCACAATACAGCCATGAAGTCCAAGACGAGGATAGTGCAGATCTCCAACATCGCCCCTCAAGCCACCAAGGACCAAATGTCGACACTGTTCGGCTTCATCGGCAAGATTGAGGACATACGTTTATACCCGACCATGTTAGTGTTGAGCGTTTGTTTGTTTGTTTGTATGTTTCCTGCCTATCCACTGGGCCTGGGTGGCGGCTCAGTGGGCTGCAGGCACCTTGACACATGCCTTCCTCACTCAACATGCTTCTCATACAACACATAAGTCATACAACGTACAACATGTATACTTACACAACACTCCTGGAAGAGGCCTACACTAAGCCTGCCACTCTAGCTATGTTAACATTATTATATTCTCCTAGTGATTGCGTGTCTAGGTCAGGTCAGGTCAGGTCGGGTCGGGTCGTCACTATATGGGCGGTACTTACATACTTGCGTTCATGATTTATCCAATACTCATGTTTTACAATGTAATAATTGTTGCTGCATTCACCACCTGGTCACAAGAAGCATATTTCCTCCTATTGATTATTGATCTCCTCTTGTAAATTTTCTTACTGTGACCTTTTGTACTTGTGTCCTTGAATTACAAACAGATCTTCACAAATGTTTCTATCATAGATCTCACTTAAAATGCTGTATGTTTCTACCATGTCCCTGCTGGCTCTTCTATAAACTAATGCAGGAAGGTCAATTATTCTTAACCATTCCTCATATGTCAATGTTTTTAGTGTGGGCCTTACTGTATCGCTACAAGCATTCACATTGGTTACATAATATAATGCAAGGATGAGTGGTAAGGAACATGTGTATATATATATATATATATATATATATATATATATATATATATATATATATTTATATATATATATATTTATATATATATATATATATATATATATATATTTATATATATATATATATATATTTATATATATATATATATATATATATATTTATATATATATATATATATATATATATATTTATATATATATATATATATATATATATATATATATTTATATATATATATATATATATATATATATATATATATATATATATATATATATACGTATATATATATTATCCCTGTGTTGAGGGCTGCAATAATATTACTACTGCATTCTATGCAGTTCATAAAAGGTGACTAAAAGAGATGTAGCGAGGGGTCTGGGAAGCAATTCTCTGTAATCTCTTCTACGAAGAGACAGGGTGCGTAGGGGAAGGACCCTAGATGACTTGTCTTAGGTACTCCCTTTTAATGGTGTAGTGGCAGCACACTCGCCTCACAACTGAGACATCTGGGGTTGGAATCTTGGTTCAGGTGGAGACAAAATGAGTTTGTCTTCTTAAAACACTGTAACCCGAGTTCACCGAGCAGGAAATTAGGTACGGGAATAAGCCGAAGGGTTATGACCTTGCAATCCCGGTAGGAGTGGAAATCTGGTAATCCTATTTTCCTGTATGTGTAAGTGAGTTTGTGTGTTTCAGGTGCTTCCTCTGACAAACTAGTAATGGTCCACGCCACACCCTGAGGTCTGAAACAGGCAGGGTGTAGGAAGGAGTGCAAAAAGAATAATTCCTTTACATGGTGTGAGAATATGAGATAACTACCTAATAAAACAAACGAACAAACGAGCAAACAAAATCCTTAACCTTTACTGATACCTTTACTCATGGTGTTTCTATAATAACTGTTGTTTTGCAGTCGTGACGTTGCCATACCAGTCCAGTCTCGTATTTGTTTTCTCAAGTTCCATGACCGGGACTCGGTACCCGTGGCGCAGCACCTCACCAACACCGTCTTCATTGACCGCGCCCTCATCATCATCCCCTTCACCCTGGGAGACATGCCTGATGAGCAGCGTGCCATGGAGATCCTGAGCAGCGGAGGAACCATTCCCGGCATTGGACCTGAAACCAAGTGGCCGCCACACCTCACTAACCAGGTCAGTTATGATACCTCAGAGTACCAAGTGTTGTGGTGATTATTATTATTAGTTTGGTTTTGTTGGCTTTTATTTTCTTGCATTTTGTTTTTATGATGTACGCTTTTTTTTATTCATCTCATTTTATAACGGATCCACGAACATTCAGTTTATGTATTTTCAAAGTTATGAATGAGATGTTTGTAATGTTTTGTTCAAATTTATGAATGCAGAATTTGAATTAACAAATTTTTCTACTTCAAAAATCCAAAACATTATGAAAATTAGCATGAATACACTTTGGGGGACTTGTTTTCTCTCTTTTTCATTGATTTTTGAGGAACTTTTAATGGTAGGTATAGCTGTGGGCTGTATTTAATCATGTATTAATGCTTGAAATTAAATTAAAAGAGTATTAAATCAACTCAAAAAGTATAGGAGTTAAACAGTACGAGTGAATAGCAAAACAAGTACTGATATCATTCATTTTATGTCTTACCACCTAGATCGAAGGCATTATGTTGAGGACAATTGACCCGCACCTGAGTGAGAATGACTTGCCAGACTACCCTCCGCTGGCAGCCACCACCGAGTCCAACAAGATCAACGACATACGCCGCACCATCGTGTTTGACAACCTTGATGCAACCGTAAGTGTAGCTCTTTGGGGTTCATATTCCCTTCACTACATCTTCCTTTGTCTGATTTTCATTACCTCATCCTTTTTCCTGCGCCTCAGATCACCTCGGACCAGCTGTTGGAGTTAGCGGGAAAGGCTGGGGAGGTACGGTATGCACGTCTCGGTGGGGACAAGAATGGGACTAAGAATGCCATGGTGGAGTACTCGGAGCAGCCTTCCATCATTCCTGCCCTCAAGCTGCACCACTTTGAACACATGGGAAAGCAGATCAAGTGAGCAATTACCTTACATGTTTATCTTATTATTACAGTCTGTGTGTGTGTGTCTAACTAGCTATTGAATGTCTAATAACCTCATGTTCCTTTGTAAGTTATGAGTTACATTGTATTATTTTGATCACCTTCACTGCTAAGCTTAATTTAATACAAAACTTCTGATGATAATTAAAGAAAAAATCATATGAACCCATCACATATGTATACTTTTATTCTCATTATTATTTATCTGCTATCCTTTTTGTATCTGTGTGACCTTGCCGTGCCTTCCTAGGGTGAATCACTCTGCCGTGGCCATTGTGAAGCCGCAGACCAAGAGTAACGAGGCGGCCCAGCGTGAGATTGAGGAGGCCATGAGGAGGGTGAAGGAGGCACAGAACTTCATTGCCTCTGCCATTGATCCTGTGATGTCCTTCCTTGATTCCTCATCTAAGGAGAAGAGATCACGCTCCAGATCAAGGTAATAACTTAGTGTAGGACAGCCAATGAGAGGACAGCAAGAAGCCAAAGTTGTGTGGATAGAAAAAAAGCACAAATGGGGGAAAAACAGGAAACTTTTTTTGATAGAAGAGTTCAGATCAGGAGATGACAACCCCCAATTTAGTAGTAGAAAGCTGCCAAAATGCTACCAGATCTAAAAGTAGACAGTTGTTAGAGATGAAATATTGACATACATGCATATATATATATAGGTCAAGGTCACGGTGCTCCAAGTCTCACCGGCGCACACGTTCTCGCTCACCTTGTCACTGAACACGCTCAAGGTCAAGGTCGAGGGAACGCCACCGCCGGTCTCGCAGCCACTCACGCAGGAAGAGGTCGTCGTCAAGGTCACGCAGGAGATCCAAGTCTAGGTGAGTCTTGCAATCCTTCACAGAGAGTCCTAGTTGTGTGTGTGTGTGTGTGTAGGAGTGTAACTGTATCACAAGAGTATATGTTAGGTTAGGTTAGGTTACTAGTGTATCGTAAAAATATATGACCTCCTATCTACTGTCAACTTTCCTTCCCACAGGTCACGCTCAAGGAAAAAGTCACGTTCTAAGTCCAGGTCAAAACGCTCTCGCTCTAAATCCAAAAGCAAATCCACATCTTCCCGCAAGGACAAGAGCAGCAGCAGCAGCAGCAGTAAAAACAAGGACAAGGACAGGGATAAGGACCGAGACAAAGACAAGACCAAGGACAAAGACAAAGACAAGGACAAAGACAAGGATAAAGATAAAGATAAAGATAAAGATAAAGAAAAGGAGAAGGAGAAGGAGAAGGAGAAGAAGGAAGAGAAGAAAGCAGAGGTGGTAAAGATGGAAGTAATAGATGATGATGAAAGTAAAGTAGATGGTAAAGAGGAAGTGAAAATGGAAGATGGCAAAGAAGAAAAGGAAGAGGCAGAGAAGGATAAAGAAAAGGAAAATAACAAAGAGGATGAGAAGGACAGAGAGGTGGAAAAAGAAAAGGAGAAAGACAAAGAGAAAGTGAAAGAGAAAGATAAGGATAAGGACAGGGATAAGGAGAAAGACAAAGACAGAGAAAAGGATAAGGATAAAGACAGAGATAAAGACAAGGACAGAGTAAAAGATAAAGATAAAGATAAAGATCGGGACAGAGACCGAAAGAAGGAGGTAAGTGTGTGTGTGTGTATGTTTGTTTTTGCCGAAATATCCACTTCTATTATTTACAAGATTAAAACAAGACTGTAATATAATTTTCCTTGCATGAATTTATATAAAACTTGTAAATATTTCTTGCTACACTTAACCTCATCTAAGAAAAGACTTTTGATAATGTGAAAAAAAACATAATTTTTCATTCTTCGTCTATTGATCTAAAGTGTCTGTCCTTCCTTCCCTCGGGTCCAGTCGAGCAGCAAGTCCCGGCGTTCAAAGTCTCGCAGTCGCTCCAAGGAACGCAAAAGTCGCCGCAGCAGATCAAGGTCACGCTCCAAGAGGTCAAGGTCAAAGTCACGTTCCAAGAGCCGCACACGTTCCAAGAGGTCACACAAATCTAAATCCAGGTCAGTATAGATTAGAAAAAAAGAGTGTAAGAGAGAGAGAGTACGTAGTCTTTTGAAATTTGATTATAACAAAAAAAAAAATTCCCGTATGACCTTCCCATTCTGAGCAGGTCACGGTCCCGGCGCAGGTCACGCAGCAGGTCACCACGGTCTCGGCGGGACAGATCCAAGGACCGTCGGGGTCGCTCTGATGACCGCTCCAAGAGGAGGTCAAGGTCAACATCAAGGTCAAAGTAAGAAACACCCTGTCATCACCACCACCACCACCACCTTCATAATCATCATCATCATCACCTTCCCTTTAATTAAGACAGGCCTAGAGGCTCACCTTTATAGGCAACACACACTATGATTTCTGTGACTTTCTCTGGTGAACCAAACCATTTGTCTTGTTAATTAAGCATTGTCATTGAGTGTGACTGAAGGTGTGACATGCCCTGTTTTTGTGTACATAATAATAATAATAATAATAATATTGATCATAATTCCATTTCGCCCATACCTGTGAGGCTGATGTCACACTCACAATGCTGCAGCTCATTAAATGGAAGGTAGCCAGAAGAATATCATGGAAAACAAGCTGTGTGTTGCTTTCATTACTAGTTAAGAGTTGTGCACACTTGTATATCTTCCATGCTGAGACAAGCTTTGGTGGGTCAGTATTGGTTTGTTTTCCTGCACTTGCTTCCTTTGTTTAGCTGTGAGGTGTGAATATAAAGGTGTTGGTGGTTAGGTAATTGTTTTCTCTTCCCCAGATCAGGGAAGACCAAAGAGAAGGATTCCAGCAAAAAGTAAGTTTTATGTTTATTAATTTGTGTATAAAAAAACATACAAACATATAAACATCAAAGAACTAATCAGAAGATAAGTTATAATGGATACAAATAGAAAAATATATGCATTTGAAATGTTACAATTTGGAGAGAAAAAAATTATACGTCAATAGGCCATAATTACTTTATGACATCATTTTATCAGCAGAACATAATGTGTTAACTTATTTGTTGACAGGGATTGGAATCTTAGGCTAAACAAAGATAAAGTCTATTTCGGAAAGGTGACAGAGGGGAAGTAACTCCACAAACCTTAGCAAACAAAGCAATATCTTCTAACTTTTATATCCAAATGAAAGACAAAAGGCCGGTTACAACTTGGCATCATAACAATTTTTACCATTGGAAATCTAATGACATTCCTCGTAACTAACTTCCTCTAGGTTATTTCAGGCATCACATGTTTGTTCACCCACAGGAAAGACTCTCACCGTGACCGCAGCCGAAGCCGTGATGGCAAGGACAAGGACAGGGACAAGGATAAACAGAGGGATAAAGAACGGGAGAGAGACAAGGAAAAGAAAGATAAGAAGAAGGACAAGAAAGAGAAAGAAGAAAAGAAAAAAGAATCAAAGGTACAGAAAATTGTAGGTGTTGATGGTTTCTTTGAACTTACTTTAGATATTGTTGATATACATTATAATCACACACCTTAGTAGTAGTTGTTGATGATGTAGACATATGTTATTATTACCACGTATCTTAGTAATTAATGATTGGGTGTATTTCAAGTAGAGGGCGTATGGGATAATACATTGTTTTTTTCATTAATATTTCTGTGACTCGAACTTATTTATAGGAAAGCTGACAGAGGTGCTTCCGATATGCCTTCCCCATACATAACTTTATTTGTGCCACACCACACCACACCACACCCTTGCCTCCTCTGCTCCCTCCCTAGCTTACTATTCCACTCTCCTTTCCCTCCCCACAAGAGGTGTCTCCTTCTCATTTGCACCCATTTTTCACTCATAAACATTTTCTTAAGCAATCTATCTATCTATCAATCTATCCATTCTGCAAATTTACAGTTCATTCTCAAAGCTTCCTCTCTTCCATTACTATCTTATAGCGTTCCCTATTACTATAACTTTCCATTTTTCCTAACCCCACAGCTATTACGAAGAAGGACATCTCACCTGCCCTAATCCTTGACAAATCCCCTTCATTTGATGTCCATGTTTCAGTGCAGGTAACAAATGATGTTCCGGAGGTTATTCGTAGTTTCCTTACTAACATCTGGTTTCATCAAGCGGTCCAGTTCATCATTTTTATTTTCATTCCTGCCATTTTCTCTCCCTTGCTTCCCATTCCATCTTGTCATCTTTACACAGTACTAACCCTGAATGCTTGAAGTAATGCACTGCCTCCAATACCTCTTTCCGTAGCCTTTTCTCACTGTCTGCCACCAATTCAACATCCACAGAATATAAGTATGTTAACATCTTCTAGTTTTATAATTTTCAATAGTTTAGAATCTTTTTTTCCACCACCTTTGCTTTCACTTTCTCCTTATTTACCCGTCAGTTCAGATAGATATCATACAATCAGAGGGACATAGTGAAGCCTTGCCTCACTCCCACTACCCTCTTGAAAGTAACACTCATACCTTGTCACCTTAAGCACTGCTGGTGTATCACTGTCAAATTGTTCAACTGCTTGTAACAGATTATTCCTCACACCATCTCATCAAGTATGTTTTTCTTGTCTTACATACATCCAGTTTTCTTTTAGCAGTGTTTCCAGAAAATTAATTCATTCCTCCACTCGGTTCACATTGAATGATACCATCCAAAGCACATCCTCTCACGTGTAAGGTATTCTTTTCATTTTTTAGCTTAATTCCTCCACTCACACAGGGGGCCTGGCCAGCAGCCAGCCGAATGCAGGCAATACCTGGGAGGACCAGGGAGCTGGTCCTGTTACCCCCGGGCAAGCCGCCAACACTTGTCATCAGCACACAGTGCAAAAGAGAGAAATAAAAAGAAATATATATATGCAAAATAAACAATATAAAAACTAAAAGAAATGCATGCAAAATATAAGAAAGAAAAATAAGTTTCCCAATACTGAAAAAGAACTTAAGAATTCTATTATGTATATCCTGTAAAGGAATTCTCTACAAACAAAATACAGCTAAAGAACTAAAAAAGGAAATGTAACTTTGAGCGTTACTCTACTTCTACAACCGCAAAAAATAAAACATTTCTAACCAAAGAAAAAGTATCCAATATAATTGTGGTGTATTTATGTCACGTCAAGAAGGTAGGGTGGGTGCTTACTATCAGCAGACAGTTAGTGGTAGGCCCTGCGATGCTATGCTAGAATGGCACGTCTCCTGATGTTTTAAAAGTTTCTATTATGATATTTGAAAACCGTAAGGCCACTCCCTGAAACTTATGTGTTCTTCCAAGGTGTCCCGGGACTATGATGAAGAGGAGCAGCTGGGATGCGACGGAGAAGAGGAAAAGGGAAAGAGGAAGAAGGAGGAGGAGGACAGCAAGGACAAGGGAGAGACTATTGACATGGACATCTCAGACTCCCCATAGCTACCTCCAAAACTGCTAACCAATCTGAGGAAGCCAATTTCCACTTCCAGGAACTCAATGTAGATCCTTGTTCAGTCTACATATTTGTAATTGATTTCAGCTCTGGCGTCTATGACTGTACGAATGGCATGTCTCCCTGAAGGTGTGTATGTGGTGATGTAAGGTTTTGTCAATGGTGGGGTTTTGTCTATCTATATACCGGGCTGACAGACATCACCTGAAAGTAAGGTAGCAGAGACAAAGGGCTCACACACACACACACACACACACACACACACACACACACACATGCACTTCTCTAACTTAGCCTCTAGGCTCCTCGAGAATAAGAGTTTGGTCTCCCTGCCCCATTACATGGGGTCAACCACACAATGTTTTATGTCCTATCATATTCTGCTGTGTTTATGAATTTCATCCACAATTCATCATACAGAGCATTTTGTATATTTTCTTTACTGCACATGAATACAGATATGCATACATTTGTATGTCTACATGTGCTGCAGTAGAAAGTTTGTGTGTGGATGTGTGTATTGAGAATTATGTACATCGAGGAGAGAAGTGACCTTGATTATGAGTAGAGGTGTCAGAATTATCCATTAAACTTGATGCATTTTACCTCCCTCGTCATCTACATCAGGTGTGTCAAACTTAAAACTTTTCAAAGGCCAATTCTTACTGTCACTGTCAAGAGGTCCAGAAAAAGTACATAACATATTTGCAGGACTGTAGCTTACAATAATCTTATAAGCCACTTATGACCATTCCAAGGCTATTCAACATCATAGATTTACATTGTGGTGAAAGTCAGTATTACAGCATAGATGTGTGTATGCTGCGTTAAATATGATTCTTTTTTCTCCCTTAAAGGCCTTGAAACAAAGAAACGAGGGAATGCATATGTATGTATGTAGTGTGTATGTAAACACCTTGTCTCAGCTGCCCCTTCAAGGAGGATGTCAGCCTGGTTTGTAGTATAGTATAGTGTTATTTTGTGCCCACCTTTGTATCATGGTTATGGAGAGAGAGAGAGAGATAGTGTTGTTCCTTAACTAACATCCCAATGAGTGAAAGGAAAGAGCCATTAGTATGGGTTCTTAAGCCTTCAGTGTTATGTGATGTGAAGACTTTCCAAGATGAGTAGTTACGGCCTCTCCTGACTTCATGTGAATACTGAAAGATACACTTGAATAAATTAATATACTAAGCCTGCATCACTTTACTCTCAAAAAATCCTACACATTTATGTACTAGTATCTTAATTCAAAAGCCTTTCCATCTTCCCATACTCCTCTTCCTTTTCTCCTCTTCTTCATTTTCCTTACTTTGTCCTGATCTTTTCTACTCTCTTCATATCCTCCCTCCTCTTCTTCATCTTGTGTTCCCCTCAGCAAGGAGGAAAAAAACTTTCATTGTATTCAGTCTGATAGGAAAGCCTTGAGTGTATGGACAAAACCCTCCATATTCATAAGTACTCTATTGAAACTCATGATGGGGCTGCAAGAGCTACTAATGTATTCCCTTGTAAGAGTAACCAAAAGGATAGGCGTGATGGGTCTAGGAAGCCCCTCCCCTGTATTCTCTTCTACAAAAAAGACAGGCAGTAGAGGGAAAGAGGAGAGCAATGTCTCTCCGATCCTTAAATAGCTTGTCTTGGTTACCCACTTGTAAGGATTATATTAGGTGGGTAAATAAAAAAAAAAAAATCGTTTTCATTAACGCGCCAAAACATGAAATAACTACATGAATAAGGAGAAAGAAAACCACATTCAAGCTACATCAAAATATCCTACATTTAAATATTTTTTATTTACTATACATTTTTCAATACATAAAACCCCTAAACTGTCCTTAAATAACACAATACATATTACCCACGTGTTAGCCATGATAAAAACATCACAAATAAATCGAAAACAATAAAATCACATACAAACTTTACATACAGAAAAAAAACTTAAAAACTACCATACACTTTCCCATACATAGAACCACTAAAATATTCTTCTACAACCCAATATATATTTTCCATGTGTTAGTATTGAGGGAAGACGAGCACCTGACCAAGACCAAGACCTTCTCTCCACGCCGCCTCAGTGTCAACATGGACAAGCCTGTGAAACTCGCCCGTGTGAGTGCTATTAACACCTATTAAACACCACTTCTTGTAATTTCTAGGTCATATTATAAAGTATTAAGCCTTAGAGCATGTTTTGTGCTATGGTAGATGGACGATAGGAGGCAGGAGAGAGGAGGAAGAAGGGATAATGTTAGGGGTGTCCGGGCACGTGTGTGTGTGTGTGTATGTATGTGTATATGTATATGTGTGTAAGTTCGTGGACGTGAATATTAACCTTCATCTTCCACCTCCTCCCCCACCCTTCCCATTAGCTATTATCAGCCTCATGATATGTAAAGCAGCGTATAATTAGAAATAAGAATAAAGTAAAGAGGCAAGGTAAACTAGGAGGTTAATTAATGGCCTTACCTGTATACGTTTTATTATTACTTGGTCGGGTTACCTGTGCACACCTGTCCTGCCTCGTCCACCTTAGCCTGAGAAGTAGTAGTAGTAGTAGTAGAGGTGAATGTAATGATATGCTACATTACGTGATTCAAAGTTAGAGACGCAGGAAAGTAAGGGCGAAGCTCTCCGGGTATTAAAGGGCGTGTGAACAGTATTAATGATGTCTGTTATGTGTTATGTCATTATAAAGTGTAGTATAATAATAATAGATTAGCTTGTGTTGATTTAGATAATTTAAGGTCAAGTTGGTGATTGACTACATGCTATCCATATTTGGTTAATTTTTTGTTTTTTTCATGTTACTGTAAGAAATATGACTCAATTTTAGCTAGTAGTATGTAAATATTTGATGAATTATATATTTTTTCTTGATATGTATTTGTTCCCCTCCTTTTTATGTAATGTATATATTTTTTCTTTATATGTATATGTTCCCTTCCTTTTTATGTATTTTTTATTATGTACTTATTTATGTATTCATGATTATTAACGCCACCTTTGCCCCGCAGGTGACCAAGGTGCTGGGCCGGACTGGGTCTCAGGGTCAGTGTACCCAGGTGCGCGTTGAGTTCCTGGATGAGTCTCACCGATCCATCATCCGGAACGTTAAGGGACCCGTGAGGGAGGGGGACATCCTCACCCTGCTGGAGTCTGAGCGTGAGGCGCGTAGATTAAGGTGATCGCAGCACCGCCCGCCACACGTTGAACAGGTGAGCCTCCCTTGGATGGACGAGTGTGTTGTCGTTAGCTGTACCATTAATCCTCGTTTAGGTGAACATTTTATTTGAGTGTTGCTTGATTTCTTGTATGTTAACAGGTCATTTTTTGCCTTGTGTGGTGTGATGAGTCTGCAGAAAAGCTTTATCTTCACATTGCCTGTTTGCTTAAGTGTCCATCAAACAGTTGCATTGATATGTGTAGCTGGAAGTAATTATATCATGCTATTTATGATGTGTTAGGTTACTCCCGGCCTGGTTGTAAGAGTACTGCCACTGTCCCTGAGTGTTGTAAAAGGTGACTAAAAGGGACGGAGGAAGGGTGCTTAGGAACCCCTCTGTATTGTTTCTAATAGTATAAGACAAGGCGTGGAGAGCAAGGGAAAATTAAATTCTACTTGAATCCTATGTAGCCACCTTGCCTCGGCTACTCCCTTTAATGTCAGCCAGGTATATAGAAATGCTTATCATGTTCAGTAAAATGCTAATATTGTCTTTTCTTTCTTTCAGGTTATCCAAGTACACATCACACATGAAAGAATAAATAAATGTTGAAAGGATGATTACCTTTCATTAACCATTTACTTTACCATTGCATGTTTTAGATATTTGATCTATCTATCTTTTATTTTTATTTTAGTGGCCCGGTGGTGTAATGGTTAGCACGCTCGGCTCATAACCGAGATGTTCTGGATTTAAATTCCAGGCGGGTGAAGACAATATAGGTTTGTCTTCTTAAACACTGTAACCCCTGTTCACCTAGCACTAAAATAGGGCCGAGGGTTTGTGACCTTGCTATCCCATCAGGAGCTGAAGGCTGGAAATCCTATCCTCCTGTATGTGTGTGGTAGTGTGAGTGATATGCATGTTGTGCACCAACACTGGTGCCCTATGCATTAAAATATATATGTTTTCTTTATAAATCTATCTGTATACCAGGCTGTTACCCCTTTAAGGGAGGGTAGCCAATACAAGGCATGCACACCAGGGTTGGGTCCAAGTAAATGTACTTGGGCTTAAGTACATATTTTCATGTACTTGTACTTGTACTTAGACCCAAAGTACTTGAAAAATACCAAGTACATTGTATTTAATCAAAAGTTATATACTGTATATAGATTCTAACGAACTTTGTGATGATACTATTGGGTAAATATGTATGTTGAGTGTTATGATATCGTAGTGTAATATAGGATAAAGGAGCACAATTATGTAGTATTTTCTCAATTGGTAACATGCTACAGTAGACACTGTCTAGACAGGGTCAGTACGCGTTTATTTCCTATATCAAATCCCGCTTTTTAACAGTGTAGCTACTCATTAATGTGTATATACGAAAACTATTAACTTTCGTGCTTTACGAATCTGTGACAAATTTTTTTTGTCACAAAGTACTTGTACGTGGACTAAGTACATAGCAAAGTGACTGTACTTGTATTTGAAAAATATTCAGGTACTTGGACTTAAGTACAGTTGCCTGTACTTGGACCCAACCTTGATGCATACACATAGGCTTATATTGAGTCTGTTGAAGTTATGGTGAATCTTATCTCATGTGACTAATCCTCTTTATTCAATTATTCATTATTCTATAACTATTGAGCTGCATAATTAGTGTAGAATCCATGTTAAAAGCAGCACAAAGGAATCTCATTTATTGTAAAACTCAATAAGTAAATGAATGATAGAGATGAGATCCTGAAGGACTTTGAAACCAAATGTGGAGTTACAAGTTTGATGTAACTACACCATGAAGTGTGATCAGGTGACAGACTGAATGATCCACATAAGAACATGCATTCAAAATCATCAAGTGAATGATACTTGTGTTCATTCTAGATAAAACTTTCATATTAAGTCATATATATCAGGTTAGATTAGAAAAAAGTTGATTATAAAAGGTAAGTGATAATTATTCAAACATTGTAAACAACTTTTTCAAAGGATTGCGATGTTTTACTTGATATTTATGAAAAGGAAAGTGATGGGAGCAGGATATCAATTATTTCTAAATGGGGGGAAAATTATACCTGTTTTTAAACTGACAACACTAGACAAGGAGAAATACCTGGTTGGTAATGTAATTTGGTTGTTTGTAAGAAAACAGTAGGAAGTAAATGCCATGAACAGTAAATTAATGATGTCTGAGGGAAAGTATGCATTATATACATATACATTGCATTTTTGAAGTGAAAAAGCCATTAAAGATGGAGTAGTACAATATGAGGTGCAGTTTTTGAATGATTGGCATTAATATTGTGTAAACAATAAAATTGGGGAAATATTACTTCAAGGTTGTAGATATATATATATATATATATATATATATATATATATATATATATATATATATATATATATATATATGTGTGTGTGTGGTGTGTATATGTATGTATGTATGTATATGAAGTAATTGGATTGGGATAGAATGATTGAAATGGAATACTATTATGGACATAAAGAGAACAGTAAGTGGCTTACAGGTTCAGAGTCGCTCCTCCCGAAATAGAGGGATTATCGCCAACTTAACGTGTGGTGACTATAATATGCAAAGGGATGGATGATTGTCGCAAGAATGACGTAGGGATGAATGTGCAGAAACGTTCAGAAGTAGCTTCAAGTATGTCATTATCGCACAAATAATATGATGCACAAACTCACTCACCCTCATCCACCCATCTCCCCTTCACCGGGAAAAAAAATGTAACTCGGTTCATCACTACAAAGAGTAGAATTACATTATTCCTAATACCTTGTAGAGCTTAAAACGCGTTCCGATAGTTTGCGGAAGTTACCCCTTGTCAAACGTTTTCTCTTCGGCGCCTTGATAGAGAGAGGGACTGAGGGAGAGAGAGAGCCTAGAAGGTTTATGTAGCGCTAATGCTTCTCCTCTCACCTGGTGGCGGAGCGGAGCGTTGTCCCACCACTACTCAAGCCCCCACCACTCCCGCCCACTTTGTTCCCCTCTTCCAAGCCGGCTCTGACTTGACTCCACGCCCACTGCCTAGGTCACAGGTGCCTCATGTTGTACTGTCCTCACCTCTGCGTCTTGCCAACTCAGGACGATCGTGAAGTTCAAGGATACGAGAGAAAAAATCAATAGGAACTACGCAAAATTATATAAAGAAACGCTACCTGCAAATCCTTACAGGTTACTCAATTGAACTCGTCTTTTAATTAATAGTCCGTGAATAAAGTTTAACGTCCTTGAATTACATTGCGTCTCAATAATGATGATAATAATAATATTGATGATAATAATAATAGTAGTTAAACATCTATGCGTCTGTGGGCTGCAGTGCGTCTATTGGATGTCGACAGGACGGCATAATACACGGAAACACATGACATACATCCCAAAGTAGTGTTAGACGCGCTGTTCCATGGGTCGAAGTCAAGAGCAGGGAACGGGAGGCGGAGGGGCGGGTCTGGCAGGCTAGGTACAGCCCTTCACCTTCTCGGGGCCAACCTTCCTCCTCCTACTCTGCCATTCATCCCAAGGAGACGGTGGGGAGGCGGTGAATGAAAGAAGATTAAATAAAGCTTTAACTAAATAACTGGTAAAGCTACGACATCAAGCACACGTGAGGGAGTGCTCTAAATGTTACTAAAGAGATGTAAGGTGAGGTAAGATCAGTCAAGGGTCAGTACACTCTTAAAACGCTAGGCGGCTTCGGTAATAACAGGGCAGCGAGGTTGTGTTTGTTCAGATTCGTTTCACCTGTCAACAGTTTCACACCTGAGAAGATGGATTGGACCACCCAAGTTAAAGTTTGACCAGAGGCATATTTTGTTTGGAATATTTCGTACCTTTTTCACAATCGTTGGTTTAGTTGTAAATTCATTGTGTTTGTAGGTGGATTTTGTTAGTTTTTTCACGTCCTCAGAGAGTTATAGGAGTACTGGGACCCAACACGTAGGTAATATATATTCTATAACTGTTGACTTTATTATGAAACACGATACATGCAGAGACCCACAACGCTAGAAGGCTTTGGAATTTTTTAGTGGCCAAGAGTTAATTTTTTTTCCGTAGCATTTCGTTCGTTTCACCATTCTCTCTCTCTCTCTCTCTCTCTCTCTCTCTCTCTCTCTCTCTCTCTCTCTCTCTCTCTCTCTCTCTCTCTCTCTCTCCTTCTCTCTCTCTCTCTATCTATCTATCTATCTATCTATCTATCTATTTATCTGTACGTGCCTTATTATTATACAACCGTAGATTTATAGGTAAACTCAACAATTTGGAAGTACAGGTAACATTACGAAAGATTCCTGATCATGTGGTACACGCTGGTATTTCACTCACCTGTGGCAAGAGAGAGAGAGAGAGAGAGATGCTATTATTAATATATTTTTGGGCCCATTGATAAACGAGATTTGTGTTAAGAGGATAACTTGGTGTTATTTCTCCTATATAATGTAAGAGAGAATGCGTGGAATGTTGCCTTGGCGTCTTGGCATCTGAGGCCGCATCAAGTTGCTGTCTAGTAGTGAGGCTGCATCAGGGAAGGTGAAGGAAGTTCGCGTTCCTGGTTGTCAGTATGAAATGAAGGAAGAATATAGACTCTTCTTCATGGATATTTTATTACTACTACTTATTATCGTTATCATTATATATATATTGTTTGTTATTCCTGTTATTCTTAGATTTGCACAAATAAATAGTGTTTTGATGACTGCTCGTATGTAGGAACACACACTCAAAGTTTTCACTAAACATTATAACATTCCGAGTGATTGGGAAGATTAAACTTTTTCTCACAAAACCTAAACTTGCTGTCAGGATTCTTAATTAAACCTTACACACTTATAAGTTAATGTGAAAAACAAATAAAAGGAATAACTGGCGACTTGGTAGTCTAAGCAGCACTGTGACCGTTTCACTGACGCTGGTGAAAAGAAATGAAAAAGAAAATCGAATTTGGAAGCGTGTGGCAACTATGAAAAGGTTCTCTCTCTCTTTCTCCCGTAGCGGCCAATTTGTAAGTTTGCTCAAGATTAGTACCGCCTGTCAGCACCTTCACACCTTGGACTGAGTTATGGGCCCACACACATCGATGTCTGGGTGGTGGGAGGAGCCAAACCAGCAGGGCGGCGGCACTGAGGAGAAGGTCGCCAGTACGTTGATAACAGTTAAATGTATATATTAGATTATTTCCTCAGCACCCTAGAGCCTTTGTGTTATGCCGATTGCTGGGTATGAAATATTTATATGTGGGAGTTGATATTCTTATAAAAGTTCACTACCTTGTAATGCTTCTCAGTTCATGAGGTAAAGGGAGAAGAGGAAGAGAGCGGGAGGAGGAGTCTGTAGTAGGCCGAGGCAAGTGGGAGGAGTTGACAGTGGCCGGTGGTGTGTGGTGGATGGAGACTGCATTTTTGGTGGTGGAGATTCTCTTCTTCCGCAGTATGAGAACTGAGTGTCTTGGCGGGGCCCGTTTCATAAGATTTTAAAGTGGTGAGATGTACAATAAAGGCAACCCCGCTAGTTGGGTAGACAGGTAGCAAGAGAAAACGTGGGTTGAATAGTTGAGTCACGGGATGAAAACATTTGCGAAATTCATGAAAGAGGGGAAGGGAAGAGGAGGCAAGGGGAAGCGAGAGGGAGGGAGGGAGAAATACTTTGCTTGAAAGAAAACTATATAATAGATCGGGTGAGTGCAAGCGAGCGAGCAAATGGGAGAAAGGAAGGAAGGAAGAAAGGGCGTGACAGGCAGGAGGAGCGCCGGCAGTTCTGCGTGTGAGCTGCCTCGCCGACAGCACCGCATAATGCTGGGAGGTGCAATGTCTGCCTCACCCTGCTGCCCTGCCTCCCTTCTGCAGCAGTATTCTTGGTGACTCATGATGTCCTGTTCGCTGCTTTCACCAGGTACCTGCCACACTCTCGTCACTTGGCTCACCTGGGGCTGGCTGTCTCGTGTTCGTGTGTTCGTGCGTGCCTGCTACTTCTTGGTGAAAGGTGATTTGAGGGAGTACACCTCAGGTACTGTTTTTGTTATTCTATTACTGTAAATATTTTTGACTATCATATGTATTATATTTTTTAGTATATAAATCTTATATGATTTTTTTTATTGGTGTTCTGTGTCATTATGATGATGTGCTTTACCTGATATTTTAATCATATGAGGTATGATGCACATGATAATATTGTACGCGTGCGTGTCTGATCAAAAATTCTTTACATCTTATTCCATATATTGCTTATCTAAAAACACAAGCTACCCATAAAATAGTCTTAGAAGATAAAAAGAAAACGAAGTTGCAGGGTAAACATTATAAAAGTAACAATTATCTATAAATCATTCATAGGTAATCAAACAGGATTGGTCGGGTGATAGTCACAAAACACGGGATACCAAGTCAGTCTAATGGTGGTGTTTTTCTTCTCTCAAGAGTAAGATTTCACGTGGACCGTCCTCTAAGCAGACACAAATATGCACTACAATAGTATGCAGGATGATTGATACACGGACAAGTTAATAGGGAAATAATAGTGTGTACGTCCTCTCATACCAACTACTTCGCCTCACGCACCAACTGTTCTGGGGGAATTGGAGTGAAAAACCAATACGTTATGTAGGCGACAAATTACTCCACTCACCAGCATTATAATTATGTGTGAAACAAGTGTGCTACATGCAATCAAAATATTCATTCCCTGGTTTTCGTCGACTACTTAATTATTACGAAACCATTCGATATTTTCAAACTTCTTCATGAGTTTACAATGCTAGACGACAAAGGTCACGTTCTTCCAGGTTTTATTATTTTCCTTGGGATCGTAGCCTACACATTGTATTATAGTAATAATAGTAGTAGTAGTAGTAGTAGTAGTAGTAGTAGTAGTAGTAGTAGTAGTAGTAGTAGTAGTAGTAGTAGTAGTAGTAGTAGTAGTAGTAGTAGTAGTAGTAGTAGCAGTAGTAGTAGTAGTAGTAGTAGTAGGGGAAAACACGTGTCTACTTTGAAAGCACGACTGAATATCCGAGTAAGTAATCTTTTACCTAAATCCTGAAAGTTCTGAGCATTCTCTGCACCTACAAGAAGAGTCTGAAACGCTGTGCATCAGGTGAGCTTAGTGGTAGGCACATTACCCACTCACTTGGAGCCTTAAGATAACATTACATAATAAATTAATCTTATAGTTACATATATATATAGTAGATATCACTGAAGTAGGTAACGATTATCCTGTGTTACGGTAGTTAAGCAGATGACCTTGGTAACTGGGTGCTTACTTACTCAAGATTATTACGACCTTTCTGAGTAAGGCACACTAAACCCAATCAATCATTACGCTCTGTGTTGCTCAGGCTGCCAAACCCAACCTGGAAAACACATGAAAAGAAAAGAGTAACCCTTCCTATGACCTACTTTTGTTACCGCATAAGGGCAACACGATTCCATGACGTAAGGCGATGGTTATAGGAGTCCTGCAGCCTGAGAGTGAAGGCCACACACCCTCCTTCCCGCACTCCATATCTGTCAGATGGAATGAGGAGGTTGACGATTGATAGAGTGAATAGATTGGGAAGCACTTAGAAAGGAAGGGTTGATGGGCACCCCTGTCACAGATCTCACCCTGGGTTGTGTGTGTGTGAGTGTGTGTGTGTGTGTGTGTGTGTGTGTGTGTGTGTGTGTGTGTGTGTGTGTGTGTGTGTGTGTGTGTGTGTGTGTGTGTGTTCTTGCGTGGACACATCTCATTAGTTTTCATTGACTTGCTTGACCTGAGAGGAAAGGAGATGAAGGGAGTAGCAAATGCACTAATGGCATCTCAGGATAGACTGGGCGGCAAACAATGACCCTTAATGACATAGGCCATCATGTCAATTGCGTTGAATGAGCACAAACCAGTATTATCCGGCTGTGTTGTGTAAGGGGATGCCCGGCCGAGTGCGTGGAGGGGGGGAGAGAGAGAGAGAGAGAGAGAGAGAGAGAGAGAGAGAGAGAGAGAGAGAGAGAGAGAGAGAGAGAGAGAGAGAGAGAGAGGAAAGGCTCTCTCTCGCTTGCCCACGGCCCAGCCAAACTAGCACCACATAAACAAGTGAGGTTCTAGCGTTGTGTAATGATGAGAATGAACGTGACTTTAAGTAAATTGTTGCGTCAGTGTAAGTGTGACATTAATTTTTTGGGGTTAAGGTATATGTACTAGAGATTTTTTTATTTGTTTTTTACATACTTGTTTTTATAGACGGTTAATTTAGTTCTTACGACGATGATGATGATAATGATAATGATGATGATATGATGATGACTATAATTTATGATGATTAATATTTCTCTCAACTTTGCTGTCATGAAAAAATTACGTCTAACACGACAACATAAGAATATATAAAAAACGAGTAAGGAAAGAAGGAAAGAATAAATAAAATAAAAAAACCATCCTAATTAGTTATCAGTTTACCATCTAGGCCTTACCCACCCTAACCTTTAGCTAATACAAGAAAACACTGAGATGCTGCCTTGAACTCTCTCCCCATTACATAACAGATAGGCACCAACACACTTGACTTTCTGACGCTGCCATAACACTCTACCGGCTAAATTGAACCTGCCTGTAGCTATGGAGAGTCTGTAGGAAACGTGGGTATGACAACATCAAATATATACAGAACTCTGCCCCACCGACATTCACGTACTTCCCTCCCATTGACTTTAAGTACGTGTACGTGCGATATATAAGGTGCAAGTAAGCAAGGTGGAAGTTTTATATAAGAGAAAAATATTAGTGCCACACCTTATATCTTTTTTTTTTCTTTTTTTTCATCCTTGTCGTTTTCCTCTTCCTTGATCTCCTCGTTCTCTTCCTCCTTGTTTTTGTTTTTTTTCGTTCCGTCCATATTGTCCTCGTCGTTATCATACTTGTCCTCCTCCTCCTCCTCCTCCTCCTTCTCCTCCTCCTCTTCCTCCTCCTCCTCCTCCTCCTCAAACATGCAAGCACTTCCTGTCTCAGTGTTGTTGTGAAAGAATGTTTGTAAGAAGAACCGTTACGAGGACACACATAACGGAGAGGAAAGTATAAAAAGTTAACTATACGTGAGAAGAAGCTATGTAGTGAAACTCATGGGGTCATTTTTAAGAGACAAACAAAAAAAAGAAAACAAAAAATAAAGAGAAAGGGAAGATGCACGACAGTCAAGTGTTGTTCGCATCAAGGTTGTCTTCTTCTTCTTTTTCTCTCCTTCCAGAAACCACGTGAAGCGAAACTAAGTCAAGATAAAGTACAGACAAACTAATCATCATAATAATTAGTTCAAACACCAGAGATAATATTATAGCTTAGTTTACATGCTATTTATTTTTTTACATTGACCTTCATAATGTTGTTTGTCATCTTTGTAATATGTTAGAGGTGTAAACGTCCTCATGTTGGGTTGTTTGGTTTGTTACTCTCTCTTTAGCGTTTCAGTGATGGTCATTTGGATGGTGGGACCAGACCGCCCACCCGTTCCTCCCCTGTAACTCTTTATTACCCTCGCTGTAGGTCAAGCAGGCAGCCGCGTCACATCACTATCTGCGTCGTTGCATATACCACACGTGTGCTTCTTTTCATTATCATTTGTCGGAATTATTCATGCATATGTTCGTTCAAGGACGGCTAAGACATATAGCAGCCTTCTTCCCTCCCCTCCCTCCCCCTCCTCCCTCCCTTCACTATGTCATCTTCATTATTTTATTACTATATCCGCAACAAACTTCTTATTTGGCTTCACGTGTATTTTTAACCTAGAACTGAAGCCAGTGAATCGTCGCCAAGCCAAACGGGGATGAGAGTAGCTGCCTTGTCCTTGCAACCCCCAAGCCTCGCCGCCCGTTGTGTGTTAACTAAAAAACATGTGGTGGTGGTGGGTTGGTGTGGCGAGGGGGCGCGGCTGTGTGTGTGTGCGTGTGTGTGTGTGTGTGTGTGTGTGTGTGTGTGTGTGTGTGGATGAGTAAGGGAGGTAGGGAGGTGGAATGCTGCCGGTGTCTGTTTGGAGTGCCAGCGAGGAAGTCCTGAGTTAGTGTCTATTAAACGCCAAGATTTAGACTTAAGCGAAAGAGTTATAAATTTTGCAGGTCGTCCACGTGTTGCGAGTGGACGACTGCACCGACTTTGTTGTTTCTTGCTCTCTTTTCTGTGTGTGTGTGTGTGTGTGTGTGTGTGTGTGTGTGTGTGTGTGTGTGTGTGTGTGTGTGTGTGTGTGTGTGTGTGTGTGTGTGTGTGTGTGTGTGTGGGAGTGGTCGTCCAGATATAGTCGTAGAAAGAAAAGTTGTCATCGTTCTATACTTATACGCCTAATGCAGTCCAACTTCTCTATCCTCCTCCTCCTCCTCCTCCTCCTCCTCCTCCTCCTCCTTCTCCTCCTCCTCCTCCCTCCCACTCACCATCCCCATCCCTCCATCCCTCTCCCTCTTCCTCCTATCATCTTCAGTCCTAATTAACGACAATAAAAGTTAGTCACGTCTTGTTTGTTTGTCTAAGCAAGCATACCAACTCTATGTCTTCTTGCTCATTTTAATAGCAATGACACGCTCTTGAACTTAGGGCTTTTATTATTATTATTATTATTATTATGGATGTGTGTGTGTGTGTGTGTGTGTGTGTGTGTGTGTGTGTGTGTGTGTGTGTGTGTGTGTGTGTGTGTGTCGTGGGTCTTCGCTTTTTATATCAGTATTGTAGTAGTAGTAGTAGTAATAGTAGTAGTAGTAGTAGTAGTAGTAGTAGTAGTAGTAGTAGTAGTAGTAGTAGTAGTAGTAGAAGTAGTAAAAAATAGTCGTAGATATGAATTCTACCAATATAAACCGCTAAAAGAAAGAAGGGAAAGAGCAAACGCAGAAGAGACAGAGAAAAAAAAAGTTAGAGTAAGGAATATTTAAGAAGCACATAAGCTGGGTAAGACTAGGGAGCGAGACTATCACTAACAGGAAGGACAGCGGGGCAGGCAAAGTGAGGCCAGACAAATATACAAGACAAGGAAAAAATAAACGGAAGCAAAGCGTAGCTCAACACACCCACCTTGACTCCCAGGAAACATTCATAATTCAGGTTAGGTTAGGTTAGGTTAGGTTAGGTTAGGTTAGGTTAGGTTAGGTTAGGTTAGGTTAGGTTAGGTTAGGTTAGGTTAGGTTACTTCCTAATTTTCTCTCATCACTATCCCCTACGCTCTGTCTCTGTCTCTTTCTCTTTCTCTTTTTCTTTCTCTCTTTCTTTCTCTCATACACACATCCACATCATGTCCCACGTTCGCATTATCTTGACCTTGAGAGAGCCTGTAAGACTGGGTACAGTTGTTCATAAATTAGCTAGCCCAGTGGGGTGAGTTGTTATTATTACTATTAACATTATTATCACCACTGCTACTGCTACTACTACTGCTACTGCTACTACTACTGCTACTGCTACTGCTACTGCTACTGCTACTACTACTATTAATTTTTTATCACTACTACTATCATCACTACTACTAACATTACTGCTCTTACTACTTCTACTACTACTACTACTACTACTCTTACTTTTTCTACTACTACTACTCTACTTTATTGATAAAACACCAATTCCTACTGCGTTTACCAAGCCATCTTACCTGACAGGCCGTAAATGAGAAGGTGTGTGAATGTGACTAATTTCATATCTTGCAGGCTATTGATATACACTGTTGAAAAGATAATACGTGTACCCATGATGAAATATGGATTAGTATAGCTGTGGAATTATTTACAACTGAAATGGAGTAACAGTTTTTCGTTGTGCCTCTTGGAATGTATAATTTGTGAGTATCTAGTATAGTAGTTTTTACGGTGATTTCTGGATTGAATGTGAATGATCCGAGATGATCCTTGTGTTGGGTATGAGCACGCCAGGGACGGGCTTGTAGGGAAGGCGTCTGTCTGTCAAGGCTTCACTGGGAGGTTGTAACACGTGATGTGATGACGTAGTTGATGTGTTGATGTGTGTGTGTGTATGTGTGTGTGTGTGTGTGTGTGTGTGTGTGTGTGTGTGTGTGTGTGTGTGTGTGTGTGTGTGTGTGTGTGTGTGTGTGTGTGTGTGTGTGTGTGTGTGTGTTGACTTAGTTGTGTAAATGACCATCAATTGAGCGTCACTTCTTGTTGATGAGACGTGATGTGACGCCTTGTCTACTCTGCCTGATAGAGAAATAGATAGATAGATTATTACTATTCTATTTACTTGTCATTTATCTATTTTGATTGGTTGAATGGATGGTCAAACTGTTACTCTCCAATAGCACTCCACGACCTTGGTTACTTACTAAGCCACCCACACCATCGTCTCAAGGCTGCGCTAAGGTCACGTAGTGCCCATGTAGGGACTTGACTTCTCCCTTGTGAGCTCGCAGCCCACTCTCTTACTTTCTCCTCCTCCTCCTCTTCCTCTTTCTCAAACAGTCAGAGTAGTTATATAAAACAGCCTTCACAGGGACCCTAGGGTCTATTGCTGTTTGTGTTCCCTTGTATTCCCTTGTATTCCCTTGTATTCCTCCTCCTCCTCCTCCTCCTCCTCCTCCTCCTCCTCCTCCTCCTCCTCCTCCTCCTCCTCCTCCTCCTCCTCTTCCTCCTCCTTCTCCTCCCACTACTGCTACCTACTACCACCACCACAAAGGCCTTGACATTGCAAAACGTTCTCAATTTCCGTACATTCCTCATCACCTCCAGTCGTCCTAAGCATATCAAACACCTCTCCCCTCCTCTCCCTCACCTCTCGTACCCAGCACACAAGATGAGCAAGTGTACCAGTGGTTGTAGGACAGCCTGAAGCCTTGTGATTGGCTGGGGTTACGTCAGGTGGTGGCCTACTATATAGCTCCTCCATCCGTCCCGTCCTGCACATAGTAACCACACAGGACATGTTCGAGTGTGACCTGACCTGGTGATCTCATCCTTCTGTAGTGACACCCTTTTCTCACCAACAGCAATAACAACAACGAGGTGACAAGTTCCAGCCAATACTCTGCCTAAGTAACACTAGCAGGACCCGACCCCTCTCCTCGCCCCTTCCTCCATCCCTTCCCTCCACATTGTTAATATACATAGATAGCCAAGAAGAGCTGGTTTACACCCCTTCCCCCACACATGCTTGATCCAATGACTTGAAATAGTTCACGTCGTAAGAGGAAGGAAAGGGCAGAGTGTTTACGTGTAAGAGATTGCAAGGTAGGTTACAGTGCGTAGTGCCACTGTAATGATGACTGTTAAGTGAGTGGAAATGTGGGTCGTAGAGAGAGAGAGAGAGAGAGAGAGAGAGAGAGAGAGAGAGAGAGAGAGAGAGAGAGAGAGAGAGAGAGAGAGAGAGAGAGAGAGAGAGAGAGAGAGAGAGAGAGAGAGAGAGAGAGAGAGAGAGAGAGAGAGAGAGAGAGAGAGAGAGAGGGGGGGGGGTAAATGGGGGGGTTAAGAGTGCAGGATGGCCCGTCATAATGGTGTCTCCTTCCTTTATTGGTACGTAATGCGTCCTTCCGTCAGTCAACCTGCCACCATCACAACCACCATCACAACCACCATCACCACCACCACCACCACCACTACCAGGACTGATTTGCCGCAAAGAGAACCTCATCTGGGCAGGAGACAGATGGAGGGAGGGAGGGAAGGGACGCACTACTTTAGGCGGTCACACTTTGATGGTGCTGCTCTGCCCTGGGAATGTGAATGAGTCTGGCAGCGAATTGTGAGAGGAAAGAAGGAAGAGGCGTTGAACCGTGTGCGTGTTTGAGAGAGAGAGAGAGAGAGAGAGAGAGAGAGAGAGAGAGAGAGAGAGAGAGAGAGAGAGAGAGAGAGAGAGAGAGAGAGAGAGAGAGAGAGAGAGAGAGAGAGAGAGAGAGAGAGAGAGAGAGAGAGAGAGAGAGTGAGAGAGAGAGTGTGTGTGTGTTGTGTTTGGATTTATCTATTACGCACAGAGGCGACAAACCTAATACAAATCACCGTGGTAAAATTAGGTGTACTTTCAGGTAAACTCATGCCTCGTAACACTCACTGTCTTAATATACAATACATTCAACATACATCAAAGTGTGGATGAAGCATTAAAATGACATCTAAATTATCTTCGTACAAGTGTTTACATGAGTCCACGAATGAGAGTCCGTTTAGCATTAAGTCATTGCTTAGTGTACACTCCAAGTAATAATGTGCAAGGGTATTGGCATTGGGTGCGTCGCAGAGCCTACAGGGGGAGAAATGGGGCGTGTCATCTGCCCCAGCCACCTGCCACACTGACCGGTAGCTCAGCCTTCTTGCTAACATGTGGCAATGGGATTCAGATGTTTATAATGTAGATCTCTGTCATAGTTTTTAGACGACGCCAAGCAGAAGTGTTTGGTTCACACTCGCAAGGTTGATATACTCGGCTTGATGCTAAATAAATCTTGGAAATGATAGATGTTGATACAAATGGGTTTAATAGTAGGCGGGTCGGACCAACCTTGGCTCGGAACACCTCCTCTGCCGTCCCACACTCCCCGTCAACCAAGGCTTATTTCCGTAAATCTCCGCCCACTGAGTACAGATGAGTTTTGAATGTGGAAATAACCTTGTTAATTAAAATCTTACTATGTAATGTCTCACAATTCGCAGGAACGTAATGCTTTGGTGAGTAGAATTGTGATCAGAGGTACCCAAAGGATTTGATTAAAATAAACTGAAGCGTTAGATGCTAGTCTAGAATGTTGGACGTGTTTCCAAGACGGTCAGGAGTACTAGTAAAAGCGTAAAGTACTCCACCAGCTACTCTAGACCAGTGAGGGGAGCACACATGAAGGATTATTCTTCAGGCTGGCCAGTCAAGGATCATGACAAAGAAAGCTGGTGGTGAACATTGATATATCTCAAGACAGAAAATTTATGTGAAGGAAGAATGGATCAAGATGTAATGTACTTAGCTTAAGATGTAGTAGAATTATGTAAGGGTTAAACAAAACAGTAGGAAATAGTTTTAGTAAGAGCGTCACAGCCAGATTTTGCCAGACTAAAATTGCTTTATTTTTTTTCAGATTCAAGGTCGTAGAGATTAGAGCAAACATTACGTATATGTAAATGTAAATATGAAAAACAAGGGAGAGAGAACTCAAAGACTAGCTTGTAATTCCCCTTCACCCTCTCAGGAGTGTTTTTTAACTATAGTATATGGTGTGTTGCTGCTTCATTCTTCTTTACGTTTCTTGATCACTGGGCGTCACAGTAGAAGGAAAAATGAAGTTGCTTGCCGGACTCAGGTATCGCTGTCGATCATGTCTCTGTCTCTCTAATAACAGTAACACGTGGAAAGAAGACTGGTTAATCATACCAACGCATCACGACCTCAGTTCTATACACGCACAGGATAGATCATAACACCATATCACCCACCACACAATGCCTTGCGAAACCAAAACAAGCAGCATGGCAAGAAGTGTGAGGTGGTGTGTGTGGGTGTGTGTGTGTGTGTGCCTATAACGTCTTTTCCTGTTCAGACAACACGCTCCTCTCGCAGGCCGGGCGCCAAGAGGAAGAGAACGCACTTGCCAGCTGCGTGTGTGTGTGTATGTGAGTGTGTGTGTGTGTGTGTGTGTGTGTGTGTGTGTGTGTGTGTGTGTGTGTGTGTGTGTGTGTGTGTGTGTGTGTGTGTGTGTCTGTGTGTGTGTGTCCATAAGAAGCCCAAAATGTGGGTCACTCCTTGTCAACGGCACCTCCACACACACACACACACACACACACACACACACACACACACACACACACACACACACACACACACACACACACACACACACACACACACACACACACACACACACACACACACACACACACACATATATATGCGGAAAAATAATATCGAGTTCTATCTAGTTTAGCTCACATCAGAGGACGGTTTGCTCCAAGGATTCAGGATAGCTTCTCCCTCCCTCTATACTAGTACTAATAATTCAATCTTGTAGTATTGTGCTGTGGTGCCTCCAACGAAAAGTAAAAATACCTCAGAAAACGTAAGAAGTTCATTATCCTTTACTAAACTTCCTGTTAATATGTAGTTGCGATCGTCTTAAGTTATTTATTTTTTTCTGTCGTGAGTTTATATTGAGATAAGTGAATATGCACTTCCTTAGTAGTAGTTGTGGAAAATAATAATGGTGATGATAATAGTAATGATAATAGTAATAATAATAACAATAATAATGATAATAATAATAATAATAATAATAATAATAATAATAATAATAATAATAATAATAATAACAACAAAAATGATAATAATAATGATAATAATAATAGTAATAAATAATAGTCAAAATTCCGTGTTAAAATGGAGTCAGTGGTTTAATGTCACGTCTTTTTTTTTTCATAAGTCTGTACAACCATCCTTGTAGTCTTCCTGCAGCAGTTTGTTTATTCATTAATTTGTTTGTTTATGTTTTTTGTATCTATTTGTCTCTGGAGGACTTGTTTTCTGTGTATGTTTGAGCTTCAAAACATTGGTGTGTGGTATTTCTGTTCAATAATTTTTTGTTCTCTCTCTCTCTCTCTCTCTCTCTCTCTCTCTCTCTCTCTCTCTCTCTCTCTCTCTCTCTCTCTCTCTCTCTCTCTCTCTCTCTCTCTCTCTCTCTCTCCCAGAGGTGATGCAACATGTCAAAGGAAGCGCAATCACACACACACACACACACACACACACACACACACACACACACACACACACACACACACACACACACACACACACACACACACACACACACACACACACACACACACACACACACACACACACACACACACACACACACACACACACACACACACACAAGTGAACGAGCGCACACAGTACTCTGTATGATTGATATAAAACATCTAGGGGAGAGAGAGAGAGAGAGAGAGAGAGAGAGAGAGAGAGAGAGAGAGAGAGAGAGAGAGAGAGAGAGAGAGAGAGAGAGAGAGTGTGTGTGTGTGTGTGTGTGTGTGTGTGTGCGTGTACAAGGTCAGACGGAAGGTAGGCGTGAAAGAGGCAGGTCAGGGCGAGGCTGCCACATTTTCCTTCTTACTCAACAAACCTGCAAAGTTGCGTCAGCCTCAAACTTCCTCCGGAATCGGTCCTTTTCCGACGCAGAGGTGTATCGATCTCATTTGGTTCCGTGAGTCAGTGCGCCGTCTGTACAACTCAGCGTGTTTACCATCCTCTTCCCGCGCTGAAGGCCTGAAAGTGGTTAAGTGCAGTGCGAGGAAGTGGTGTGATTGACATCATTCAAAATTTTTTTTTAGCAAGGGACAGACTGGTTAAGTGTCTTTTATCTCCGCTTTTCTGGCTTTTGTTATCTTGTTCATTCATCAGATTGGGTTTTGTCCGGTTATATGAGCTCATAGTCTTGATGCCATGAATGACGAGGGACAGAGTCACGCCATGAGCTGGGATGAGGGCGAGTGGGTGTGTAATTTCTTGTTTTTATGTTTGACAGTCACAATGAAGGGGTGGATATGGCGTGGGGATGAGAGGGGGCGTGGAGGAGCAGACCCGTGGCAGGAATGAGTGCACTCCGCCCCACCCGCCGTCCCAGTGCCTCTGTTTATCTCTGGACGCGGCAGCGAGCAGACACACGCCCCGCACTCTTCCCCTTGTGCTGAGGCCACGCGGCTCAGCATCGCGTTCTCTTCACAAATCAAGACTCACTATTCTCTCCAGGTAACTCGACACAAACTCATGTACATTAAGTATCTTCTATATGCTTTTCATGATCACTTGGTGCTTTGAAGTAAGTGGTGATAGTAGTGAGCTTACATCCGGAGTATGAGAGCTTTGTCGTTCTCAATAAGTTATCTCCTCCACCTGCCTGACGTAATGTTGACAGACTACGCGCACTCAAATTCAGGATTCTGATTTATCTTACTTTTTCCTTCCTCTCCCTCTTTCCTACGTGTATCTAAGATATCCTGGAATTAGTATTCTTACATGTCTTCCTGCAGTCAATACACAGATGCATGGTGGTTCGTAAACTATTAAGCATTAGAATGGGTGTGTGTAGATTTTAAGTATTTTTCTCACGAACTAACACGCAAGGCCACGTGTGACTAGATTTCATTGACCTCCTACCACCGACATTCTTGGCACAGAGAGAATAACACGTTATTATTCTAGGCAATTAAAGCAACGTACTTATTAAAAGAAAAAGAATATATATATATATATATATATATATATATATATATATATATATATATATGTGTGTGTGTGTGTGTGTGTGTGTGTGTGTGTGTGTGTGTATATATATATATATATGTGTGTGTGTGTGTGTGTGTGTGTGTGTGTGTGTGTGTGTGTGTGTGTGTGTGTGTGTGTGTGTGTGTGTGTGTGTGTGTATATATATATATATATATATATATATATATATATATATATATATATATATATATATTTATATATCTTTTGGAAAAATCTCACTTATTTTAAATGCGATTATGACAGACAGAGAGACAGAAAGAAACATGTATTATTGACTTCCTCACTCAGCGGCTGAACAGTGGCTATTTCGATTACAAAATTAACCAAAACTTTTACTGAACACACGTAGGGAAGCATACATGAGAGAACAGCGTGTTCTTTCATAATTATACAAGAGTGACTGCTTCGTGAACTCACCTTTCACACACAACTAAACGAACCTGAACTTATCGCACCAAGTCTGATATAGAATGTGAGGGACTAACATGTTCCAGTCTCCTTATAGTGAAGCCATGGACAGTTAAAGAAGGTGATGGGGAGTGTAACATTATAATCGTGATGGTAGACAAGATCACAGCAGACAGCCAATAGTTATAGCGACGAGTAAACGTTAGGAACATAAATAGTGCATGGTCAGTGTCTGTGTTTAGAGGTCATGCAGTAGATGATTTGCTATCATCCAGCGTCAGGCACTTGTGTTGAGTTAAGATTTTACAAACTGGTAACATTTTCATTCCGGCAACTGTGGGTGGAAGATCTAGATGGATACAAGGAAGTGGGAGATGAGGTGGAAGAACTAGGACATGGTGTTAGAGGGAGAGGAAATGAGGTAATGATGAGGTTGTGTAGGCAAATGTTCCAAGGGCACCAGGCAGCCGTTACGTGGAGGGAAGAGTCGAGTTGCTGACAGTTACCAGCTGTGTAAAAACCTGTTCCGTTTACTCTCTCATTCACTCAAGTGGTAGAGATTGTGGCTTGACAGGATGTGTTTTGCTTGAGTTGTCTCATCACGCATTTTTTTAGCGAAAATCCTATAGTGTATTATTATTATTATTATGTGTTTTCTTTTCTTTTTCCTTTAGTTGAAACGGAATGTGTAATGACAGACTAAAACAATTGGCAAATTAAACCACTTTCGAACTCACACCTTTTGGAATTTTTATCTTCCACAGTTTATTATTTTATAAAGAGCGATTAAGCGTCTTTACTCTTTACTCTCTTTACTTCTTTACTCTCTCTCTCTCTCTCTCTCTCTCTCTCTCTCTCTCTCTCTCTCTCTCTCTCTCTCTCTCTCTCTCTCTCTCTCTCTCTCTCTCTCTCTCTCTCTCTCTCTCTCTCTCTCTCTCTCGAAATTATATAGTTTCTTTTTAGCCAATCCAGTGTTAATGCAAATGTGAGAGAAATATTAAAAAAGAGAGAAAAAATAAACCTAAAACGAAAGCTGCCATAACACGCATACGACTGACGATGACATGACTTATGAAAACAATCTTCGTAATCTACACCCTTGGCCTCTTAGACCCGAGCAGGTGGTGAGGTTAGGGAGCATGACTTCAGTAAACCTGTCTGAGGCGGTGGGGAGGCAGGGAGGAAGGGTTGTGTTGTGTTGCGGAAGGGAAGGAAAGGGGTGCGAGGTTGGTGACGTGTTCTCTGTGTTTTTCATGAGTATGGGTTCATCTTTCTTTCCTTATTATTCATAATGGTGTTTTTTTCTTTGTTCTCTCTCTCTCTCTATCTTATCTAGCTATGTATCTCTATCTCTCTCTTACCTGTTCTCGATTACACACGTTGCGCACATTTTCTTTTCACTCTCATTCACATTCATTTAGCATTCTTTTTTTTTCGCATCTAGACGCACGTACCAACTCTTATTAATTGACTGCATTCTTTATTTTCACTCGGCGTCCTTGTTCTCACTTAAAACACCACTTTTACTGATAAACGCCCCTTCCCTTCTCTTCCTTACCACTCCCTTAAGTTCTTCACATCTACGCTAATTCCTTCGATACGTATATCCTCCTTGCATTTGTTTTCCTCTTTTTCTTCTTGCTATCCTCTATTCTATATATCTCAACGCCTTTCTTTTTATGCTTACTCAACATTTTTACTCTACATCTGTAATTCTCACGTTTCTCCCTCACCTCTTACTTCTTCTCTTTCTACTTACTGTACTCATCTTCTCCCTGTCCCTCCCTCCCTGTGTTAGTTTATTTATAAAGAAAAGGGAGACAGGGAGGCAGGGAGATTGCAGTACTCCTCTGTCGTTCACCTTGGCAACACCCGGTAGCATTGACCGCGCCAGGCACCCAGTAGAGGCAGGGTGGTGGAAGCACAGATGTTTTGCAGCAGCAGCAGTCCGCCACGAGTATCCTCAGACACTTTATGAACCTCTGTCAGTCGCCTTCTGTCAAACCGGTCATTTTTTTTCTCTTCGATCTGGCAACGTGTTTATTTCGGTTTTCTTTCTTTTTTACCTTCCTTTTACCTTTATATGTGGTGTTATCTCGGGTGTGTCTTAAGTTTTGTCTGCTGTACGAGTCTGTGGATACTTAGTTACCTCATCATCATCATCATCATCAGCCTCTATGAGTTACTTAGAGGACGTGAAAAGTATTGTTATTTGTATGGCACGCACTTTGCTATCTTTATAGACAAACTTGTTTTTTTTTGTGTGTGTTTTGTCCCTTGTATATGTCGTAAATAGGAATGTGTTTTTTGTTGTTGTTGTTGTTCTAAGCGTTTGGTATCTAAAGATAGTTTCCACACGTTTCACTACAGCCGTTGTCAAATATTTAAATTCTTTGCAAGTTTTACATCGGTAGTTCAGTCACATAAGATTAGCTACCTTGAGGGAATAGTTTGGTTTACATCCTTGTAAGTGTCCTTAGGCTCAGGCAGGTGGTGGGTGTGGTGGTGTGACGTGGTGGTGTGACGTGGTAGTGTGGCGTGGTAGTGTGACGTAGTGGTGAGGTAGCGACGTAGCAGTCTGAGTGCTGTAAGGGCCTACCTACACCACCACCACCACCACCACCACGCGCATCCCTTATCTCGTGGTTCATCGTAGTTTTAACAGATAACGACTGCCACGTATCACTCCACGGTTCAACGCACGTTTTCAAAAATTATTTAGTGTCAGTTTGATGTGTACGAGTAGATGTCGATGGCCTGTGTGAGTTAGTTATGTTTATTTCAAAGTAAGGAAAAGAGGATATGCTGTACCTCATACCAACGTCACATCACTTGTTTCATATCCTCGTTGTACACTCGTCACCTTGAATGTATTATTGACAAGGGTGGGAATGTCTTTGCCTTCTAAATAAGCGAAGTTTATACGTAAAATATATTATAGACTCTACGCACTGAAATCATTGATGGAATTATTCAACTCTGCACTGAGCTACGTGGTTGTCCTTCAACTTTGACTACAGACAACAGATAGGGCATCGTCGCGGCGGCAAAAAAAGTCGTGTAAATAAGTATGTAGGAACGCAACACCACATACTTCTGACTCATTTAGTTGCACACAAACACACCGTAGCTGCCAACAACGTGACTCCATCTCCAATAAAAACACTCTCTACCTAGTCTTGTGTGTGTGTGTGTGTATGTGTGTGTGTGTGTGTGTGTGTGTGTGTGTGTGTGTGTGTGTGTGTGTGCCCCTGAATTAAGAGATGGGATCCTCACACGTGGCTTTCTGCACACTTCTACACCCACACTTGCTTCTCCTCCCCTGCATCTCCTGAAACCTTTCCAATACCTGCGTTTTTTTTCTTTCTTTGTTGAGTTTACTTATACTTTATCCTGATATGGTCTCGATCAAGCAAAACAATGAAGTAATTATTAGACAGAAAAAGGGCAAATATAAAAATAAATAAAAATAGATAGTCATTGAAAAATGTATGTGCATTAATTGGCTTTCAAACACACATTTATGAGCAGGTGAGCAATGTGTTATTAAGTTTATGAGCAGGTGAGCAATGTGTTATTAAATTCAACACGAAACATGACATGAATCATACACATCTCATCGACTGAAAAGGTCAAGAAATCATATGTTTTTATTATTTTTGTTTGAATATTCGATGAACTGATCGAGGAACAGAAAACGTTACGTGTCTGTAAGATAGGTGAGGTGCGGGGGCGACTCAGGGACTGGTGCCAAATATTCTTAAGTTTCCCATGTTTAGCGTCCATTGTTTCTACTCGGCCTGTGCATCTGTGGAGTCAGACTCTTGAAACGATCGATCTGGGACGCTACTCATCTTCCTCCTTCAGTATCTACCTCCTCCTCCACTACGCAGTCCTCCTCCTCTACCTCCTCCTCCTCCTTCTCCTACTACTACTACTACTACTACTACTACTACTACTACTACTACTACTACTACTACTACTACTACTACTTCAACGTTCTATACTCGAAATTTCACCTCAAAATAAATTCCATATAGAGGTTGTGATGCAAAACACTCTCTACGCGTGTTGATAAATATTGATTAAGGTCACCACGTCACGACATGCCTCTCTCTCTCTCTCTCTCTCTCTCTCTCTCTCTCTCTCTCTCTCTCTCTCTCTCTCTCTCTCTCTCTCTCTCTCTCACGCTACGTCTCCCACTCAGCCGCGAGAAGACAAGCTGCTGGAAGTAACTGCGTAAAAATGCTGCATTGATTTATTTTCTTCGTTTTTTTTCACAACAGCATATACTTTAAGGAAAGAGAGGATGGTGTGTGTAGGGATAGGCTACTTGTTCCCTATGACCGCTCTCCACCGGCTGGGTTCAATACATTTATTAAAGTAGGGATGCTTAAGGGAAATATGACGTAGCTGACTCCTACTCCTGTAACTATTGTTGTGTTAACATTTTCTTTCTTTATTCATGAGATACTTTGGCGTTCCTCTGCATTAATGATTCCAGTTTTGACTTCACGTGAAAAAGAAAAGATTATATGAACTAAAAATAGAACTATAAAAAGAAAATTTGCCTTACGTTCCAGTTAACTAATGCTAACTGTAAATCGATTCTGTTCATTAACGTTTATTTACAAGATATTATGATCTAAAATGATAACTGCATATTGATATTACTTCCCTCTTTACACTTCCCTTCTCTTTATCATCCTTTTCTTCTTCTTCTTTGAGAGAGAGAGAGAGAGAGAGAGAGAGAGAGAGAGAGAGAGAGAGAGAGAGAGAGAGAGAGAGAGTTAATTAAAGCCTAATAATTGGAGGGGGTTTGAGGGACAGGATGAGGTGGGGGAGTTGCAGTCACGTTGAGAGAGGCACATGCTGCGTAGGGTGACCCGAAAAAGAGAGAGAGAGAGAGAGAGAGAGAGAGAGAGAGAGAGAGAGAGAGAGAGAGAGAGAGAGAGAGAGAGAGAGAGAGAGAGAGAGAGAGAGCGGAGGGGGGGAAAGAGGCAGATTCATAAGGTGAAGATAAGAGTAAGCATGGAGAAAAGGGATGAGAAAGGTTATGGAGAGAAGAAGGAGGAGGAAGAGGAGGAAAAAGAGGAGGAGGAGGAAGAGGAGGAGGAGGAGGAGGAGGAGGAGGAAGAGGAGAAGGAGGAGGAGGAGGAGGAGGAGGAAATAAAGTGACGTTTGCGTTCAGAACGGTACGCTTGGCGACCTTCACTCATAAGTTGACCAGACGAACATATATAGCAACGAGAGAGAGAGAGAGAGAGAGAGAGAGAGAGAGAGAGAGAGAGAGAGAGAGAGAGAGAGAGAGAGAGAGAGAGAGAGATTGGGCGAAAGAAATCTGGTCCAGATAAGGGGGGGAAGGAGAGAGGATGGGGAGAAGGTAAAGGGAGAGGAGGAAGAGGAGAAAGAAGAGGAAGAGGAAGGAAAGAAGAGTCTATCTGGCAGAATTCCAGATCAAACCAGATATAACCAGTCCGCTGAAGAGAGAAATAGAGAGAGATAGATAGATAAGGAGGAAAATAGATAGATAGCTAGATAGAAAGATAAATATAAAGATAGAGAGAGAGAGAAAAAAAATCTATTGGTTCTAATCGAAAACTTTATCATCACGTAACAATATCGCAAAAATGTGTCATATTTTTGCGTAAGTCAAATGAGAATCTGTATAATACGTAGACGCAAATGTTTAAACAAGTGAAAGTAGGGCTGTACATATTTTCCTTGTGTTGCATAGCCTTTTTTTGCAACGTCACACACTCTCTCTCTCTCTCTCTCTCTCTCTCTCTCTCTCTCTCTCTCTCTCTCTCTCTCTCTCTCTCTCTCTCTCTCTCTCTCTCTCTCTCTCTCTCTCTCTCTCTCTCTCTCTCTCTCTCTCTCTCTCTCTCTCTCTCTCTCTTTTTGGCTAACTGGTTATATCTAGTTTGGTCCGGATCTCTGCCAAGCGAGACTCTCCTTTCCCTCCTCTTCCTCTTTTTCCCTTCTCTTCCTCTCCCTCCCTCCTCTTCCCTTCCCTCCCTCCCCCGATATCTGCTCGCACTTACCCTCTCCCCTTCCCTCCCTCCTTCCCAGCCTCTTCCCCTCCCTCACTCATTTGCTTATTTTAAATGACCTTGATTCTGGTTAGTTTTCTTCCCCCCCCCCACCCACACACACATACACAGACACACACATACTCTCTCTCTCTCTCTCTCTCTCTCTCTCTCTCTCTCTCTCTCTCTCTCTCTCTCTCTCTCTCTCTCTCTCTCTCTCTCTCTCTCTCTCTCTCTCTCTCTCGCTTTCATTAAAACTATGCAAGAGCGGAAGGAAAAGGAGTCATTATATATTTTTTTTTCCATATCAGCTTATGATAGTGTTATCTATTTTGTACAGTGCTCGGCTTGTACTCTACTGGTTGAGAGTTCGATCCTGGCTCACGGCAGCTTCTTGGTGAGAGGGGTAGGGCGCTCCTGTTCACCCTAGCAGAACTATTATGGTTTATGGCTACCTAGTTTCGGGAGGAATGTTCAATCACCTTTAATCTTCAAAACGAGCACATGTGTGAGGATAGAAAAAAGAATAAAGATAGTATTGATTTATTGCAGACCATGAGTAACTTTTATTATCTATTTCTATCATTATCTTTATCATCTCTCTCACTCTCTCTCTCTCTCTCTCTCTCTCTCTCTCTCTCTCTCTCTCTCTCTCTCTCTCTCTCTCTCTCTCTCTCTCTCTCTCTCTCTCTCTCTCTCTCTCAAGCAATCTTTCCTTTCTTTTACAGTATCTTCGTTATCGTCATCATCATCACAAAGCCCTTATATCACTTTTTCTCCTCTTCTTTCGCAGTATCAAGTTGACGACCTCTGCTACTACTACTACTACTACTACTACTACTACTACTACTACTACTACTACTACTACTACTACTACTACTACTACTACTACTGACGACTGCTACTACTGACGACTGCCAGCATTATGTCCCCCAGCATGGACTCGGCAGGCACACAGTCACCCCAGGACCCGGCACAGGATACTCATTCCAAGTCTCTGCTCATCCATCTTGACGGGACCCTCGCCGAGCCCTGCCAACCTAGGAAAACATTTGGTGAGTAGTGTATATTGTGTAGTCCACCTCTTTCTCCTCTTCCTCCTTATACCCCTCCTCCTCCTCCTTATATTCTTCCTCCTCCTATCCCTCCTCCTCCTCCTCCTCCTCCTATTAAGTATTCAAAGGTCTTAATAGTTGTTTTTGGTTTACGTAATCTATAAATAGTTTGCTTAAAGTGGATTTTTTTCCCTTTTATTTTCTGCGGATGACAATCTTCTATCAGCTTCTCCATTCAGAAACGATGTGTGTGTGTGTGTGTGTGTGTGTGTGTGTGTGTGTGTGTGTGTGTGTGTGTGTGTGTGTGTGTGTGTGTGTGTGTGTGTGTGTGTTTACGGATCCTCTTCGGTGTTCCAGGTGATGGCCTCGGCGGTGAGCGTGCCGCAGACAGCTGCTGGCAAGTCCGCTACACCTTCGCTTTGCTGGCGTTGATCGGTATTGCACTCATGTATGCTATGAGGGTTGTGCTTTCCATTGCTATTGTGGCCATGGTGGGCACGCGGGAACATCATGGCCACGGCGAGGACGGAAACTACACTGCTAAGCCTGAGGACCCCACCAACGTGTGTCAGAACACTAGACACGGCGGCAACCAAACCTCTGCCAGCAGTGTCATGGTAAGCCGCTCCTTTTCTCGTTGTTACTATTTTTTTTTTTTTATCAAATTGTTGTTTTGTAGCTACTTGCATAAAAATTACAAAAGCAGGATAAAACAACACTAAAATGAACGTTTTTTCCTTATTTACCACTTTGATGTCCTTATTCTTGCAGGAAGGTGAGTTTGATTGGGACGAGACAATCCAAGGGCTGATCTTAGGCTCCTTCTTCTGGGGTTACGCCTTCACAAACATCCCCGGCGGTCGGGCGGCGGAGTACTTCGGCGGGAAGCTTGTTTTCGGCGCTGGTATCGTGCTGTCCGGTGGTCTCACGCTCATCACCCCCATCAGTGCCAGGACCTCCACCGAGTTTCTTATTGCCGTCAGATTCTTCAGCGGAACAGTTCAGGTAAAGTTCCTCGGGTGGTCTCTCTCTCTCTCTCTCTCTCTCTCTCTCTCTCTCTCTCTCTCTCTCTCTCTCTCTCTCTCTCTCTCTCTCTCTCTCTCTCTCTCTCTAAAAGTAAAAGAAAAATTAGAAAAATAAATATGATTGCCGCTCAATTAAAATAGCATAAAACGATATATATATATATATCGTTTTGTGTTCCTTTAATAGAGCGGCAAACATATTTATTTTTCTAGTTTTACTTTTACCTCTTGATCACCTGATCTTTTTTTCTTCATGTTAACAAACTTGTATGTAATATGACTGCAATACTCATCAAATATAGGCCATAAAACTTTTATATATTATCCTATTTACTAAACACATTTTGTGAAACACCAGAAAACACTTAAACACTCTACGGTCCCAACTTACCGCATTTCATTACCCGTGAACTCTCTGGGGACGAATGTAATGTTTCGTTTCAATAGTAACTCATTCATTTTAGTGTACGATTTATATTACTATTCATTATATAGTTAACTTTATTTTTTATAACCGACCAATGAAGAGTGAAAACTAAGTATTCACCTTAGTAATAGTGATAAAACAAGAACCGCGGGATTATTACACTCGCCAAAAGCAGATAATGTGTGTGTGTGTGTGTGTGTGTGTGTGTGTGTGTGTGTGTGTGTGTGTGTTTGTGTGTGTGTGTGTGTGTGTGTATGTGTCGAATTGACGTATTTTTCACGCATTTGCCTCGGAAACGTACTGAAAATTAAGTGCATAAGACTATAAGGTACTCAAGAGCTGCTCGGAATGTTTGCATCCTAATTTTTCATGTCTGGGACGCTTACGTTTGCCGTGGGTGTATTAGCTAATGGGTGGCTTCTCATTACAGGGTGTGGTGTTCCCTGCTATCAACTCCATGATCGCTGCGTGGGTGCCGCCGCTTGAGAGGAGCAGATACAACACCGTCATCTACTCAGGTAAGCAGAACGAACAAGAAAAATAATAAAGAGAATATCACGACTGTCATAGTGAGGGAGTGAGGAAAGCGGGAAGCTGCCAGTATAGTCAAGGCTTCCTAGAGCACATTTGGTCTGAGCACGAGGCTGGTGATGTCATTGCTTGGACGTGAGGGAGAATGTGATGCGTCAGACTTTGTCATCCAGGATCTGTATCTTGTTAGTAACGTCACACATCCGGGAAGTTATGACGTCATCAGCTTCATGTTTAACCCTGTGTCCTAAGAGGCGTTGGTGTATCGTCCATCAATAACATGGGGAGGGAGGAAGCGGAAGAGAAGTGGCAAGAGGAGGAGGTTGGGGGAAGGTAGTTTTAAAATAAAAAAAACATCACATAACAAATGAATTATGGAGGGGGAGAGGGAGTATAATGTTATTCTCATTCATCACAAAGGGCGGAGAGAGTGAATGCCAAAAATAGCCTGCCGCAGAAGTGAAAATCAATGTATCGACAAAGAAACGTTGGGAATAAAGGTCAGCAAACACAGGCACTAACTTCGCGTTTTTCCCGCTTCAGGTTTCCCTCTCGGCACCGTTCTTTGCCTCCCGATCGGTGGATGGTTGTGTTCCTCCGACTTTCTTGAAGGATGGCCCTCCGCCTTCTACCTGTTCGGGACTCTGAGTCTCCTGTGGGGCGTCGCCTGGTTCCTGTTGGTGCATAACCGCCCTGAAAGTCACCCAAGGATCTCCACCAAAGAGCTCACCTACATCCAGTCCTTCGAGAAAAGTATAAAGAGCGCCAAGGTGAGAGAGAGAGAGAGAGAGAGAGAGAGAGAGAGAGAGAGAGAGAGAGAGAGAGAGAGAGAGAGAGAGAGAGAGAGAGAAAAAAAAATCGTTACTTTGACACATGCACTACTGAGTCTAATTCTTCCATGAGGCAACATAATGCGAATAATTTTCACACATTTTAATTATCTATCCTTCAGGTAGTCGCTCTCCCGAAAAAGGACATCCTGCTCTCCTTACCGTTCTGGGGCTTGATGATCGGAGCTTTGGGTTACGATTTTGGCTTCTACACACTCCTCACCGAGCTTCCCACTTACCTCAAAAACATCCAGCACTTCGACATGAGTGAGGTGGGTACGAGGATGGTTTGAAAAATTACTTAAACTTTCAAAAATTTCTCCTGTATATATTTTGCATCATTTAGCTTGTCACAGAAGCACATATTAACGTTATTCTTGTTTTGTAGAATGGTCTCATGTCTGCTCTGCCCTTCCTGGTGATGTGGCTTTGGGGTTACGTTTGGGGATCTATGATGGACAGACTCACTACAGCCAAGAAGATCTCCCTCCTTGCCATCCGCAGACTCTCTATGGGGCTGGGTGAGTGGCGGGGCTGTGTTAGGGTGGCAGAGTAGTTATGTGTCGTTCTTCTTTCTCGATTTCTTCTTATTTCTTCTTCTTCTTCGTCTTCTTACCCTTACTCTTACTTTTCTTACTCATTCGCTTACACGTGCCTCAAGACTTGTTGCTGTTGTTGTTGTTGTTGTTGTTGTGCTCGCCTCACATTATCAATAACCTGCCAATAGTTACGTCAATAAATACTAATGATAGCATTCTGATAACACCTGAAACCCTGAACTTATTTATGCGTTACGTAAGTTAAGATAATTTTCATTTTCTGTGACATCTTTATAGCCACCTTCCCCATCATCATCACCCCCTCCTCCTTCTTCCCGTCATCTTCTATCACTTCCTAAGTTAATAAAGTAAACTGTAAGTCTCGTAATTGCACTGAGACACCTTTGCCCTTTATCATCCCCTATGTCTATATTTACGCCAAGTAATAGAAGAGATTAGCTTTATATATCTTTCTCCTCCTCCTCCTCCTCCTTCTCCTCCTCCATCACTTGGCAACATTTAAGCAGTCTATATCTATACACAGGCTGGTAGAATGATGTATCCTTGACCTCTTCCCATCCCCCAGTACTCTTTGTCCAGTACTTACATAGCCGCACATTAAAACATGAGTGATAGTAACTAAGATCCAACGTATTTTTATGTCTCTTTATCTATAAATACTACACAAGGAATTTAACTCTATCTTCTCTTCCTCCTTTTTCTCTCCTGCAGCTCTGTATGGTCCCATGATCGGCCTGGTGGTAATGTGCTTCGTTAACTGCAACACTCTGCTAGCCATGATGGTCCTCTGCATCGCCGTTGGTTTCAGTGGAAGCGCCAACTGCGGGTTCCTGTGTTCCCACCAAGAGCTTGCCCCTAACTTCGCCGGGACGCTACTCGGGATCACCAATGCTGTGGGCTCTGCGGCGGGTGTGTTGGCGCCTGTCATCACCGGCAGCATCACTGAAGGCAACGTGAGTGTCGGGTGGGATCGAAGCCTCTTGATTTTTCTGCCTTGTCATCGCTTTTCTTCTTGTTCTGTATTCTCATTTATTTTTCATATTTTTCTCCATGTGTTTTTGTTGTCTTTGTTTTCCTATGTGTGCCTCCTCCTTTTGTTTTTCTTTACTGTATGTGTGTTTGTATGTGTGTGTGTGTGTGTGTGTGTGTGTGTGTGTGTGTGTGTGTGTGTGTGTGTGTGTGTGTGTGTGTGTGTGTGTGTGTGTGTGTGTGTGTGTGTGTGTGTGTGTGTGTGTGTGTTGCCTTACATCAAGCTTCCACACCGTACTGACTCTCCTGTTCTCGTTTCTCTTCTTCGTACAGCAAACTTTGAGTGCCTGGCGGATGGTGTTCCTCATCACGGTTGGGGTGTACTTCATCTCCTGCACCTTCTACATTTCCTTAATCACCGACCAAGTGCAGCCCTGGAACGAACCCAAGAACGATACCAAGACGAAAATAGGTAAGGACGATACATGATATTACGTAATGCTCTGCCTCTCCATCTAGATGATGTTTTATCAAACTCTTTGTTGACTATTGTATTTATTGATAAAGGAAATATCATAGTGTTATTTATCTATCGGTTGTTCTTGAAATATTCATAAAAAAACGCATTTTTCATTATCTAGATACTCTTTTCGTTATTTAAAAGATGCCTACTGTATTTTATTGCAAAGGACAAACCGCTAATGTTAATATTTTAAAAACACTCCCACGTGACTAACAAATAACAAGGTGATAATAAAAAAAACATTTGCTCTCCTTGACGGGGCGATGAGGCAGTGATTATGACGGTTTTTTCGTCTCCCACAAATAGGAATCGAGCATCGTAATGGAGATCTGGACACCGTCGCGGCCTTGCTGGTGGACGATCCCAAGGCCCTTCCCGTGATATGAACACGTTATGTCGGAGTCCAGGACCACTAAAAGACACACTACAAACACGGTTAATGAGACAGACACGAGAGAGACACACACCGACGGCAGGAACACCAAGGAGGACACGCTGTAATCTGGGACCTAAGAGGAGGTTCGTGACAGCTTGCCTCTTCCTCCCAGGCATCGCGTGATTCACACTTCCTGACGCCACAAGAGATTAAGCCTCGCAGCTCCTCTTTGGAAACTGTGATGCGTGCTTGTGTGTGTCTCTCTCTATGTTTCTCAGGATGTCCCTAAGTTTTGGGTGCCGGAGAGGTATGCAACATAGTGATAAGGGTGGAAGGGGAGAAAAATGAATAAGGAGATGGAAGAAGAGAGTGATGTAATGAGGGGATATTAGTCGTAGATATGATATGTTACTACAGGAAAAGACAAAAAAAAATACTGTTAGTGTTTTTTGTACTCATGCATGCTCAAAAAGTGTGAATCTCACGTGACCACAGCTGGATACTAGATATTTAAGGAGAAAAAAATGAAAATTAAACGAATTAACAACAGTGAATAATGATGACTAACTGTGACTATGCATTCGTGTTGACTCTTTTTTTTTTTAAGGAGGTAATATTGCATCTCATGTCATCGTTTTTATTTTCCTGTAATTATTATATGATGCACGTCACACTCTCACTACTCAGCATGCATCATGGTGACACACATCATCGTCATCATCATCATCTCAATCTCATTAAGGAAAGAGAAGAATGTAATTGATTTTTTTCAATCTCTTATATTTTGTTCATTAGAATATTTTAATATGCAAATGCCTCTGTGTTAACTCTTACCTTAAGAAAATATTGTGAGTGCGTGGCTGGCCCATGCACTCACATTATAAACATTATAAACAGGAGCCTCATTGTATCCTCATCAATGTGCCAACACGACCAGTGCTTAGCCTTTGTCAAGAACAAGTCTGTGAGCAAATATATTTTTTGTTTTCAGTGCATTGCCCAATGTGTTAATAATAGTAATGATATGCGTGTACATAATATATCCGTTATTTTTATAAGAGAAATTTACTGTGTGGGTAATTTTCTGTGATTTCACAATTTCTTTTCTATTCTGTCGAGTATTTTTATATTTCCTAGTGTGATTACGATATTGGATTTTTATGTTCTCTTCGGTATGTGAAAAGAACGACACACACACACACACACACACACACACACACACACACACACACACACACACACACACACACACACACACACACACACACACAGTAATCATAATCGTAAATATTGCAAGAGGCACAGACTGATATCCATAACAAATGTTTTTCATAAGAGTGAGAGATTACTTAGAAAAATAAAATCACCGCTGCTTCCATTGCTTTAACTGGAATCAGCTAAACAACGCTTCAATAATAGTTAAAGTTGCAATAACTACCTAAATGCATTCAGGTTATAACATTGTGAAACTATGTAGGGGATGAATGCGATGAATGACACTTTTGTTTTGTGAAAGCTTATCAGATTTGATCGCTAAACCTCCAATCATCTGCTTTTCGTTTCAACTTTGGCAATGTCGACTACCTTTCACATCGGCAGTACATATAGTTATTCTAGTTCGTAATCGCTGCAATGCTTAGCTGTTTGTATACTACAATAGACTGAATTGTGTTGATGTGTGTGTGTGTGTGTGTGTGTGTGTGTGTGTGTGTGTGTGTGTGTGTGTGTGTTGTGCTAGGTAGATTGACCTGCCAAGTATACAAGTACTATACAAGTGAGTGTGCATGGTTGTTACAAATTATAAAGTTTATCGTGGAATAAATGTTTCCTAAACGTATGTTGGTTTATTTACACACATGTACATACGTGTGTGTGGCGTTAGGTACGTACACGGTCCCATTATCCTGCACGATGTATTCATCCTTATTGTACAAAATCCTGGGACATTTTTCATCAGTATGTGTGGCGTTGAAGGGGAGAGAAAGATCGTCTGAAGCGTTTGTTTTGGGTGTGGTGAGGTTAGCTTGGGGTTGAACTCTTGCCGTACCCACACAACTGTACTGTTCATACCCATTACATGAAGCACACTGTCTGTTTCTAAACCTCACAGCACCTACACAGCGGCGGCATTACCAGATTGGCATAAAGTTAATTCGTGTTCCAGCCACTCCATTGAACTATTACAGGTGTTAATAGTAGGTGTGCACGGGGAGGTGGAAGGTACAGTATCAGCGGGTAACACGGCGGTGAATTCACAGGGTATTAATTCCGCATTCTCTATACCAAGTGGAATGAAACCCCAAGAGTCATTTCTAAACTCTGTCTTGAACTGATCACGAGGAATTGATTTATATTCTTCAGGTACAGTTGAACATGATGTATTTGCCAGCCACATTCTTAGCGAGTCTGGGTTTTCACCGTTGCAGATGGCACAGTAAGCGTTGACGTAGGTGATATTAGTGATATTATCCGTCACAGGAAGACCAGTTCTCGGGTCATGAAGTTCAGTACCTTGGAAACATAGCGTCTGTACCTCAGTGTCATTCCAATCCTCCATACAGTTCCCTTTCATATAGACTTCCTTTCCAATATCACCCACGCAGAGATAATCCTGTATATTATTTCTTTGTTCATGTTGGTCGTAGTGTTCAGAATCTTGGCAACAGTCTCCCTGTCTCTTACATGCGTAGTCACACGAACAGCCATGTACACTCGCATCTAAAGTGTTGTTCGAGAAGCAGGAATGTTTCTCAGGACACAGGTAGTCAGAGAGACTCGCTCTAATACACACACACACCAATCCCACCGTTATTAACACCTTGGTAAACATAACCTCACAATAATGTTAGTGAGGTTATATATATAGACAGATTAATTTCAACTTCTGTCTGTTATGTTTCAGTTCTAGGAGAAGACTGTGAGGGTAGAGCACTATAGGTGGTCATAGAGAGCTTAAGCCACCCCCATAACTCCCTACCAGCCAATGAGAGGTAAGTTCAGATACGACATGAGCCAATGAGATCCAAGTTCTTGCAGGTCTCATCTCTAAGCACGTAGAAAATCCTTTTTTATTTAACGCTGTCCTTGAGGGAAGTGTATGTGTATGTGTGTGTGTGTGTTGCCAAGTTATCTTTCAACCTTAACATACTTACATACTTTAATAGGCCTACAGACATCTTTCACTGGGTGTTTACTAGTGATTAAAAGAGAGAGAGAGAGAGAGAGAGAGAGAGAGAGAGAGAGAGAGAGAGAGAGAGAGAGAGAGAGAGAGAGAGAGATAGTAATGATGATTAATTATATAATAGGTCATTGGAACAAGAGAATGAGTGGAAGTAATAGAAGATTTGTTTTGAATGAAATAAAAGCCAAGTTGAATGATCATATTAGGAAGATGAGAAGATAAAAAGGAACAAGGAATTGAAACGAAGGAAAGGCGGAAAAAATGTACACACGTACATATATAATGCTTTTTCAGGAACAAAGTATCTCAGAAAATTATATCTTAGCCCAAACTCACCTATCACACTCCACCTATTCTGAAACTATGTGAGTCACCGCAGTACTCGAGCCATGGAAGACTCATATATAATAACCCTTACTGACCACTAAGGAATATATAAAAAGACATAAATGATTCTTCGTCAGGATCAGACAAAAAAATAGATGCTACTTTAGTATGCGTTCTACCGCAGTACCGCAGTCTACAGTGATGTGACCTACCACAACACTGGTCCACAGGCCCCCTACCCATGCATCTGAAGGGATTAGTTACTAGTCCACAAGTCATAGGTCAGGTAGCTAACACAGGTCAGATTATCATAGTTCACAGTTATCCTATATAAGGTGAACAAAGATGACTCCTCACTTTAGTCCTAATACTACCACCAACGTGTACTTCACTCCACAATTAAGTTGAAAGATCTTTACCGACGAAACTACAATGTGAAGTCGGTTCAGTGATTCACTCTGATGAATAGCCTGCATATGGAAACTCAAATAATCTGGGTTATCGCCATAGTACAGTCAATCATCGAGAAAATTACTTAGGTCCAATAACAGCATCAAACACTCAAGGCATAGAACAATCATGACAAAACATGTATTTCAAAGAACATGGGAGGTGTTAGCAAGGAACTGTTTCAGTCACACTTTATTTTGTTTATTCTATTTTTGCTGTACAGTGCTCAGAAAAGACGAACCTGATTTATTTATAGCATTTTTGAACGATATTCGTAATGTATACCGCTGATTGTTTATGTATGATATACTATTACATTAGAGTTAGCAATATGATGTTATTGTTTATTAGTAAATTAATTAATAAACAGATAAAAAATGGAAATAATCCATTAAGCCCACAGTTTAGCTTGGTAGCGCAGTAGACCTCATACTAAAGTACAAACAGAACGGTAGAAAGCATACTAAAGTAGCACCGATAAATATGACTATAAAAAGATAAGATCTTCCCAAGGATATTATATGTATAGGTTCCTTGGCTTTCCCACATCCTTATCACGTGATGAAGTTGGATGGGAGTGACACAAGGATTCTATAAAGATATATCTAAAGAATCTTTAGAGTGACATTACGTCTTTACACCTACAAAAGCAAAGAAAAATAAGGACTTGTGTTCGTTCTTTCCAGTTTCCAGAGTGTTTGGAAAGGATAACAGGACGAGGCAGAGGCGGGATTCTCTCCGCTTTTCTACAATTTCCCGTCTTCAGAATAACAAAAGTACGTGTTCAATAGAAGTGAACTTGATATTAAAGTAGCATGACTTGTTATAAATTATACAAGAAGCAGAAATAAGGCGTAGAAGATTTAGGAAGGAGAAGGTAAGACAGCGGCTGTTAAACAAAACGTGTATTTCCTTAATTTACGTCGTAGTCGATTGGGAAGTAATGTCATAGGTAATAGTTTAGCTCCATTGATGAATAAGCTTGTAAGGTACATGTAGTGGGTGCTTAAAATACGCCATACTTATTAAGCAATCAAGTATTCCAGTACTTAGTTATATACGTGTGCACAACATATAATTATACTATGTGAATGTTGTTAATTAATTTTTTGGTGTTGGAGAATTAATGAAACTAGGTTGATATTTTTACTAGTAGTCCTTGAATATTTGTATTCATGTATTATTTAGTTATATTTTTTCCAGCAGTGTTTAAGTGGCTTTAGAGTTAGTTTAAAAATGCCCTTTTCTGAAGTAATTAAGTTTTAGTTAGCTATTTAAGGGAGTTTAAGGGAGATATCTATGGTGACTCCAATGTCCACAACAGAATCTTATATCAATATTGGGGATTCATTTAAAGATTTCTCACTTGAAACTTGTAGATATGACCAATCCAGTGACCACCTGCTTAATTGTAGCTGAACACATTATTGGTATCCAGTATTAAACTTGAGGAGGATGTCACTTGAAAAGAAGATTAATATACCTTTGACAAGCAGCCATGTTTTCCGTAATTGCAAAAAAATATAACTGCAAAGAATATGTAAATTGTGGAGCTGCATGATATAACCAACCGGCCTTTTGAAGATTAATTATGCTTTTATGCTTTTAAATAATGTTTTCCATTGTGTACAAGCTCATTATGACAGGTGCTGGAAAGGGCATGGTAGTTATCATTTATACATTGTTTATTTGTGTGTAAAGTAGTTATTTTAGTAGCTTTTAAACTTCAACAATTATTTAAGTTTTGATGGTTGTATAAATCTGGTTGACTTTATCAAAGATATCATTATGTTCTCAGGAGAAGAGAAAGATGAAACGTTTGTCTGCCCTTAAGTTGTCTGTAATTGTGGGGGCAAAGATAATGCTCTCCATCCAGATAATGTTCAGAAAGTGATAAGATTGTGAAGTTATTGACCTTGATATGGCATGGAATCGTTCTGCATAACACACACACACACACACACACACACACACACACACACACACACACACACACACACACACACACACACACACACACACACACACACACACACACACACAAGTCTCTAGACAACTGTACATCTTACTTTGCATGAGAAAATATAGATGCTTATATACAAAAACTTAAATTCATTGTAATACTTTGTTGTAAAGACTAAAAGAAACATAGAGAATATAATAGACATTCATAACCTAAATTGAAGTGTTCACTCTGGAGTTTGTTTTATAAATTTTTTGCTAGATTAAACAAGGATATAAATAGTATGTAATTATGGGTTAAAGTTTGCTTATCATGTAAAATCACTCATGACTATGAAAAAAATAGTAACCACCCAAAATGGTTATCTTAAGACTAGCATGAGACAGAGTTTAAAGTTATGTTAGGCTTCAGAGTCTTGATAAGGGGCTGTAAGGAGTGGAATATGTTTGAAAGGCTTGATAGTGTGTTTGGCAATGTCATGATACCAGGGAACTAATACTTACAAATAATAAGTTATGTATTGCGGTGAGGATTGCATGAATACTACCACAGTATTCTCTGTGGATAGTAAAAGGCGATTAAAAGGGACAAAGCGAGCGGTCTGGGAAGCCTCTCCTCTGTATTCTCTCCTATAAAAACATAGGGCTTAGAGGGGGAGGGGAGAGTAAAGTCTCCCTGAACCCTAAATGCCTTGTCTTGTTGGTAGGAGTGTTTTAGTGGTAGAACATAAGGATTCGTGTAACTTCCTCAAATATGTAAAGGTAGTAATCTACAGACAAGATGGTAAACATTGTATATCAGCAATTATCTGTGATGCTTATCTCCCAGTAAGAGGCGAGCTCCAGTCTTCCCATGCCAGCTGAAAGGAAAACAGTTGGTGTGGTGTAAGGGTGACAGAAGACCTCCAGTGATTTCAGTGAAGTATTGAACATTTCCATTTATTGTATATACATACATGTGTAGTATTCTAACTAACATTATAGTTTGTGATACCCCTAAACCCACACCAGGTCCTGTCTAAATCTTAATATATTTCATATACTTCATATATAATGAAGCAAGATAGGATTGTATATTCATACCTTGCCTTTCTCTTGCAGGTGGAGAATCAAATATTCACTAACCACCAGTTCTTATTGATTTATGAGTATTTCATGACAGTTCAACAGAATACATATAGAAACCTTACCTTTTCTCCTACAGAAGGTGTAGAAGTGCTACTCCACCAACTAACATGGATGGGTGCAAGGTTGCCACTGCCCTGGAGTCTAAGGAGGGCTTCCAGAGTACCCTGAAGCAGGAGGTCAGTCAGCGAGTAGAGGAAATAACACTCGACAGAGAAGAGAAACCCGCACCTCACACCATTACTGTCAAAAATGAGCCCAAGGAACAGAATGGAGTGAAGCATGAAGGGAGTGTCAAGAGGGAAGTTAAAAGAGAGGAATCAGATGAAGACCTCAAAAAATACAACAGGAAGATTCCCGAGGAACGTTCAGCCGTCAAGAAGGATGAGATAGATGAGCACTTTGACAGGTGGGTTTGTAAGTTTTAAGTTTGTTTTTGTGTCAAGTATTGAATTGATCATCATTAAATTGCTTGACTCTGTGCCACTGTAATCATTGTCATTTATACCACCACCAACACCACCTGTATCACCACTTACCACTCTCCAACCAGGCAAGGCAAAGAATTCACACTCAAGGAGGGAGAGGGAGAGAGAGGGAGAACACACACACATGCACAATTTCATACAGAACTACATCCAACCCTCCCCTCATCCACACATCCACCGTACTCCACAGATTGCCCTGGGTGGTGGGTGCCCTGAGCCGCATCTTCAACCTAGGCATCAGCTATGGGCCACAGTTTGCACCGGTCAGCATCCCGGTCAGTCGCCGCAAGCAAACTTTGGCTGTCCTCTTCTGGATGTCCACCTTCATGTTCATGGGAGCCGGGTCACTCCTGCTGCTCCTGTACCTCTTCTTCTATACACAGTACTGGTGAGGATCCTGGACTTGGGTTCATGCTCCTCTGTTGTGTCCTGATGAAAGTGCTTCTGCTGATACTTAATTTATACTTCCAAATAAGTCATTAAGAAGCATTGTAATGTTGATGATGTGTAATGATAGTATAGATTCTCTTCAATTAGACTTGCAGCAATCACAGACACACTCCACATTTTTATGATAGTTTATCACTGAATGCAATCTGTGTTTGCTCTTTGAACTCTCCTTCATCTTCCTCCACTCAATGTGAAGTATTTCCCTATTATGATATGAAAACTTAGTACTTTTTGTATTGTAAAACTGTCTTTTTGTAATAATGTGACTTGCATCCCTTAATTTCAAGATGATGACGTTACAATTATTATGTTGTATCTTTATTAATTACAAGAAATGATGGACGCATGCCTCTCCCTCCCATTACGATGAATTACTCGGTTATTTGAAGGGTCAGTATTGAATTGTAAGCCATTATTTATGATATACACCAAGGGTTTTCTGATCATTGTGTGTATGGCGTGTAGTAATGTTTGTGTGTTGCAGGTGGGTGTCTCTGTGCTACCTCACCTGGTTCCTCGGCGACCGCACCATCTGCAATCGTGGTGGACGCAGGTTAGTGGCTCAACATTTAATGAACAGATGAAACACTTCCTTACCAAACCAGGTCAACTTATCATGTATTGTGTTTTTGATGCTTGACATATTAAGATAAATTTTTTGTATTGTTTTTTTGTACTGAATAGCTTAGTGTAGGGAGAAGGGATGTGGCCTGTGTAGAAATTTGATTTTATATAAATTATTGTGATTTCCATTTCTTGAAACTCCTAGAAGAGTGTCTTTATTTGTTTCAGTCCATACATTGTAATTTTGCACACTTCATCCTCCTATTCCTCTCGCTCGCTCTCTTTCTCTCTCTCTCTCTCTCTCAAGTATTCCAACACTGTCTTCCTATTTTATAAAGGATCTTCCACTTACATCCACAGCATCCACTTCACTTCTTTCCATTCTCTCCACGTGATCTAATCCTAAGAAGGTGTTGCATTAGACCGTCACTATCACACCACACTTCATTCCGTCACCTTCCTTATACACTTTCATTGCTTTCACCATCCATCTCATTTATACCACTAGGACCTCTCAAATAACTCGTCACCACTGCCTGGGTCTTAAAGTTTTTACCTCACGCACACTATTATATTATCACGCATTGTTGTTATCGTCTCCTTTCTTACTGTCTCACCTCTCATCCTACACCCTTAAGATCCTATCACTTATAATGCTTTCTCTCATATTTCTCCCTCCATACTTTCATGTTTGCACAGGATCGAATCAAGGTATTTAAATTGATTTGTCTTCCATTATTTGTCCATTCAGTTTGATTTGACACCACTTCTTGTATTATGTCCTCACTCTATGTGGGTTTATATATTTAGTTACATTATGTGTTTCCTTCTTAAAGACCATTGCCTTTCTTTTTTTTACATTTACTTTCAACATTTACCCCTGACAAGCAATATTAAACATTTTTTATTATTTTTTTGTAAACTCCTTTAATTTTCAGCCGTTAATATAGTGTTATCTGCAAACAACCTTGTGTTCAGCTTCCATTTACCATCGTCTGTACACACTTCAACTCCTTTCCTATTCACTTTAATACATGCAATTGCATATCTATAGAATACTTTCACTCAACTCCGTAACCTTCCTCCCACTCCATACATCCTCAACACCTTCCACATTACTTCTCAATCTTTGTAGATAAATGAAAAATAGGAAGAGTTATGAATGTGAACTGAAGATGAATGTTCTTCCAAGTGTATTGTTCTGTTTAAACTGTTAGTTATTAGCTTTGTTATTCTGACATTATTTTTTTATGATTTTCATTTCTGTATGTTTCATGTATTCCACCTTGAATGTTCAGAAACAGGCAAGACGTATAAATATAATTTTATACATTTATAGCAGAAATATTTCACATAACCCTTTTACCATCATTGTCCTTTATTTATTTCATGATTTACGATACACTATAATGTTTCATGTAATCCCTGTAATAACCCGCTACTCTCCGGTGTGTCAGGGTACAGTGGATCCGGAGACTACCAATGTGGAAGCACTACCGAGACTTCTTCCCAATCCACCTCATCAAGACGGCTGAGCTGGACCCTTCCAAGAACTACATCATGGGCTACCACCCTCATGGCATCCTCTCAGCTGGTGCCTTCTGTCACTTTGCCACTGAGGGCACTAACTTCAGCAAGGTGGGTGCTGAGGGGGGGTTAGGATGGACCATTAGGCAACGACAGGCATCTACAGTGTCATTCTGTAGTATATTGAACCATGCCACATCACATCACACCTTGCCATGCCATACCATACTATTCACTTTAAGATTAGTTTTGTAATTAATACATGATGCACAACCACTGAACATATGTACTATATTTAAAAGGGAAAATAACACTTTTTTTTTTTCTTTCTTCTTTTTTCTCTCTCTTTCTCTCTCTAGTAAGAAGTCTGCTTTTCATTTAATAACATCCTAAAATCTGCCTGTGCTTCCTGCCTCCCATGTACAGTGCACCTTCTAAGACTGTAGTCAAGAATGAGGCCAGAGATTATTGGCTTAGGCTTATGCAAATTATTATAACTTGACACTTGCATATGTTATAAGTAATATACAAAATTTTACTCAACCAATAATGTTGCTAATAACTAACATAGGTGTTCATAACTAATACACTTGAACCTCAATTTAACGGATGAAATGGGGAATCTACTTGTCCGTTAGGTGAAGATGTCCGTTGCTTGGTATTCAGAGGCTGGGCACATTATTTTTCCTTCTTTTTCATAGGTAACACTTTACAGTACTACATATAAAGACAATTGTCAGGGCCGAGGTGACTACCAATTAATATTATCTTTTTATAGAGTTGTGGGGAAGAAAAATCATGGAGTATGATACCCCGAATATATTTACACACACACAAATAGCAAACAATAGGCTAGAAGCCAAAATAAATCACCAACGACGAACTGCTCGTAAACAATTACCAGAGCAGGGGTATGACACCCAAATAACTCCCTGTACAGCTGTTTTGAGGGTGAGATGCGTGACAGCAACACTCGGCAACGTAGATTGCTCCTCAGACAGCAGGGAGGGTCGAATGGTGTAGGTACAGTTGAAGGGCACACTGGAAGGGAGCCCAAGTCTCCAGATATGCCTTCGGAATGTTGAGAACCAGCAGCAGGTGGTGAGGTGTTGTCAGGTGTGAGAGCTGAGGCGTTCTGTCCTTCTCCAAGCCGGTGGCATGGAGCTTGGCTCGGTTAGACTAGCCCCCTACCCCTGGACAAGGGAGTGGGGTAGTGGCGGGGAAGCCGGTGAACAAGCGCCGGCAGACGAGAGTGGTAGTTCAACCACTAATTAGGGGAAGACGAGGCAGGTGCAGTTCCTCACACATGCCCCCACTAAAACATCTGCTGCACAGCTGATGTCAAAGAACTGCAGCTGACCAGGAGACATAAACAAACTTATAATACTTGAGTGCAGGAAACAAAACTTGTAAAAGACTGGAGTGCAGGAAAACAAAATAAAGAAAAGCTATTGCCGGCTGAGAAGGTCGGCTCCAATGTTGTCTGTCCCGGCAACATGAACAACCCTAAATTTATAGGGTTGAAGACCTAAAGCCCATCAACCTCTTCCTGGTAGTAGTGCTGGAGATGGATTGGCACCGGGTAGATCTTCGATTTGTATTCTCTCCGTTGTAGTGAGGGTGATGTCGTGCTCGACAGTCTTGGTGCAGCCAGGTTGATCCGAAAAAGTAGACTGGTATGTGAGAAACAGGTCTTCAACCTGAGCAGACTGGTTCCAAGTGAGAGCAGGACTAATGACAGGTTCTTCAGCATTAGTTGGACCATCAGGTGTTAAAGCAAGCTCAGGTAAATCATCAATCTCCTCACTAAAATAGGATGACTTACCCTTTTCCTCGGGCTCGCTTAAAGGTGAAATCTCGTCGAGGACTTGTAGCTGGTTAACTTGGGCCCGCCGGTGGTACTTCTTGAGGATATTGGCGTGGTAAAGTTTAGGTCCTCTTGGCATCTCGATCAAGTAGTCCACCTTACCCCGTTTTTCCAAAACTTTGTGAGGGCCACTCCAAGCAACCAACAACTTGCTGGAGTCACTAGGCAGTAGTAATAATACCTCATCGCCTGGCTGGAATTGACGGTCTTGAGATCTTACGTCAAAGTAAGACTTATACCGGGCGATACTCACATCCGCGTGTTTGGCAGCAAGCTGGGCGCATTCGGTCAGTTTCTCCCGTAGCTCGATGACGTAACGGAAGGTTGATCTCTCATCTTCTGGGATCCTACGGTTTTCCCAAAGGTCACGGAGCACCGAGAGGGGACCCCGCACTGACCTGCCATAGAGGAGTTCAAATGGAGAGAATCCAGTCCGGTCGTTAGGGATCTCTCTGAGGGCAAACAAAGTAGGGATTAAATATCGATGCCACTCCTTGGGCTTATCAGAGCACAGCTTCCGAAGGGCAGACTTCAGGGTACCGTGCAGCCGCTCAACTCGCCCGTTTCCGCTGGGGTGGAAAGGCGTGGTGAAGATGGGTTTTACTCCCAGTAGTTTGTGTAGCTCTGCCATAAGCTGGGAAGTAAATTGAGTCCCACGGTCGGAAAGTATTTCCCTGGGGATTCCCACTCTGGCGAAGATGGTTAGCAGAGCTTCAGATACAGATATGGTGTCAATATCTTTAAGAGGCATGGCTTCTGGAAACCCAGTGGAGAAATCAATTAGAGTGACGATGTAACGGTGTCCTTCAGAAGATGGTGGAGACAAGGGACCTACCAAGTCAATGGCAACTCTGGAGAAGGGTTCAGTTACGACAGGTAACGGTTGAAGAGGTACTGGACGTACCCTACCCTTAGCCGACATACGTTGACACTTGTCGCAGGAACGGCAGTAATCCCGGATGTCTGCACACATCCCTGGCCAATAAAAGTCTTGCAAGACCTTCATCTGGGTCTTCCGGTGGGAGAAATGTCCAGCCAAAGGACCTTCGTGAGCAACACGTAGGATGACGGGACGGCAATCGCTGGGAACAACCAAGGATAAACCATTTACCTTTTGAAGGTGATCCGATGAGAGACATTTTCGGTACAGGAGGCCTTCCTCATGTATGAACTGGTATGTGGCACCATCCCGTGCCTTCTCAACTTCTTGAGTGGTAGCCTTTGACTGTAAACACGTCAAGGAAGGACAGGATTCCTGAAGTTGACGAAACTCATCAGGGGTTACAGTCAAAGGATGGAGCTTAGGCAGAACTAGAGGGTGGACCCGTTTAGATCGACCGGCTCTGGTCTCCACAGCACACACTTGAGTAGTTGAGGACTCAACTGGTGGTAGATGCTGACATCCAGAAGGGCGGTTGTCCTTTTCTTGAGAGGAGAGGGAAGTTCCGGGCGAAGGCGAGTCATCAGGAGGCAACAGAGGATCTTGTAGGGAAGAAAAGTCAGTGGTGGCTTGGTCATGGTCACTATGGAGAAGAGGGTTGTCGTTACTGAGTAGAGAATCAGGACTATCAGGATCTTGTACTCCGGGAATATTCCCAACTAGAGCACTAGCAAATTTAATTGGGGCCCTTACAGCATCTGTCCAACCAGTGTAAAATGGGCACCGTAAGTAACACTTAACGACAGGAAATTCGTCGATGCGTCCCAAATAGTCAGCAACTTGTACTTTGGGGCAGAGTGATGGGTCAATGTCTGGCAAGGCTTCCTCAGAAATTACAACTCCAGAGCATCCAGTATCCCTAATTATAGAGGAAGACCATGACCCATTAATAGTCCCCGTAACTGAGAAGTTAGGCACTTTATGGTCCTCTAAACAAAATCCAACCTTATAGGGGGGCGTGGTAGTAGTTCCATCCTTGAATGCTCGAGGATTTCCTGGGACAGCGTGGTCGTATATGTCCTGCTTCCCCACAATTGTGACAAGTCACGGTTGAGGGAGTCTGACTCCCAGGAGAAGGTAGAGGCTGGAGTGGAGTAGCAAGTCGAGGGGAGATTTTCTTAGCGTTGTTGTTGGAAGAGACCTTAGGATAGGCGTTGTGGGCGGATGCCCAGTCATCCGCTAGTTGTATTGCGTCCTTCAGCTTGGTAGGCCTTCTTTCCTTGATGAATAGGCGTATTTCTGCTGATAAGGAGGACAAAAATTGGTCAAAGATGATAAACTCCCTTAAATCAGCATAAACATTGGCCACAGAGGAAGACTCAACCCAAGAATCAAACATCCTCGATAACTGGGTAACAAACTGATGGTAGTTCTGTCCTACTCTAATCTTGTTTGACCTGAAATCCACCCGGTAGCCATCTGGAGTTTTACTGAAGCCCTGTTAACAAGGCTTGCTTCAGTAACTCGTAATCCTCAGTGGTGGATGACGGAAGGGACGTGTAGAGTTCGGCAGCTTTACCAGTAAGGAGGCAACCCAGACGAACGGCAAAGGTATCTCTGGGTAAAACCAGCATCTCGGCCACACGCTCAAACCTAGTTAAATAGGTGGCAATGTCCTCTTCATCCTTGTATGGTGGTAGACTAGGTCTGGAAACAGGATCATGTGATGGTAGGACTGAGGGCTTACCTTTAGCTGCAATTTCTGCCGGCTTGATCTCTTTCTCCCTCTCAGCTTGTCTTTCTTCTCTTTCTCTTTCAGCTTGTCTTTCTTCTCTTTCCGCTTGTTTTTCTTCTCTTTCAGCTTCTTTTTCTTCTCGTTCCTTCGTAGCTTGTCTTTGTCTTTCTTCTCTCTCAGCTTGTCTTTCTTCCCTTTCGTTTTTCTGTTGTTCAAGGATCCACTGGCCAATTTCCTTGCCCTGCAGACCGAGGGTTTCACCCTGCTCCTTCAGTTCTTGAAAGGAAGACATGGAGAAGACCACACAGAGAACACAATACAAAAACAAAAAATTGGACAACACCTCACGTGCAAAAATCTGGCAAAAGCAAGAGTTTGACGGCAATCAAAACACTCATAACATTACTCCCGGGCCTCAGGCAGCAATGGCGCGCAGCAGCGACTTACAGATAACAACCCACAATCTGTAAAATGATAATAAATAATTGGTAGTTCTTATCCTGGCGAGGTCGCCAATATGTCAGGGCCGAGGTGACTACCAATTAATATTATCTTTTTATAGAGTTGTGGGGAAGAAAAATCCCCGAATATATTTACACACACACAAATAGCAAACAATAGGCTAGAAGCCAAAATAAATCACCAACGACGAACTGCTCGTAAACAATTACCAGAGCAGGGGTATGACACCCAAATAACTCCCTGTACAGCTGTTTTGAGGGTGAGATGCGTGACAGCAACACTCGGCAACGTAGATTGCTCCTCAGACAGCAGGAAGGGTCGAATGGTGTAGGTACAGTTGAAGGGCACACTGGAAGAGAGCCCAAGTCTCCAGATATGCCTTCGGAATGTTGAGAACCAGCAGCAGGTGGTGAGGTGTTGTCAGGTGTGAGAGCTGAGGCGTTCTGTCCTTCTCCAAGCCGGTGGCGTGGAGCTTGGCTCGGTTAGACTACCCCCCTACCCCTGGACAAGGGGGTGGGGTAGTGGCGGGGAAGCGGGTGAACAAGCGCCGGCAGACGAGAGTGGTAGTTCAACCACTAATTAGGGGAAGACGAGGCAGGTGCAGTTCCTCACAACAATAAAATGCTTGATTTGGCGGGAACTTCTCACTACCTGCACCACTCACTCTACCACCCAGCTCACATATTTTCCAGCCACCAGACTTTGGAATGGTCCAGTCCACTTATTCATTAGCAAATGGCGTCCATTAAATCTGAAATCCGTTAAATTGTAGTACGTTAGATCAAGGTTAGAGTATACTGTTGTTTCTAACTAATACTGTTGTTTGGTAATGTACATATCAGGATGCATTTGAGCCATTACTTCATAGGTTTAAGAAACCCATTATGTATCTTGAAGGATTTTTGTACTTGTTTCTCGACGGAACACACTAAAGATAGTTTCTCTGATAACATGAATGCATGAGATGGTTTTCCAAGGCCATGCCTCACTAACACATGCTAGTGTGCTAGGTCACTGTCACTTCCTAACATTTGTAGTTCTATTACTTAAGCTATTGCAACTAGAGGCTCGTCATCTTTCTTGGAATCTGGACATGGGCGAGTCGTAGCTTCAGCAGGTGGTGTTCAAGCACTACTGTACCTGTAATTAACATGCAACCTCTGATGCATCTCACTTCAAACAGAACTTTCCGGGCTTCACTCCCCATCTACTTACCTTGGAAGGACACTTTCTCCTCCCCTTCTACAGAGAGTTCTTCATGGCTTCGGGTTAGTACTTCCACACTGCATGCATCCCCGCATGCCTGTCACTGTCCTGTGGAAGTTTTGAGAGGATCCTGACCCAGCTGTGTACCCTCATGTGTGTGCTTGTGGCTTGCATGATTGAATGTCTGTTTTTTTGGTTTTGTTCATATTTGTGTCTCATTTATTTATTCAACGTCTTTCAGGGGCATTTGAAAATATGCATTGTAATAGTATATGAATGTTTCATGTGTTTATTTTTAAAAGCATAGCAACATCATTGTGTGTTTTTATAGCAGAATAATGGAATGTAATGTTTAGCATCTTATAGAAAGTATAAAAGATACCACCTGTGTGCTGTGTACCTGTAGGTGCCGTGAGTGCCACTCGGGAAAGTATGGACTACCTGCTGGGTCGAGAGGGAACAGGACGTGCCCTCGGCCTTGTGGTGGGAGGAGCTAAGGAGTCACTGGACTGTCACCCGGGAGAAGTCTATCTCCATCTCAACAAACGCAAAGGATTTTGCAAAATGGCTCTCAGACATGGGTAGGAATACTTCTATGTTCCTTTTTGGCATTAAAGTTGGGATAACTTATGTTTGGTATTGTTTTTGATCTGATTTACTTTCTACAGTTAACTTTGACCTCATAACTACATTTTGTAATCATAATACAGCCAGAATAATTACCCATTTCAACTCCGAAGAATTAATTCAAGTAAGCAGTTGATAACTAGAATTTTAAGACGGAACTAACTCCATATTAATTTCCTTGTCCTACAGGACCTCACTTGTACCAATGTTTTCCTTCGGGGAAAATGAAATCTACGACCAAGTTGCTAACCCTGAAGGCTCCATCATCCGACGCATCCAAAACTCCCTCCAGAGTGTGATTGGCCTGGCCCCGTGCTTGTTCATTGGACGTGGTGTGTTCCAGTACAGCTTTGGCATTGTTCCCTTCCGCAAGCCCATCTATACTGTGGGTGAGTTGTTGCAGACACAATATATGCTGCCACAATCCATGTCTCATCATACCATCTACAGATCCAACCACTTTCCTCCCTTGTATCATTCTTTCATTTTGCCTTCAATGCTTTCATGCTCACATAGGATCAAACCAAGGTACTTGAATTCATTTACTTCCTTCATTTTCTCCATTCAACTGAATTTCACATTCTTTTGGACATTCAACTCTTACTCTGTACGTATAGGCAATCAAAATCAATCACTCATTTTTACTCCTTTCAAAAAGAGATTAAATAATCCCCCTGAGCTATAGAGCTTTAGACAATATAGTTCTGCAAGGATTAACGAGAGCGCTGCCCCTCTCACCAAGAAGCTGCTGTGAGCCTGGACCGAACTCACAACCTTTTGGTCACGAGCCGAGCACTGTACCACAGAGCTTGGCCCCTCCCTCTCTCATATGTATCCCTGTTCTTAGCATCTTCATCCATTTTTTACAAGCTCTGCATTATCACTAATTCATTCAAAGGTGGCTGGGGAGGAAGCAAGACTTTCACTTATAAGCAGTCACTTTCCTCTTGCTGTTCCATTCTTCTCTTATAGTGATTATGGTGCTCAGTATTGCACATACATACTGATTTAATGTGAATATATTATGTAAACTAAACATAAAGTATTCGCTTTCTTGGCAAGTGAATCAAGAGACACTTTAGAATATCGGGATGCATGCCATGGATAAAAAGGACAGACTTAATAATACCATGTGTTTCCTAACCCACACAGTCGGGTCTGCCATAGATGTGCCGTTGGTGAAGAACCCCACCAAGGAACAGATTGTGGCGCTGCACGAGAAGTATGTTAAAGCGGTGGTGGACCTCTACAACAAGTACAAACACAAGTACTCAGAGTTCCCGGAGTGTGAAATCAAGATTGTCTGAATGAGCTTCCTTGTCCATTATGCTGCTACCTTGATAATGTAGGATAGAGCTGTTGTCCAAGGTGTCTTATACTACTACTACTTATACAACTACTATTACTACTACTACTACTACAAGTACTATTACATTTCAGAAACATACATAAAGTAAAATAAGGTAAAATTGTGATAATCCATTTCATTCATGCACCTAATAACTGTCATAATCATATAAACATACACAAACAGGTCACAGAAAGTATACTTAGCGATTTGACTAACTTTGTGACCATCAAGGCTCATGTCACAAATGTTAACACTTGATTTCTCGTCATTGCATTTCTTGTCATTCTCGTCACTTCACCTGGTGTCTTCTAGATGCAGTTGATGATGATGTGACAGGCAGAACAAGATTTTTTAGATCATGTTTGAATTGTGTTAGAAAAAAATGAGATGAAGATAAGTAGTTTTATTATTATACAGTTCAGTCTTTCAAGAATTCATCCCACAAATGAAACTGTTAAATGCCACTTATAATACTTCAATGTTTCTAATAGCATCTTCATTTGACATTGACTTTTATATTTACTTATGACAGATTTGGTCTTAATGTGTACTCAGGTTGGCCTTCATTAGAACTTTTTGACTAGTTCATGACGAGTTTGTTTGGATTTCTTTAGTGTTTACTCATGACAGTTTCCACAGAATAGCCTTCCAGGTAAGTTAGTAAACTCTTAAGGTGTTTAAACCACAGTTGTTACCAGTCATTTAAAGTCATACTGAAAAATATTACATGTATCAATGGATAAGGAATGTATTTATTGATCAATTTTCTGTGCCATGTATTGTATGAAGTAGGTGTTTGAATGTGTTCTCAGGGAGAGGCAGGAACTACATGGTTTGTTAACATGTTGTGTGGTGTTAGTGTTTGGGACACAATGATCATTACATACAATACGGCACAAACTAAACATTAGGCTTCTGCTAGTCAGACCTGTGTGTATTTACAGTAATATGGAACTACATCAAAGGGCATGATTTTTATCGGTTATTTTATTTTCTGACATATGTATCACTATATATATTTTTTATTTTTTTATAATGTAGCATTTGTCTTTGTTACCATTCAACTATATTACCCGCCTTGCCTTTATAACGGTGATATTTAGAGAGCTTTCTAGTAAAATATTCATGATGTAGAGAATAGAATTTAAAGTCAAACAAGAGGCAATCATCCAATGTGTATATATTTAGTACATATATATATATATTATATATTATATATTATAGTATAATATTTTGTTCTTACTTTCATGTGACTGGTTGTGAGCAGCAACATCTGAGGCAGAGGTGTGAGGCTGATTCTTGACTAATATTGTAGTAATTTGCAGAGATGAGAATACCATCTTAGCATACCATGATACTTACTCAACTCAAATGTAAGGTGAGGGATTTTTCATTTCCTTGTACTTGCTATAATAACCAGACTTAATTGTGCTACTTACCTATAAGTTTGTGTTTCCACCTCCTTAAAGATGCACTCACTATGCAGTGTTTTTTTAGTTGTTTGTGCCAAATTCAACCTAGTGTGGAAGGGAAAATGTCATATAAGGTAAACAAAAGATAGTTATATTTATTCCAACGCTAGAAACGTTAAAAAGTGATTGCAAGGATATGCTTGGTGCCATAAGGTTGTGAGTGAGGATTTAATTGTATCTATCCAGAGGATAATTTTTAAGTACTTAGTTTTGTCAGTTTTACTGAAGTTGTATGATTCATTTTAGTTTGTTTTTACTCATTATATATACTTACTCATCCAACAAATGGTCACAATATAATTTTGTGTATAAATCGGTGCAGAGTGTTACATTATTTTAGTATTATGTTCTGTATACGTGTGTCAGTGTAACAACAAAGGTTCCTACCCTGTTAATAATTTTTGGCAGTAGAATCTGCTTGTGCTTGTGATAAAAGTAGCAGTCTTAACAGTCTTAATTTTTCAGTGGTTAGAAACAGTCTATATATATATTAGTATATATTAATTGTAACCTGTTAGTCTTTGTTAGAGTATAAATCCATTGTATTTCTTGGATTTTTTTTTCACTTTCACTTATATACTCTTTTATAAAAGTTCTAGCCACAGAAGAAGGTAGAATTGTTGAATTTTGTTGTGTGCCATTGATGTTCCCTCACTTATAAGTACTTTGTGTTCAGCATTAGGTGAGGTTGTCCATCAAGCAGGCAAGGTAATCCAACATACATAAGATTTACTCAAGTATTCTTGTCTCTAGCTTACTTATGTCACACGGTCATAAGCTGTTGATTAAAGTGACAGGACAAGGTGTAGGGATGATCAAGTAAGGGTGTGCTCTGAATAGGGATTAATATGTATCCATGTTTTAGTAATAAGTATGTGATATCTTTATTAAGGACGTCAGACATCTAACCCTTATTAATATTCTTCTGTTAGTGCGGAGACAAGGTTAGTATGAGCCACATAGTAAACATGCCATGCAAAATGTATGTGGCATAGGATTCCTTCTATAACATTCCCATTACCTTTCCGCTTTTAAAATGACGTCAAACATTCCATGACATTTAGCATAGTTTTGTTCATTCATCCATTAATATTACTGTGTTTCAATGTACCAAAGCAATACAGTGTCATGTGGTGGTGGTTCATGGCACAACGTTAACCTTCAATGTCCACACACAGTAGTACACCAAGTATATAGTGATGAGTCCCTCCTCGCTTCACACTACTCGGCACAGATAGTGATAATGCCACCACTACAATGAACATGACCTTGAGTGAAGTGGTGACGCCGTGCTGGGAGTGAAATGGTCAGGTGTGAAAAGCGTTGATAGAGATGCACACATTTTTAGTTGTATGTACGAACACCAAGGACATTTTGTAACTATAATCGCAGAAATATGTTAGTACTTACGATAGAAGTGTAAGCATTATGCACATGTGCCAATCCTATATTCCTGCATTAAATGTTTCCACTTCTTGGTATATGAACAGTTTGTTGTGGTCGAAGGTAGTGAGTAAGTTGTTATGTGGGAATGCAGTGCAATACAAAGATGCAATGATAAATGCTTAAGGTGCACTGTACATCCGTAAGGAAATTTTAAGTTTATCTCTTTTTATGATGTCGCTATATTTTTGTATATACATATATGAAAAAAAGGATGTGTTCTTCAGCTTGTTGTTTACGTCTATGTAGAAACAAGGAATGATTCATAAACATTAGAGACTTACAAGAGTATCAAACACCTTCTCCCTTCCTTGCTTCCTCATTTCCTCATTAATCACCGTTGTTATTATTTAGTAAGAATCAGATGAATAAATAATTACATCCCCAGTTATCATGATACGTCGTTGCCATGTTCACACACACACTCCTATTGGTTCCTCGACACACTTGATAAAACTAATGTTACCTTGAAGTGAGTTTTGCATATTAGTATTACCTAAGGCGGGATCATGGAGTGAATGTGTATTGAATTATGCTTTGAAACTTTATTCAGAGAGAGAGAGAGAGAGAGAGAATGAGTGGATCACAAATCATTCAAAGCCTACATAAATAAATAATAATCGATCAGTTCCTCATATATAAGTTGTTTATTCCTGTTACATAAGGGTTAATAGGTGACATTTTATATGGTGACGGTGATTCAGTATTTTGTTCTGCGGTGGGTGCGTGTGAGGCTGATGTGGCTGGATGATACTGTGATACCGGCCGGCGTCAAGGGTAACACGGGGAGTTGCCAACATTGGTATACCACACTCATTGCTCCCTCCCCTCTATCCGTGCCCCGCTATACCTACTATTTCCTCAGCTGCCATTGTGTGATAGCATTGTTTAGCTGACCATTGTGGGGAGCCAGGTGGTGGGTGGTAGAGGCTGGCTGAGGGAGGGAGGCTAGTGGTGGTGGATGTGCGGCGTGCTAACAGAATGACGAGTAAAAATGAAAAGGGAGGGAGGGGAATATTGAATGTTTAGCATATGTAGAAGAGTGGTGTTGTGTAAAGTGTTTGATGTGTGTGTGTGTGTGTGTGTGAGAGAGAGAGAGATGGGGGGGGGGAAAGAGAGATAATTCATTTCCTGCGAATAAGTATCAGCTTTCCCTTTGAATTCTCTCTCTCTCTCTCTCTCTCTCTCTCTCTCTCTCTCTCTCTCTCTCTCTCTCTCGTGATATCAAACAGTAGCATCCCGAGGGGTTTCAAAGAATCTCTAGATCTATAAAGTCACATGAGCATCTTACAAAACGTGGTGACTGACATTACATCACCAAAATATTTAAAGGATTGAACCGAAACGCGAAACGGTGGAAGCGAGACCGGCAGACTTTAGAACACGACTTTATCCAAGGGCGGTAAGGTCTGCTGCTGACGTGTTCCTGACGCAGGCAATCACACACGTAGTTATGACTGTCAACCGTGGCATCCTACGTGAAGACACTCAGAACTGCCTGAAAAACATGTTCAAGTTATGTAAATATATCTAGTTGGCATGCATGGAAACCCGAGGTAGTTATGGTTTAAGCCTCTAAGGGGAGCACGTTGTAAAGCCGTGCTGTGTGTGTGTGTGTGGTGTGTGTGTGTGTGTGTGTGAATAGATAAGCCACTTGCTATGACGTGGGCCAGATTAGATGTGATTCCCAGTAGTTGTTGAAAGTACAGACTTGAATTTGTTTTTACGTTAATCAACATTAAATTAGTATTATTATTATAATAGTAATAAGAAATGCCTAGACTTATATAGTTGATTCGAAAGTACTGAAATACTAGTTCAAACTTTTAAGGAATCACCAGTTTTAAGAAGCTTTGGAAATACACACACAAAAAATAGTAATTGATAAATAATTGCAGTAAACTTGTGTATACGTAAGTAAAAATAAACATTGGTCAAGGTTGACTAGCAGGGAGTACGGCGCCCTTCGCGACACTCGGCGCCAACACCCTAACACAAGCCTGCCCTTATTGTCTCAAAGCTGCCGCGACCTTGTCCTAGCTATGTGTGTAAACTTTGTAATCAATGTCTCCACTCATCCCTTTACCTCCTCGAGCAAGAAAAAAAATGCGTACTTCTGATTTAGGGACACTTCTTTTTTTTTTTTTTGTAAAGGAGAAAATTTATGATATAGAAGCTATTTGACAAAATTTTCCAAATTTTCTGTATGATATCTATCAAGCAAGCAATGGTGAAATAGGATTTTACATTATAGTAATCAGAAAACTGGGTCTAGATTCGTGTTCAGCGTCCCTGAAAAACTTTATGCACCAATTTTCATAAGATTCAGAGTTGTTGAAATTTTCACGAAATTCCTAAGTATGAGGTTTCCTATATGAGAAATGGTTTGTGAAAGAGCTATCAAAATATCACGAAATACACTAACGTTCATCGAGGGAAGACTCATTCATCACGTAGCCGTTCGAAAGAAACTCAACTGATGTAAAGTGAGACGAGCCAAGGACACTAATGTTATTCTTAATCCTGTACTGTGCGTTCCCCCTAAAAGCCGATGATGTAATATAATCATAAGCTTATATTTTGAAGGATGGGGGAAGAGAGTAGTCAATTCTCTCTCTCTCTCTCTCTCTCTCTCTCTCTCTCTCTCTCTCTCTCTCTCTCTCTCTCTCTCTCGCTCTCTCTCTCTCTCTCTCTCTAAGTTAAACTATGTCGATAATACATTGCTACAAATACTACGCAGTAACACGATACAAACAGGAAGGAACTCATTCAAGGCTTCATATAGAGCGTCAGTGGAATGTACGATACACACACGTTAAGAACCACTCCCCCTAAACTCCCCTCAACTCCCCTGAGCTTCCCCCAACTCCTCACCTTCGTTATAGAATAGCGGATATATTTCTATAGGTAAGAGGTGAGGTGAGGCGGAGCTTAGCTAACTAGAAGGCATGAGATAGCGGTGACAGCCTTGGGGTAAAGTGTAAAAAAAAAAAAATAAACTGTCTTGTACTGGCTCATAATTTTTTCTATATTCGAGTTAATGCAGCATACTAAAAAAAAAATATATCATGTACAGTTTCAGGTCTTGTTTTGCGATGTAGAATGTTTTATAAAGAATACAATTAAGTTATTTACATATTCTCTTATGGCTGATGTCAGTCCTAGGAACGCACATCTCTGCTATACAATTATTTAAACGATTGATGGAAGGTGTCGCTGCTGCTGCTGCTGCCCGACACTCGTGCTGTATCAAGAGGCGACGAGTCTCATGCACACTTCCGAGGCTTCTGTAAGGAATAGATGTCACAGCCTTCACCTCGTCTTACACACACACACACACACACACACACACACACACACACAGCTCTGCCCCGATAACCAACAAGTAGGGCAGCAATCACTTGTGTCACTCCATGTACACGTCACCTACAAGTATACACACGCATCACCTCACCGCGATTGATAGCACGGAGAGTGGATCTTGCTGTTTGTTGATAGGAAAACAAGTCAAATTAATAAATAAAAAGCTAATTAGTTGACAAGACTTTCTGAAAACTTGAGGCATACTAAACAAACCTGTATTAGGGCTGCCATCAGTTACTTCAAGGTCATCACTCACACTTGTATAGTATGAAGATGTAATTACGTAGACGATTATCAAATAGCAGCAGCAGGAGTAGTGCCATATTTTTTTTAAAGTGTCTGTTTTGTAGCGGCACGTGATTGTGTTTGTGGGTCTAATACGTGTATGGAACAGACACTGAACTGCTGATAGGAGACCATGTTGACCCTTGAGGGCACGAGAACAGAGGTGGTGCCCTGAGCCCCTGACTTAGCACTGTGTCAGGTGCTGATGTATATCCTTTCACCCTCCCTTGATGAAGTGTTACAAGTTTTTATGTGTTTATATAAGTATAAAGCGAAGTACAGGGTGTTGTGCGCCCAACCGGTTATACAACTCCTAACACTCCTTAAAGAACAACAGAATAGCGTGGTTCCCGTGACTGATTCTTGGCATCACTCCCTGGTAACTGGTAACTGGTAACTGCAAGAGGGCGTCAGGGCGTGAGGGGTCTTCCAGCATCACGGGATCGGTCTTAGGGAGGCGGGGTTTTGGGGGGGAGGGGTAGAGAAGTGAAGTGACGTCATAAGGTCCACTACACCCCACGTGTACACCCACACCCAATCACCCACACTTGCAAGACCTTCATTAAAAACTAGTCTAGCGCAGTTTAGCCCGGCGCCTCACATGACCGTCTCTCGTCCTTGTATCTCCCTCCCTCCACCAGGCGTGTCCGCTGCTGCTCTTGAGGGCTACACATCCTTCACTGACGTAACTGGTCTGTAGCGACTGGTCTGGCGGGTCACGTAGAAACCTGCCTTCTAGTGATCACATGAGTTCACTGGCAGAGCTGCAGCGACTCGATTAAATACAGGAAAACCCTGATCTTCTGTTTATGGAGGAATGTTGTGCTGTGGTCCCCTGGTAAATAAATACAAGATGCTATTTATTCTCTCGTGTTGTATAAGGGTTAGAATCTCCCACTGAGTTTCTGTATTCACTATATTTCCTTCTTTGTGTCAAGTCAGGCTTTGTTGTGTTGTGTAAAAACTGAAACGAATGCAAGCTGTGTAGGAAAAGATTGACACGGGATTGTGTGTTGCAGGTGGCTTGGGGCGTTTGCTGAAATTCTGTTTGTGTGTGTGAGTGTGTGGGTGTGTGTGGGGAGGGAAGGAAGACTGCATGATTGTATTTAAGGAGTGAGAAGGGAACAGCATGGAGAGGCTGGAAGGGAAAGTGTCGTGGGGGGAAAGGGAGGGAGGGATGGGGAGGAAACACACTATATACAAACTGCATTAATCTCTTAGCGTGTTAAAGAGTTCCAGATTGATGTTTCCCCCTTTAGAAAAATTATGTTATATCTATAGCTATAAGCATGATACTTGGTGCGTCTTGTAGAGAACTAAAGAAGAAGAAGAAGAATTAAAAGAAAAATTTATTCAGGCGACTGTCAGGTCAAATAAGATATAAGTAGGTCATATAAACATCAGCCTCCTTTTTTTTCTTCCACCTGCCCCTCCTCCACCTTCTCTTCTTCCTCCTCCTCCTCCTCCTCCTCCTCCTCTTGTGACAGTCGGTTGCCGTGCTGTTCAAAGTGTTATGCTGAGTGGATGAGGATGTGGACTCTCTCTCTCTCTCTCTCTCTCTCTCTCTCTCTCTCTCTCTCTCTCTCTCTCTCTCTCTCTCTCTCTCTCTCTCTCTCTCTCTGTGTGTGTGTTTGGAGCTTTTCTCTCAATAATCGTACCATATTCGGCATCCCTCAAGGAAAGATTTCTTGCTCTCTCACTCAAACACACTCACATTCACTCACTCACTCACTTACTCACCCACACGCACTCACTCACACGCGCTTTTCATTGTTTACTTACTCACTTATATATTTACTTTCTGGCTGACTCACTGCCTAACACACACACACACACACACACACACACACACACACACACACACACACACACACACACACACACACACACACACACACACACACACACGATACATCAATAAACACCTTTTCTCAATTCAGGAGTTAGAATAGAGATAATATATGCAATAATAGTTCCAGTTCTTGAGAGAGAGAGAGAGAGAGAGAGAGAGAGAGAGAGAGAGAGAGAGAGAGAGAGAGAGAGAGAGAGAGAGAGAGAGAGGTGGGGGGGCGGGGGGGCGTTGTCGCTGGAAAGTCAGGCAGGCAGGCAGACAGTCAAAC
>JAPQNM010000006.1:6459242-6566742 GCA_029783475.1 Metacarcinus magister | reverse complement strand
AGTTTCACAATACCTTGCCAGCCAAGTACACCCAACACCAGCCACCTCGCCTCGCCTTGTTCTACCCTCACCCTGCCCTACCCTACCCTGCCCTGCCTTGCTATGCCTCGCGTCCCCTGGCTGATTAGAGACACATACATTTGACTGGTTGGCTACTTGGCTACGTAACTTTCCTAAACCCTCTGAGGCAAGGAAATGGATTTAAAGATGAGTTTTGTTCCTATTGAGTCCACATACAAGGTCTGGAGGCGACTCTCATGCTGGTTCAGGGAAGGTTCCGGCTTTCTATGGTGTTATTCAACCCCTCGTAAAACTATAAATATATATATATATATACAGGGTGTGGACTACTTGTTCAGGCGAGGAGCTGTGTTGGAGGATGCTGCTGAGTGCTGACTGGAAGAATGGAGTGTTCAATCTATACACACGCTCACTGGAACACCCTTCGTGGTATGGCTTTGTAGTGTTCGTAGTTATGCTGTCATCTTGAAAGGGTCAGCTGTTGCCTGTGGTGCTCTGGGTGTTCTGTCAGTCGTTTACCCATCCCGTTCCGTGTTGAGAACAGGTTTAGGGTCTTGGTGGTGGTGGTGGTGGTGGTGGTGAGGCCGGAAGGGGAGGCCGTGGGAGGGGTTGTAAAGGAGAGAGTGGCTGTTTCAAGGAAGAGATCTACTTGTGTCGGGAACGTGGAGTCCAGGAAACATAGGCGGCTCCAGGAAAAGTAATTAGGAAACTTTCTACGTTGTAAGGTGGTGTAAGGGAAGTGTGGCTTAGCTAATGTTACTAATGTTATGGAAATATTTAACCATGCATTTCAGTGAGATCGTGGAGGGAAGGGAAGCGGTAATTTGGAATGTTTGGGGAAAGGTTACGGTGAAAGCAGATTTATAACAGGAGGGAATGGTGACTGTGGGAAAGATTTGGTATTTCAGAGAGAGAGAGAGAGAGAGAGAGAGAGAGAGAGAGAGAGAGAGAGAGAGAGAGAGAGAGAGAGAGAGAGAGAGAGAGAGAGAGGGAGAGAGGTATTTGAGTCCGTAGAAACACGTGGAGTAAGGCGGGGGGTGTGAGGTGTCTGATGTGTATATAGTGGTGGTGGTGGTGGTGGTGGTGGTGGTGGTTTTGCAGCCTCAGTTGTGTGTGGTGTTGGCAGGCAGATGAGGAAATAATTATCGTACACCTTGACGTGCAAAGTAATATAGAATCAAGGTTGAAAAGATGATTCATTATGTAAACGTTATTATCGACATTAATGTGTCCAGTTTTTTTTTTCTCTCTCTCTCTCTCTCTCTCTCTCTCTCTCTCTCTCTCTCTCTCTCTCTCTCTCTCTCTCTCTCTCTCTCTCTCTCTCTCTCTCTCTCTCTCTCTCTCTCTCTCTCTCTCTCTCTCTCTCTCTCTCTCTCTCTCTCTCTCTCTTTGCATGTTCTTCAGGTAAGGTCATGTACTTGTCCTGTGACTCACTATCTGTTCCTACCCCCATCAACTTTCCTTTCCTCTCCTCTCCCAGCCCTTACCTCTCCTCATCTATCTTCTTATGCTTGAGTAGATCACGAAATTACACCACCATCACCACCATCATCACTAACACAGCGACACACACACACATACACACACACACACGTCCTATTGTACTGTACTGAGGAGTCTGATGTATCACTGTTTAACTTACCTTTGGCCTGTCATATCATAGCCTAATAACACTGATTGGCTTCGCCCCACTGACTCACCCTGGCTAATGCTGAGTGCTTGACTGATTGTTGTTCCTGTATCTGGAGTGATTTGGTGATGGGTGGAGGCAATCTACAGGAGGAAGAGGAGGAGGAGGAGGAGGAGGAGGAACATTCTCTTTCTCTATATATCTCTCTCCTACTAATACTAATACTGATATTACTTCTACTACTACTACTTCTACTACTACTAATCTTAATGGTAGTAGTAATGATAATAGTAATAATAATAGTTTCATCAAGGAAAAAAAACGTGGAAGTACAGAAAATCCAACTTAGAAGTATGCTGAAATAACTAAGAACAGGTTAACGAGTGAAAGGTTGTCTGATACCTCATTTGTAGTCCGTTGAAAGTTGGTAGGTTAAGACTGGGCTGAACGAGAGGTGCAAAGTGTTGTGAGAAGAGTGTAGTATCTGTTTAGTCTCTGTAGATTGAAGTATAACCTATATACGAGTACTTAACTTATCCTACTTTCGGATAAAAAAACATAGATAATACCCTTTTCTATCTCACTCTTATATTTATTCATCTATTTATGTATTCCTATTTTTCTTCTTCTCATCCTCTTCCCTCCTTCTGGTAGTACAAATAACTGTCCTCTTCCTTCACTGTCTGCACCTTGAAAGTCGCCTGGAAGTAGTTACAATAGAGGGACACAACAGACGTCATGTTTAGTGCGTCAGTCGTGTTGTCACCCATTGTGTTGTGGGTCAGACAGGTGCTCCCGTACCCGACACTGCTAGACACACACCAGGAATTGCGCTGTACGTGAAAATAATGATGAAATTCAAAAGCAAATAAATTGATAAGTAAACTAGGAAACTAAATGACCAGTTGAATAAAAGTTACGTGTAGAAGAAAAGTTTGAAATACAGTAAAAAAAACCTATCATCGCAGAAGAACAATGATGATGAGAAAATAAGAGCAATCAACTACGTATTTGAGAAGAGAAATGACCTCGTAAATACCTACCTACAACAAAAAATAAACTAGGAAGAAATAATAATAATAATAATAATATAAAAAAAAAAATAGTCACATGGATCACAATACCAGAATCTAGGTCAGAAGAGAACGTAGATAGGAGATAAAAGATAGTATACAAAGAGGGTTAGAAAAGGACAAGTGACTCTGAGCTTCGGAATCCCTCTTTACTTCCTTAAACTAATAACCACTGAGCCGTTCACGTACTCAGTCAGCCACTAGAACCTTCCTGTTACATTGTCAAGGTTATCACAGTTATTCGATGCAGGTGAAGCAGCCAGTAAGCCAGTAAGCCAGCCAGCCAGCCAGCCACGGTAACCACACATCATAACAGTATCATCAAAAGCAAGACAATAGGAATAGATAAAATACACTAAACAACAGCAGTACGTATGATGATTTAGATTTATAACGAAAGCTTGATGAAGTGAAAAGAAAGGGAAGCGTTTATATGAAAGCAAACAAAATTATGATATGAAGAAGACAATTGTGAACGCAACGAAACGGATAAAGGAGAATGCGAAACGGAGTGAAAATACGATAAAGGGAGAAGTGGAATAACAGAGAGAGAGAGAGAGAGAGAGAGAGAGAGAGAGAGAGAGAGAGAGAGAGAGAAGGAATAAAATATGTAGGTCCACAATCTATCACAACGTATACTATTATAGGTTGTCACTCCTCATCACTGGTCCGGGGACAGAGAGGAGGAGGAGGAGGAAGAGGAGGTGAAGAGGACAGACAGCAACCTTTGCTCTTCTTCCTCCTACCTACCTTCGCTATCCCTATCATACTTACATACTTACATACATACATACATACATACATACATACAACTCACTTCACTTAGTACACACTGGGAGCCTTGTATTATGGATCGATATATAATGTTTGTACATCCCTCTATCTAATCATCGTCCAGCCAGGGGAAGAAAGAGAGAGAGAGAGAGAGAGAGAGAGAGAGAGAGAGAGAGAGAGAGAGAGAGAGAGAGAGAGAGAGAGAGAGAGAGAGAGAGAGAGAGAGAGAGAGAGAGAGAGAAAACCGCTGCAGGTCAATTGCCTTATTCTATCTTATGATTATGTGGGTTAGAACAGATTGCGTTTTGAAATAGTGTGTGTGTGTGGGTGTGTGTGTGTGTGTGTGTGTGTGTGTGTGTGTGTGTGTGTGTGTGTGTGTGTGTGTGTGTGTGTGTGTGTGTGTGTGTGTGTGTGTGTGTGTGTGTGTGTGTGCGTAAATATTGATAACTTTGGTGGATAGTATGGTGATGATGATAAGGATGATGGTTGGTGGTTGCATATTAATCATAAGAGAGACAGAAAAGAGAGAGAGAGAGAGAGAGAGAGAGAGAGAGAGAGAGAGAGAGAGAGAGAGAGAGAGAGAGAGAGAGAGAGAGAGAGAGAGAGAAAGAAAAAAAAACTATCAATTCAGAGCCATACGAGATGGTCTGCAGATACGTAGTAGTGCCAGTTGAAAGAAAGAGAGAGAGAGAGAGAGAGAGAGAGAGAGAGAGAGAGAGAGAGAGAGAGAGAGAGAGAAGAGGCAATGAACTAGTGGTTAACTACTGCTTTTGTGCTCCTTGTTATCTTTCTCTCTCTCTCTCTCTCTCTCTCTCTCTCTCTCTCTCTCTCTCTCTCTCTCTCTCTCTCTCTCTCTCTCTCTCTCTCTCTCTCTCTCTCTCTCTCTCTCTCTCGCTCTGTATCAGCCAATAGCAGGGTCGAATTCAGTAGCCAATAATAACCCAGATCATTGCATATAATGTTCGCATCCCGTTGCGTATGCCAGCCTTTGATTCGCTCACACAGTCCTCACGGGTTCTTACTGCTTGACGTGTTGTAGGTCCCACCAGTCACTTGCAGCATCATCGTCCTCGTCCTCCTTCTCCTCGTCCTCCTCCTCGTCGTCGTTGGTGGTGGAGTAAAATCGTCGTTGTTGTTGTGGTTTCTCGTCGCTTTTGTTTTTATGTTGTTGTTTTTATTTCGTCGTTGTCGTCGTTAAGATACGAAATGAATGTCCGTGACCGGCGTAATAGGATATAGTCATTATGAGGGAAGGGGCGGGTCAGAGAGAGAGAGAGAGAGAGAGAGAGAGAGAGAGAGAGAGAGAGAGAGAGAGAGAAGAGTGTGTGCGTGTGTGTGTGTTTGCGGGCAAGTTCGTATCTGTTTGTGCGTGTGTGTGTGTGTGTGTGGGTGTGTGAGGTCACCACTGCTAACACTAACACACCATCGCTGCCTGTCACTCCCCCCTTTAACCCTAAAACACACCAAAGACGTGAATAATCCTCACGAGTTATGACTGTGCGCATTCAGATCAACACAGTCATTTGTTTTTCTGTTTTCTTCTATCCCATGCCGTCTATCCTACTCCTCCGTGCCTTGTTTTCTTCAACAATATACTGCTTTATGTTAAGTTAGTACATTCACGGGGTAGTTCACTTTTTTCCTTATATTCCGATACTAAACTATACTTATGATATGTTGTATTGTTTAGTTGTTACATTACTCTTGTACCTGTACCTGCTGTCTGTTATTTGTTGTAGTGTTACTGTTAGGGTTGTATTGTGTTATATTATTCATTGGGTGACTGTATGTATGCACGTCCTCCCCTCCTTTAAGTCATCTAATTAACGAGGTAACGACGCTTGCTGATTGTCGTTTGTTATGATATTGTCTAAGCAAATTATTATTCTGAATAGGTCAATGTTTCCTTCATTATTTTTTGCGTTCTCTGAAAAGTAGAAAGAATAATGCTGGGAAAAAAAAACCATATGGGAACTGAATTCATTTCAAAGAAAGGAAATATGATATGAGTTTCTTTATCAAATATGATGTAATACTAAGGTTAACAGAAAAGGTTAAATTGTGTATCATCCTTAAACGTATTAACCGGAAATTACGATATCTTTAAGAGAGGAAAATACAATAACAATTTCTTAAAAGCTTCCGTAGCTCCTCGAACAAGATAACTGTTAAGAAGTTATAAGATTACTAGTTAGATAAAAAGTTTCTTGAATGACTGAGTAACTTCATGTCAGCCGCTTCCTGTCACTACAAAAGACTCAACTTATACTCTGCGACAAAGAAAATGTTATAGATTGAATACAAAGACTTACTCCTTATCTCTGTATTTATTATTGTCGTTTCAGAGACATGGAAGGAAAGCATTGTTTGAAATAGAAGACATGTTTAATAGTTTCCACTCTTCTACCATTCTGTATTAACTATAACAGTATAAAGAACACGATTACAGTGACATTAATAAAAGAAAACATACAAGTCATTAAAGTTTCTATCCTTAATGAGGGAAAAATAAAAGGTGAAAGTAAATTGGATATAAAAGAAAATATCGAGAGTTGGCTGTCATTTTTGTCACTGTACTGAGTGAAAGACGAACAAAGAAAGGAAGTAATCCAGGAAAACTATATGAACACAGGAATAATTATCACTCCTGTCCTTCTGTCCTTGGTGTGGAGAGAGAGAGAGAGAGAGAGAGAGAGAGAGAGAGAGAGAGAGAGAGAGAGAGAGAGAGAGAGAGAGAGAGAGAGAGTAGATACGCCCCCAGTCATGTTCTCTGTTGTCCCTAATGCACGTAAACCCACACACACACACACACACACATGACGTCTGCGTCCATTTTTCTCTCCCTCCCAGCTGCTTGCTCTGTACAGGGGCCTTATCCGCCCATGTATGGAGTATGGTTCTCATGTCTAGGAAGGCTCAACTCACACAACTTTATTAAATAGGGTGGAGTCTAAAGCTTTTCATCTCATCAACTCTCCTCCTCTAACTGACTGTCTTGATTTCTTAAGTCACCGACGCAATGTTGCATCTTTATCTATTTTCTACCCCTATCTTCATGCTGACTGCTCTTCTGAACTTGCTAACTGCATGGCTCCATCCCTCCCGCGGCCTCGCTGCACAAGACTTTCTACTTCTTCTCATCCCTATTCTGTCTATCTTTCTAATGCGAGAGTTAACCAGTATCTTCACTCTTTCATTCCTTACACTCGTAAACTCTGGAACTCTCTTCCTTTGTCTGTTTTTCCACGTGCCTATGACTTAAATTCTTTCAAAAGAGGAGTGTCAACACACCTCTAATGTTACCGGACCTGCACCCCTTGGTTCTTTTCTCCTACTGTCTTCTTTACAGGGTCTGGTGACAAGCGGGATTTTTTTTCTACGTATTTTTGTTTTCTCTAAGCCAGTACCCATTTAATGTAAAACACACACACACACACACACACACACACACACACACACACACACACACACACACACATGTTCTCTTGTCCCTGCGTTGTGTAGGTCATGGTAGTTGTGGTGATGGTAAGTAAGAGGTGACGACAGTAGTAGTAGTAGTAGTAGTAGTAGTAGTAGTAGTAGTAGTAGTAGTAGTAATAGTAATAGTAGTAAGCATGTCTAAAATGTATAGTTATATTTCTATTTGTATTTATTTGTATAAGTTCTTCGGTAATCTCAATGACCAGCAGTTCAAAATGTATTACAATGACTATTATTTTTCTGAAGTCTGTTCCACATTTTCTTTTGTAGGATAATGTTGATACGAACGTGTAATGTAATGTAATGTAAGGATAAATGTTACCACTGAGTAATGTGTTATTCAATGGCACGAATTTACCTACCTACCTACATACATACATACATACATACATACATACATATATACAAAGCAAACTTTCTTTATAATATTGTATCAACATGGCAAATATGAACTTTCTCTTACCACTATTAAACATTTACATTTATTATTTATCATTAACTTTGTATTTTTCCTCCTCCTCCTCTTCCGTCTACTCCATTTTCGCTTTTCACCAAATCCTCCTCCTCCTTCTTCCTGTTGGCTCTTACCTCCTCCTTCTTTATCTTTATCTTATCCTCACGTTCTTCCCTAACACATGCCCTCTTTCTCTTCCTCCTCCTCCTCCTCCTCCTCCTCTTCCTCTTCTCTTACCAGCCATGCACTCTACACTTAGGTCTCTTGTACCTAAACTTGAGTGTAGACTAAAACCAGCCTTCTCCTCCTCCTCCTCTTCTTCTTCTTCCTTCTTCTCCCACTCCTCCTCCTCCTCCTCCTCCTCCTCCTCCTTCTACGCATATACTCTTATAGTTCGTGCTTTGGTTTGTGTTATGACGAATTTCTTTCTCTAATTTTTATTATCTTATCTTGTATTTCCTTCTTCATACGATAACATAACAAGAAGACTACTAATACAAAATAAAAAACGAAGAAAAACAAGAACGAGAGAAAAAACAAAAAGGACATAATAGCAGCCATTGAATGATAGGAGTGAAAGAAAAGTTAATGGAAAGGCAATGACACACCGTAAGAAGAAGAAGAAAAAAGGTGGGAGAGAGAAAGTAAAGGAAAACATTACGTCATTTACCGTAACTCCTCCTCCTCCTCCTCCTCCTTCTTCTTTTCCTTCTTCTTCCACAGGATCTGACGGCAGTATAATCTGACTCACAGGGGTTGGTTATCGCTTAGGAGACAAAGAACAAGTCGTCAACTATTATGAGTACACTCGCCTACACATTCTTCGTCTAAACCTTCATTCCACTAACTCTTACTCAATCATTCCAGTTAATAGTTTTCTTTTCTAGACTAAAACCGGGAAAATCTGCTTGTCTGGCCTCGTAGCAGTGATAACAAGAGGAATAACAATTAATGCAAATAGATATGGAAGACAAAAAGCCAATACATTACCAGGAATTTTCGGTTTTGATCAATTTTTCATATGGACTTGGACTTGGGTTAGGAGTCACCTCTTCTAGCCTTTAGATCGGCATTCTCGTATATACTTCTTAGCTAAAGAGAGAGATAATCATTAGCACATCGGTATTGGCTCTTAATAAACTACATAGACTCAATTATATGTAGCCAGTCTACAGAGAAGCTTTAGTAAGGTAGAAGGTGGGACTGTATATTAATGTATGTTGTAGCGTCTAGTGCTTGTAGGTTACGGAAAATATAATGTGTCATCTATACAGACTCTAAACTGTTGACCCTTGGCTGAAGACTGGCTGACTGGTAGCCTTGGCCCCTCAACCCCCCCAGCCCCCACCCGGCAGTGTGTTTGCTCTCTCTCTCTCTCTCTCTCTCTCTCTCTCTCTCTCTCTCTCTCTCTTTCTGACCAGACTAGAGGTGAATACTGGTGCTTTTCTTAAGGGACTATGAGGAGAGAGAGAGAGAGAGAGAGAGAGAGAGAGAGAGAGAGAGAGAGAGAGAGAGAGAGAGAGAGAGAGAGAGAGAGAGAGAGAGAAGGAAGGTGAAGTGAAAGTTGCCATGTTGACACTAGCACACGAAAGAGAGAGAGAGAGAGAGAGAGAGAGAGAGAGAGAGAGAGAGAGAGAGAGAGAGAGAGAGAGAGAGAGAGAGAGAGAGAGGAAAATTTGACCTTAGTGTCTCCTTCTCATTCCTCCTCCTCCTCCTCCTCCTCTCAGAACCTCACCTCATTTTCCCTCACTCCCTCCCTCCTTCCCTCTCTCACAGCCTCCATCTCTCTCTCAGTGGCAAGGACTAAATTTTGATGTAGTGCAGAGACCGTCCCTTCGTCACCTGCAGACACACAGCAGAGAAGCTACAGAGATGTCAATTAAATCCACACTTACGTACATACATATATATTCTCTTTTTTCACTCATCTCTCAACTATATAATACATAAAATTATTTTTTTCGTGTCCTCTCCTTTCACTCACATAAATTATCTCCTCTTTCTCTCTCCTCCTTCGTATCCCTCCCACCCTCCCTCCAATGTTTTGTCCTCGGCAGCAACACCAAAGAGTCATTCCATTGTCTGCAGGATCGTAATTGCACGAGTCTGGCTGGCACTGTACTCCCACCCCAGCCGTCCTTCTGCCCGTCCCACCGTCCGTCTGCCTACCAGTCTGCTACGCTTTCAGTTTGAGTTAAATTGTCACGGAAGCAAGAGAAACAGTACGAGTATCTTACAAAAAACAATGACAGAGGATGCAGTGATAGTAGTAGTAGTAGTAGTAGTAGTAGTAGTAGTAGTAGTAGTAGTAGTAGTAGTAGTCGTTGTTGTAGTAGCAGTCGTACTGTTGTAGTAGAAGTAGTAATAATAATGGTTGTTATTGTTGCTATATACTACTGTTATCCTCCTGCTGTTGCTGTTGTTACCATTGTTGTTTTGTTTGGTTCAGATATCCTGAGTCTGTAACTACTACTATTTTTTTTTTACATCTATATCATGGACCTGACGAGGTGGATCATTGATCCTTCAAACCCAGTACTACGGGACGTTGGTCATTTCTGTGTGTGTGTGTGTGTGTGTGTGTGTGTGTGTGGTGATCATACACATCTGTGCAGCTGTGTAAGGATGGCCTCCCAGACGCAAATGTACATACTTCAATGGTTAGGTGTATCTGGGGTGGGTGGGGGTGGGTGGGGGGGTATGGGGGGGTGGGGGTGTATGGGGGATGGGTGGGGGTGTATGGGGGGTGGGTGGGGGTGTATGGGGTGTGGTTGGGGGTGTATGGGGGGTGAGTGGAGGGTGAGTGGATGAATAGGAATGAATACTTCCACCCTTCACACAGGTGGTTGAGTCTTAATTCTTCATCACTTGTTTATTTGGTTTGCTATAATCATGTGATTCTGAAGCAGCAATTGGAAAGTTCCGGACTCGTCTTTATGATGTAACACCATGCTGTAGGGCCGTGATGTCTCTCCTGTAGGTGTGTGTAAATACTGATCCAGACGACGCCTACTATTTACCTTCCTCACCGTGAGTCACTAACAGCACACCTGTGGCCGTCCTGCACCTGCCCATGAAGGTCCACAGCCTCGAAAACAAACATGCCGATGCCTCCCATGCACATCTGGACATGCAAATGGAAGGAACAACTTTTCCAATATAGATTCCTTCACTAGTTTTATAGCCTGTTAATAAGGAAGAATATCAAGTATCACACACACACACACACACACACACACACACACACACACACACACACACTATATATATATATATATATATATATATATATATATATATATATATATATATATATATATACATACATATATACACACACACACGCGCACACACACACACAATCGTACGGGCATATGCTGGCTGGACGGGGAGTGTCACGATAATACAGCGTTGGCCATCATCCCTCTTAGTGGCCGCCTCTGCCTCCTCCACCCATAGCAACACTGGTGGAGACGCATCATGTGATGACGGCCATAATGGCGCCTCTGGCGGCGTCCTGCAGGATAATACTGAGTGAACGCTGAGCCGCAGCACTGTGGCCGCGGGAGAGCATTGGCCGCGGTCTACTCAAGGTCTGCCAGTGGTGGGTTTATACCCTGGTACTTCCACGCCGCCTCTGTCGTCCACGTCTTGATATGATGCCTCCTCTTGGTAGCTTTCAGGACGATTGGCACAAACATTCCATTATCTCTGACTCCTGGCGCCTGGGAGTCCCAAGGCCGGTGCCGGGGCCTGTAGTAGTAACCTGGCTTGTTTTTTGCAAGGTACCGGTACTGCTCTCCGCCCACCCTCTTCCCACTGCTCCCACTGCTCTCAATATACGGACTCTGTTATATTTTTTTTTCCAATCTAGTCACTGATGATATAATATTCTGAAGTACTACCTGAACACAAGATCGTTTGTCTGTTAGTCTAGCTGATCTGCTTTCTACACGCTTGATATATTCACACCATCTCATTCAATATTTTCAACTTTTAACAACATTTTCCTACCCCGCGTTTAGTCTGTTGCCACTCAGCCAAACCATGATCAGCGAAACTTTGTGACGTTCGTGTAACCTCGCAAGGATATTGATTATCTGAGATTAGGGAGACGATAACTTGTGACGTGTGCTTATTCGTCTGCTAAATAACCTGTTGGAGGTGGACGAGTGAGTATTAACCATAACTGTACTTAGCGGTATTTATCTAATTCCCTTTTGTGTGATGGAGGGGGGGGAGGGGGGACGAGACAGACAATACTAAGATAGACCAGATCATGATAGGCAAATGTGTGTTATCTGCTTTTGACTATATGTTTGTCATAAGCGGGGTGTAGGCAGATGTGTGATAAAGGTAATGATAAGGCCAGCACAGAGCGAGAGAGAGAGAGAGAGAGAGAGAGAGGAGAGAGAGAGAGAGAGAGAGAGAGAGACGAGAGAGAGGAGAGAGAGAGAGAGAGAGAGAGAGAGAGAGAGAGTGTGTGTGTAGTGGTTTGTGATAGGCATGATAACGAGACAACGTCAATATCCCGTGACAGTTGATCACATAAATTTAAACTAACTTTACATGTTGCACCAATTTATAAAATGTTTCGTGGAGGACAGAGGAGTGTTCAGGCATATATAACTTTATTTTCGAATAGGAAATGGAGATCAATATACAATGTTTTAATGAGAACATTTAAATATAGGATAACGATATCGTGTGGGTGACTTTAGAAAGAAACAAATACACTAACATAATATAGTCAAGATCTATAACACTTACATAACTACATCACAACTATGACATATACCATGACAAAAAAATCTTATGAACTAATCGTGGAAATACAATCTATATGCAGGATTTCAATTAGGCAGCCTCGTAGCCTTGTTTGGCCTGGTGTGACTCCAGCAGCTCTGCACATACCCCTCACACCTGCCAATGAGGGTCATGGGGGGGGGGGCAATAGTTATCAGAGTCATGAGGACCACTACGTCAGTATAACTCAGCACTGGTCATCAATTCAGCACCCTATGCAAGACTCCCAAAGCATACTGCTCGTGTATATACATAAATATTGTACTTATACTTGATGTAAGAATTTTTACCATAAGGCGAGCCGGTTAACTAGGTGTTCAAGGTTAAACAAGCTCATTAACGAACCCTCTTTTAGTATTCCTAGACTAGTAATACTTATTGTAATTGCAGTTTCGCCTCATACCCGTGCCACGTTTATAATGTAATACTGAGTGTATAAGTAAGACCTGTATGAGTTTGCAGGTAATGCGCGTAGTGGTTGTGTCACTTTCACCTGCATCATCCTTGTTTAAAGAAATAACACTGCAGAAGCAACGGTAGGCAGCTAGGACCCAACCACGTGTTAAAGTAATGATGTCAAGTACTGGCTACTGCTGGAAATATAACTTATGAAAACTTAATTATAAATGAGATGGTGGTTTTTTCGATGAAATTCTTAACAAATGTGTAATGCTTGTAGGAAGTCGAATAATTTTTCAAAAACTCTTTCTGGTTTTACGTACATCATATATAATTGTATATCTATTGTGTCTAATTGTATTGAGATAATATGTTTGAAGAACAATTGGTTGTAATAACGTCATTAGTACACAAACGACAGTTGTGTTGTGACTCGTCCGGTTTGTCGCGGGACCTTTAAAAATTGCACCACTGCTGAGGCGCGATAACTACCTAACAACATTTCCTATAACTCTAAATTATCATCATACATTGCTATAAACTGTTACATATTCCTGCTGTATTGCACGTATGTCTACACTGCATGAACCACGCTATGTATATGACAGGATATCATGGAATTAGAGGAATGTATTAGACAGGAAGGAGGTGTAGTGGAATCTACATAACTACTTGTTATGGCAAACGAATGTTAAGATTTACATTAACACATATTACCAGTCACATATATTAACTAAATAATGTACAATATTCACTAGTTAGACATAAACAGTCCTTGGAAGTGATGAAATAAGAGTGTATAGATGTGATAATGGTGGTTATGGTTAGGGGAAGGCGAGAGGGAGGGAACAGCCGGGGACGGAAGGTGGATGGAAGGTGGAGGGCAGACTTGACGCAGTAGTTGTCAGGCAGTGGTGAGGGTTGGTTGTGTCAGCGTCCTACAGGGATTTTCTATCATCATGACTCGGTTTACAGTCATCTTCGCTACACTGCTTCTCGTGACGGGTAAGTTAAGTGGAGTCGGTATACGTATATGTCGATCTGTAAGTGGTATTCCCTTAAATGGAATATGAAGGTTGATAACACGGCTGGTTGGATGGCGACAGACAGACCCTTGACAACTAAAATTCATTCGTTTTTGGCTTTGTATTCCTACGCCACACTATTGATAGGGTTTATTAACTAACTTCATGGGTGTGGAGTCCCTGGGTGGAGGCGTGAGGGTTGATAAGAGCTGTATGAAGCGTGAGGGAAGGAGACAAGTTGGGGGTCTTGTGAGAGGGTGGAGGGTCCGTCCGGTGGGGTGGGGTGTTGGGGGGGGTGTTCTGGTGTCATGTGATCCGGTCAGTTGAGGTGATGTGACGCCCCCCCCATCCTTCACCCCCACTCATGCACTCATATTGAACTGCTGCTACCCTTCTCAGCCCTCCTTGTCAGCTGGGCGGTGAGGAAAATGTGGAAATCGATGTAGTTATTTAGTTGCCACGTGAGATGAAGGCAGGAGAGGGGGGTGGGGAGTTAAATTTGTTACTCTTGTCCTCTCCTCTCTATCCCGTAAGGACCCTGCTTGGTTAATATATTTCGAAATGTCAATTAAAATGTATGAAGTAAAGGGTTTCTTGTGCTGGGAGATAGAAGGTTGAAGGGGACTGATGTAGGCGTGAGGTTAGGTTAGGAAGGATGAGGCTGCTGTTTTGGTAATATTTCTGACTTCCTGTGATTATTTCTTGGTATTCTACGTAGTTTTCAGTTCCTGTTCGATAGTGGTGTAGGTGGTGCAATGGTGCCTAGTACGGGGGGTGGTGTCAGGTGATCGAGTACCAAGCTGCGTCATGCGTGTGTGGGGGAAGGAGCGGCACTATTGCAGCTTTCAGTGCTTTTTTTTTGTGCTCTGTACTTTGTGGAGGATAATCCGTATTGCTTTCAAAATTATTTACACTTTTGAAGAAGCTAGTTACATAGTTAATATTTGAATTCCATAAACATTGAATTAAATAAGTTTTGGGTCCGTTTTCGCGGAAGGAGGAATTAAAGTGATTAATTAGTAATTGTGACGTACCTTAAACCCCCCCCCCCACCCCCCGTACTGTCAGTGAACTTCATCATAATTGAGATTGGCAGTTTGGATACTCCTACTAGACTCCCTTGGATGTCAAACCACAAGACTGCTGGTTTCACTTCGCTATGAAAGATTGTTACAAAAGGACCATTTAACTCTAATAAACTACATTCATATCCGTGTACAGGGTTAAGATGGAAAGGGGTTATAGGAGTGGCACCTCTCAATGTAGGTTATTTAATGTAGCTTTACAGTCATACTAAAGTCAAATAACAATTGCATCCAAGCATTTTTAGAACTGAAAGGAAAAGGAAGTACAGAAGCCTCTAACCACACTTTCCGCTTAAGAAATTTACAGTAATGATTTTTTGAATTATTTAGTCCTAAAACTCTTAGTAAATGGTAAAGGGCAGTTGTCTTTCTTCCTTCACACTTTCACCGGTCGTTAGATATTGAAGATTTGCATATGATGTGGGAAAGATACTCCCCACCACCACCACACTCCTTATAGGGATTAGGTGATTACAATGAAGTTTTGTTTGATTTTGTGGTGCCTTTCACGGTTACCTGGTAGTTAGATTGGGTAATTGGGTGAAGGGTACGTACATCATGACTAAATTTTGGCAAACTTTATAATTTCCTTACCCCAAGGAGTGGGTAATAATTTTTCTTTGCTTAATAGGAAAGTTTTATGTATATATATAAAGTTTCTAAGGTTTGGGAAAAAAAAACATTAAGGCGGGGAATGGAGTCCTAGATAATTACTGCAGTATTTCTATATATGTAAACGTTGTCTTTGTCTCAGGACAAGTCTGAACATGCTTACCCACACATTAGGTAAATCACTTTAAATGCCTAGTTTAGATGGATCTATTATATCAAAGATGTTGTAAATATTGTAGAAGTGAGGTCAGAGGCTATGTAGGTGTAACTATACACTTAATATCAGGGAATGCAGGTCTATAAGCTTAGAAGATCCTCCAGTTTTGGAAACCATTATATTTACATTGGGTAATTGTTACTTAAATAAGGTGAGTGGTTCAGTATTCCCTTCCTTAGGATCATAAGCTGCTCTATTTTAGTAACATTTAACTGAGAATTTAACCTAATTTGATTGCTTTATATATAAGGGAGAATTTTGTTTGGTAGCTTTATTTTTTTTCCATTCTAGTTTAGGGTTTTGTTCTAGATAGCTTTAAGAAGTTTCTACACACTATTATTACTGGAGTGCTCTTGGAATGCCGAATTAAATATATATAACTTTTCAATCCGTGTTAGGGAAAGTGTTGGAAGGGAATCATTAGTTAGGGAGTATAACTTTATCTTGGTGTGATGAGCACACTTTTATAACCCATTTTAATGTGTTTGATTAATTGCAGGATCGGTGATCGCTCAAGACTTAGGGTCTGATGCATTTGACACCACCACCCCCACTGAATCGGACACTACAACCACCACCACCACCACCACCACCACCACTACTCCTACTCCAGAAACCACTACCCCCACCACCACTCCAGAAACCACTATCCCCACCACCACTCCAGAAACCACTACCCCCACCACCACTCCAGAAACCACTACCCCCACCACCACTCCAGAAACCACTACCCCCACCACCACCCCCACCACAACAGAATCTACTACTACTAACAGTCCGGCCACTACCACCGCGCCACCCAAACCAGGTTCTCGCATTAACTACAACGTGACTGAAAACAATGTGACCTGTGTGATGGTTGCTGGGGAGGTGTTCTTCTACGTCAACTACACTCGTACTGACAATGTAAGTACTGTACTGTATTACATTAAACTGATCCTCATGGGTGTCCTCGCCATCTTACTAAATCTAACCTAACCTAACCTAAATTTTCTAAGTGTTAATGATGTTTGATAATGTTTCAGAGTATGGTTATGTATTCTAAGACTTATTTTGGGTTGCTGTAGCTTGTGGTTGAATTTATATTACTTGGAACTTGTTAGATATAAATATAATTACAAACCAGTTGAAGCAGAACGTGTATACATATTTTTGAAGACCTACAAGCATATATATCCTTGTTTCTATATCAATTCGTGTAGAATGTTGAGATGGTTTTGGTCAAACATGAATGAATGATTACCTTTCAGACCACCGTCATCAGCAAAGTGTTTGTACCTGATATTGGAGTCACTGTGGATGGTTCATGTAATGGAACTGATGGTGAGCAATGGATCTCCTTCACCTGGGGAATGAACACTGCACGGATGAACTTTGACACGGCAGACAAGGACTCATGGACCTTCACTGACCTCATTGCCTCCCTGGACATGGATGATACTGATAACTTTGTCAATGCTACAGACGCTGGTAGGTATTATACAGCATTACATATGAATAAATGCTTTTCAACTGTTATCTTGGATATCTTCAGTTAGTTTTTACTCATTACTTCAAGCTCTTTCTCCCCAAACTATTATTGAAGAAGATATGGCAGACAGGAAGGACATTTTACAAAATAAGTTTAATGTAGCAGCTTGTCCTCTTACCCCATTGAATCTCCAACCCTCCATCCTCCTCTTTGTTTTACAACCTAGTTTGTTATTTTGTTAGGATCTTCAAACTCCTCTTCATTATAAAGAATAACTCTGAACATTTTATCTTTCAGGCAAGATTCTGACGTTGACTGTGGACTATAACTTCAGCCCAGGAGAAGTGACTTTCAACCACAGCTTCATCTGCCGGTCACAGATCTCCACTTCCAACGTGACAGCCATGATTGATAAATCTAGTTATCCTGCCCCAGTTACGTCCGCCATCAAGAATATCCAGATCCAAGCTTTCAACAAGATTCTTAATGAAAAGGAGTTCGTAGACTGTGAGTATCCAAAATATCTTCTTAATTTAGAAGTACACTTCACTAGTAGAGTTTAGTAAAGGAATACTTTGTTTAGTATTAAATCAAAGAATTTGTAAAGGTTGTAGAGCAATTCTACATAAACTGATCGATGAACCTAACTAATATAAGAATAATCCTAATCTGGATGACATTCATTGCTTGTGTAGGGTTTGGTATGTCTAGTACAGGTGAAGAATTGGAATGTGAAGTGATTGAGTGTCCAATGCAGTACCCTGAGATTGTTTGTTCACATGGAATATTATGCCAGAAAGTGACATTACAGTCTACTTGAGTACAGTAGGTGTGGTGTGTGGTAATATGGTAAATTTTAATGCAGATTTTTTTTTTTTTCCCTTACAGCTGTGCACTGTACTGCTGACAATACCTCGGATGTTGTGCCCATTGCTGTTGGGTGTGCCCTCGCAGGCCTGGTGGTGATCGTGCTCATTGCCTACCTGGTGGGTCGACGCAGGAGGTCAGGAGCGTACCAATCAGTGTGAAGTGTGTTAGGTGGGGAACATGTGTAAGGATTAGTATATTGGCATACGATTTGGGATATAGTGGGCTGGCATTCACTGTGATATGTAGATGAAGGAAGTATTGTGATGAAAACTATTTTAATTCATCTGAAAACTGCCAGTTGCAGTTTCTATGGAGATTACTCACTTCTGCCTATTTAGCTACTAGCATTGGTTGTGGTAATTTAAGACTACCCTTTCCTCACTTTGTACAGGGTGGCATGATTAAATTTCAACATTATTTAAAAGCCAAGTATGTATAAAATTGTTATGAGTGTAATGTCATCGGAATTCATACTCTCCCAAAAAGGGGTTAGCAGAGACAAGGCACACACACACACACCCATGCACACCTATCAATTAGCCCCTATGCCCCCTGAGGAGAAAAGATCTGCTCCCCGCCCCCCCTGCATGGCTGTTATCCTTGTAGTGGGGCCGGTGATCACTTCTGCGTCAGGATATATACATTTGTAAATAGTTGTGGAATGATTTATTTGGTCTTCTGGATGATGTTACTTCATTCCTCTTGGGTGTAATCTATCTATCGATCTATAGTTTCTGACGCCTCATTCCCTCTGGAAACTTACGGCAGAAGAGCCTCCATCTCTCCCTATCCACACACTCCCTCCTTGCTTGTTCAATCCTTCTTTCTATCGGCACCTCTTTCATGCATGTACTCCTTTACCCTACCTTCCTTTAATACTTGGGTGTAATAAGTATAGATCTGATTTTGTAGGATTAAAATCTGTCCTCCCTTGATTTTTGTGCCATCTCTTAATCTCATGCAATGTACAGATATTGGGTGTCTTGTTTAGTAGTTTGTAAGTGATATTGAGTAATTAAAAAAAAAAAAAAAAAAAAAAAAAAATTGAAAATATACTTCTTAATGACAGCACTACCTGCCCATATGGGAAATCTCCAATGCTATAGTAGTGTAGGACTTAATTAATCTTGGAAGGGTAAAAGTGTATTTCCCTAGTCAAAAGGTTAACTAACACTTGGCTTTGAGACTTCTGCTAGAGTTCGTGAAAATGGGTAATGAGTCGAATTTTTGTCTGGTTGCAACTTCCAGTCTGAGAATTTGGTTTGAAAGAAAAGTTTGACCATATTAGAAATTGTGTAATAAGTGTACATAGGTAGGGTGTTCCGAGCAACTTCCATCCTTGTTAGATGCCTTACCTTATTTAAATTAGTCCTTCATAACCTGAAAACTTCATACAATCTTGTTAATGGATGTAAGTATTTTATGATGTGAAGTTTATATAAGTTTTCCAAGTAAATACTTGAATTACTATTGTCTGTCTTTTTTCCTTGTGCTGTAAATGAAATATTGGAAGATTTACAAGTCAATGGGCAATAACAAACTGTTAAGTTTGAATGGATATTATTGAGTTAAAAAAAAATCTTAAATCTTATTACATGCCCAGTGTTAGGCGAGACTGTGGTTGGTGTGTAAAAGAAGAATTTCTGCGTAAAGTGCCAAGTGAGCTCCATCAATAGTCTCGTACTGCGGGTTGAACTCGTTCTCCTCGTAGGTGAGCAGTCTGAAGCCAAGACTGGTCAGCGCCTCCAGGGTGGCCAGACTGGAGGCTATCACCTCCCTCTTCTCGGTTAGTGTTTTTTTACGAAGCTCCAGGTGGATCTAAGGATATTGTGTAAGAATATGGGTATTGTGAACATTACTTAAATGGTTTAGGAACATAGTATTGACATGTTAAAGTTGTTTGCACAATTCAAGCATTTCCAGGCAGTAGTGGCCTTATTGCTTGTCAATGCATACGTACTTCTAGGGATATCTGTGGGGTTGAGGCTAGTGTGGCAGTGGAGGGTTGGTGACTGAGTATCTGGTTCATCACTGACCACTCCTCGCTTTCAATATCCATTTTCAAATAGGAGAGCCGCCGGCCGCTGTGACCAAGGAACCTACAAGTTAAATTGTTTTAGATTCCCTGCCCTTGCTTTCCTTCCACTTTCTGGATTCCCTTGGACAAAGTGTGAAGCATAGTCACAGAAAAAAAAGTACTTCCATTGTTTTTAATTTGTATATGAATTAACTGATAAGGATTACCATGAAAAAAGTTATTAATTAGTAGTCAACAGGAGGTAGAACATGTAGGTCATACTTGGTTATGTCGGCTAAGGTGAGGTACTTTATTAGTGGTGCGCACGTGTCGCCGTTGTCGTCACAGGACCTGGCAAAAGAAACCCTTGTTAAAACTAGAGGCCGTTACAATAATAGCTCTTTACTTATTCATGAGGTGCTGTACATAAGCAATGAATGCCAGACAGGAATAAGGTAAAGGAGACAAACATGAAGGTATAGCTTGTCAGAGGACTTAAGGAATTTAAAATAACTAATGATAATGTTTGCAAAAGTAAATCCTGATTATTTGAAGAAATTCACTTCCATTTAAATAGGCATTCACAAATAATTAAGTTACTGCATAATAACTAGTAATTACTTCATGTATCCTGTCTGCGATCCGATGCGGGCGTGATGGAAGAAGGCGGTGGGACCCAGGCGGTAATCATAAATCTCGTGGTCAGCGTCATGGTCAAAGGCATGAACCTCACATCCCAAGTCCTGTCCTCCCCCAGTCAGGTGACGTGGAGACAGTCATTAGATCATATATTAGACCATAGTATCATATAAAAAATATATATGAATTGAGAGGGAAGAAATATTAATTAATCTATATTAGAACACCATAGCTAGCCAGTCAATATGCACATTACGGAATGACGGTCAAATGGAGAGGTTTACACACATTCTCATTTAACTTCGTAACTTTATAAACAAAATTGATTCAATCCCCATGTTCGTATACAAGTAGAACCACCCTTGTGGCTGACGGCGCCTTGTTCACCCCACCTGCATGGCGCACCCCTCACCTCACCTCACCTGCATGGCACATCCCTCACCTCACCTCACCTCACCTGCATGTGCTCGTCAAAAGTGAAGTCGTGTCCGATCCCGAAGGAGTAAATCAAACAGTTTCGAGGCACCAGACCGGCCTCCTCATCCAGACACACCAGCTGACCCATGGACGACACATTATTAGCATTACTATTATCATTGTTATTATTATTATTATTATTATTATCAGTTATTATTAGCATTATTATCATATTAAATTTTTATTTGGAGGGGTGGTCGGGTGAGTGGTTGTTCTATCAAAGTTTAAGATATCCCGTAGCAGTCAAGTAATCGTTCTTTATTTAAAACCAATTATTCCCTCCCTTTCCCTTCCCCTCCCTTCCCCCTCCTTGTCCAGCCTTATAAATATGCCTCATTCACTCATTCATTCACTCATTCACTCACTCACTCACTTTAGAACCATCGTAAGCACCAAGGCAGGACCGACCGCCCACTCTGATCAGCTTCCTGCAAGAGGTGGTCGGATGCGATAGGATTCGGTGTAGGCGTTGAGCGGGGCTTTTCTCCTCTGGGTCAAGACTACGTGGATCCCGGGAAGAATAGTTGTACTCATAACCCGTTGACGTTGCTCCTTTCGTTCTGTTCACCCGTAAATGCAGCTTGTCACCCTTAGACGACCAGTAAGCGGAATTATAGTTGATAAGGACGCCTCCACTCTGTTGCGTCTTCACTATTATAGGTGTTACCTCACACCTGCGGTCCAGTGGGTGCGTGTGGCAATATAACCTAAGGCGATGCAGGAGCCACATGACGCCCAACGTCACTACACCGAACAACACCACCCGCACCCACTCACATTTTATACAACGTCTAAACATCTTTCCTCGTCCAAAGATGGTAGTCATGATCGCAAATGACATTCTAACATATGAGAAAGGTATGTTTGTAGTGGCAGTGGTGAGGGTTGCTGCGTCGCTGTGAGGGCCGAGGAAGTTAAGCAGGTATATGGTGTGGTCTCTGTCACTGCTTACAGGAAAATAAGGCAAATATTCTTTTCCTTCCTTTTTAAATAGTAAGTTGATATACATTTCAATGTTTATACTTTTCCATTGGAGAAGAGGATGCGAAATACACAATGGTTATGGAATTTGATGATGTGTCAGTGACTCGAGTATCGAGCATCATTTCCCAAACCAGCATTCACTGAAATATGATCAAGTGTTGACAATCTGCTAACGGTCAGCATTTACTTGACTATAATTAGCAAGAATGTGCTCGGTCATGCACAGCAGGTAATATCATGGTACTAACACAACCGTTGACCTTGTGTGCTGCTATATTACAGTTGCAAGGTTAAGTAAACGATGCCGAACAGTAAGACCGCGTCGGTAATGTGCAAGAAAGTATTTCCATCGAGTAAATCACTAACTTAGGAACTTCATAACACAAAGAATGATTACTTGGCTGGCCTAGGAATCCACTGCTTTCATAACTTTAATCAATATGACGAGAAAAGTCGAAGACCATGTTTCAGGTATAGCCGGGATAACCCATTCTAGGATTTTCGTTATGTTATGATATCAGTCTGGACAAATGTTGATATTGTCTGCATATGTGTTCGTGGTAACAGATCTAGATGATGTTCGTGTCATATCTGAACTGTAGCCTTGCTTGTACACCTACACGACACGGAACCACAAGTTTTTACGCTTTGCAGTCTTCATATTCCTACCTTGCGTTAGCCTAACATTATAATGGGCATGAATACGAGGATCTGGAAGGTAATGATGAATACTACCTTCCAATAACTAAATTTCATGTATAATATGATGATAGTAAACACTAGAAAAAAAAGGCAGGCCAACAATTAAGTCAGTCATGAACAGTTTTAGTCCTCCGTTTAGAAATAGTGTTTGGCTGTAACAAGGGTTTACGCAATCGCTGCGCAAAGAGTTCATTAAAAGGTCCACCATCAGTGTAGCCTTTTAAAAGAGCGGAGATACATGGGACGTGGGGCCGCTGGGGAAGGGCACGTGACCCTGTCAAGGCTGGGCCCAAGTTACCGCTGTTCCACGTACAGGAAAGCGTTGAAATGTTCCCTTAGGTCTTCCATCAACACTTGGGACTGATGGTTGCAATACAGGATTCTAATGTCCAACATCCATGCCAGTATATGATTTAGTGTTCCAAGTGAGCAAAGTCTCCCGTTGACCTTGATTCACTCTGTTGTGGAGAGTTTACACACCACCAAACCATTATCACTGTAATACAATGATAGTGAGGTTTGCGTATAGGAAATTTTAGCGATGAATGAATAATACCAAGTAAATGTCAGTGGTTAATTGTATATTATGATAACGTTATCAATTGAAAATGTGAAATATGTGACGAAGAGAACAAAAGTAAGGTATGGATTATTTTAGTTCTTTAGTATTAGAAGCCTTGCACGTATATTGAATACAGGAGGTTAACGAATTGTAATGCATTAAGCACGTAAATCGTAGAAAGGCATACTAAAAATTATGCAACCAGCGGAAGATGTCTGTAAAATAATGTACAGTTTCGTACAACGCTTCAGAGCTGCTGGTCACCTGTTAACATGGGGAGAAAGTTCTCAGTCCAGAGACTGCCGAGGGAAGTATTGTGTGCTAGCTGCCTCCTATGTAATGGCAGCTACTGTGCACAGTAGCTCTCTCTCTCTCTCTCTCTCTCTCTCTCTCTCTCTCTCTCTCTCTCTCTCTCTCTCTCTCTCTCTCTCTCTCATAGTGGAAAGGGTGTCCAGAGAAAGTCTTAACAGTATAAGTGATAATGGAGTTGAGTGTGGTAGTGGTGCAGCAGAGTGAGGTGAGCACACGGTGGTGGTGGTATAGGGTGGGCGGGCCAGCTGACCGCGGTCCCCCTGCCCGCCACAAGTGTGTCGCTGACGCTGCACCACTTCCCTCCTTTCTCCCTCCCTCCCTCCCTTCCGCTAACTGGTTGCTCCCATAGAGAGCACCAAATGAGCAAAAAGTGAAGGCTTATTCTTCTGGGTCTGCCGTTATATTCTTCATGATCGTGCCTCAGTAGGATATTTGCGTGGAACGGCAGGATGGAGTACTTGTCCTGCATAGATGTTTTACAGGCCCGGAAAGGGAAACAATATATTTAAATTAACTTGGCTTGACTGATCAACGTAATAACTACATTCAAGTATTGCGTAGAAACTTACACAAAGGTGGCGTATGCCCACGCACTGTATTTTTTTTTTCAGACCTCAATAGCTGTGCACTATTTTGGCTAGTTAAGGGAAATCATTTGTCAATATGTTTTATGAAAAATAATGCAGTTTCTTTGAATAATTATTACTACCTAAAAAGTTAAGTTATTGAAACCCATCACTTATATGACCATGGGGCCTATACCTCACTATAAGCTTCAGTGTGGGGAATAAACTAAATAAAACTATACTTAATAAAACATTTTTTTTCATTAATTGTTTTACTGAACCTCAGAATACATGATCGTTCTCATTAAGTGAGGATATGCGAATGCTGTGAACGGACGAGGCTCCAGCTCTTGGCAAGGCCCTCACCAGCTGGGCCATTTAACTCTACACACATCGACCTTATGGCATGTACACCCGTGAACGAGCGTGATGCTTATTATATATATCTACATAAATACACCAGGCTGATTTACGCTCTAATATAATGCTGCTAGTTACATGCAAATAATAGTGTCTGTTTGAAGATATTAGTTGAATAATATGATATCTCAGTAAACAATACAATGTAGATGAATGTGCCAGAGCTTCACTAAGGTTCCTGTCTTTGTTTACCAAAATACCGTGGCTTTAAATCGACACTAAGGGCATCTGGTGGCAGCAAGTTTAAAATTTAGACTTTTTGTTTATATCGCTATTTTGGTAAACAAAGGTATCATTAAAACTTGAAACATCCATCATTGAATTACATTATAAAATAAAATCTAATATGTCAACTTAGATGCTGACAGAAAGTAGTATGAGAGGAGAAAATCAAGGAAAATAGTGGGGTACGCTCGCTGAGTGGGATTGGCGGGAAATTTGTATGGCATCAGGATTAGATTTTGGCGCCACTTATTGTTCACTGGCGGACTGGCGGCGGGAGGGAGAGTGGCGCTCTCCGCATTTCACCTCACAATTGGAGTAAGTAGCACCTTAGAAGCTTTTTAATTACTTTTCCTGAAGCCTTCACATCTCTTCTTTGGCCGTGGCTATATACATTTGGTGTAGAGTGAAGCATAGGTGTGCAATAGTGTACGGAAGTAAAGATGCAGTTTTGGCGGGCTGGCGGCCATCTCTTGGCCAGCATGGGAGACGCTCACCGACGGCACTGTGCCTCACCTGGATTTTACCGCGCTCCCATCAGCCCAAATACCACCTACTGCCCAGGTGAGGCAAGGAGGGTGGTTGGGGGTCGCGGAGATATCCCTGTGGGTCACAATTTGGTCTGGGATAACCAAACGAATGCAGTGTTGCCGTATCTTGTGGGTCGGATTGTGGCCGTGGTGAGGGAGGGTCGCTGCCGGGTTCCTGTCATGACCACCGGCACCCATCACATCTGCGGGGCCGCCGTGGTCACCAGGGATGCACTAAGGCCCGTGTGTGCCTCACCTGCCCACTGCTGTGCTGGACGCTAGCTCGTGGGCCGTTGATTTAGGAGAGAAGGTGGCGGTGGCCCTGTGCCCTCATGGCCGTGGGGGAAGGCCGTTCTCAGCCCTGCCAAGGTGAGGGGCATTTAAACAGATGTGATGCCCACCCGAGGCCCCAAGGTGGCGGCCACTCAGGTGCAGAGGAGTGTGCACGACTCTCTATGTGACATATTTGATGAGTGGTGATGGTTAGTTAAGCCTTGGTGGCCATGGGTGATGGGTATCCTGAGGACAGAGGCGGCTCGAGGGACAGTAACACTTCCTCCATTCCATTACTTAGCAACAAGTGCAGGTACTCATACTTGACCTTCATCTCGCTACTGCTTCGCCATAAGGAACGTAATTAATTGTTTTAACGAATGCTTGAATTGGGTAAATGATTGGTTATTCAGAAGACTTCAGACAAGAGAATGGCCTCATTTAAGAGGTGCCTTATCTATGAATGTTAGGTGTTGATGTAGTAAGCAACAGTGCACTAGGGCAGTGCTGGAGGCTTTAGGAACAGATAGATGCAGTGTTCAATGAACTTATTTAAAGTCTTATGATATGGGGTTAGGTATTATTTTTGAATGAACTTAGGAAATTACATGACTGGTAATTGATGGCAATTTTTAAGTTTTTACAAAATGTCATGTTTTGTTATGGATTTTTCCTCATTGATGTAAAGAAATGCAACTAACATTCAATGAACATTGGAAATTGTACCTTAAAGACAGGAACAAACTTTGTTGTTGGAATCATCATGAAATAAAGTAGAATTAACAAAAACCTTCACGGTGATGGTCATTGTAAGCATACTTCATTACGTGTCTTCAAACCGAGACTGCTTACACAATGCCTTAAGCCATTCCTTATCTTTAAGCAGTATGACTAGGCATTTAACTAGCCATGCATACCAATATTTTCTACATTCTATGGTATTATAGGACTAAAATTGTTGCAACTATAATTAAATATGCAACTGCACACTAACATTTGTATGTGCAAAATCGATTTATCGATTTTGAGTTAAACTACTTCGGAAAAAATATGAAAAACAATTAATTTATCTGGGTGACAGGAATTTTATGGCATAGTACTTTAGAGTAGTTAATTTTAAGCTAGGAAAGCCTTGAATACTGGAAAGTGCTATGTAATATGAATTTATTGAATTATGTTAAATTATTCTTCAATTTTTTATTATATATATAGTGTTTGTGTGATAGAAGCTAGTTCTGATCCAGTGTACGTGACTTAAGATTAAATTGGTTAGCCATACGAATTTTCCAACCATCTGTTGTTTACTTGGTATGTACTATATAAGTGGTTGTCTGCTTATGCCTCCCAAGGACTTAGGGCAACATAAGATAGCTAAGCCTTTCTTTTTATTTGCCCGAGTAGATAAATGACAATATTTTTTATTTTATTTATTTATTTATTATTTTATTTATTTATTTTTTTATTATTTTTTTTTTTTTATAAGTAAGAATGGAGAAATGCCAATCCCTGAAACCATAAACGAGTGGTATACGTACAGGAATATGAAATGAGAAGAAATAACCCACACAACCAAGGATCTTAGAGAAGGAGATATGATTATTAAAGAGCCATTTAGAACTCATGCCAAAATTAACTTGATTTTTTATTAGCTACATGAAAGAAGAAAAGCTGAATGTACCCTATGAGCTGAAGACAAGTATACATCTATGTTATGCTCTTAAATAACCACGCAAACAAACATTTAGGTGGAGCTGCATAATTTGACTTAAAACATGAGAAATATGTTATGAAGAGAGGCTGGGGGAGGAAAGTTCTTATATCATGATGACAAAATAATGAAAGAGGATTACTAAGTTATGATAATGTTATAAGATTCACATGGATTGGAGTGGTGGAATTTTGAGTTAGTTTGGCCATATTTAGAAGATGGAATTACGAAACCGTTTTGAAGTTGTGAGATTTCAGTGTTGCTATTTTTGTTCAGGGTAAATAGAGAAGTTAGTGAAAGTTTTGAAATACAGCTTTTTACCAACATATTGATCTTGTAATCAGAGATGAAAGCTAAATTTAGTGATGCTGATGGTAGTGGAAATGTATATGTATGAACTATAAGTGAATAATAATTAGTAGTTAATTAAGGAATGGAATGTGGAGTGGTTTAGGGTGTCGAACATAGTGAGGTAAGATAAGATGTTTTGGCCACAGAAAGAATGCCTGAAAATAAGATAACAAAGAGAGCACTTTTTTTCCTTCCCCAACAGTGTGAGGGCAGCGTGTAGCCCGAGGGTTGCCCAAGAGGGGCCACTTGTATGTACACACACACACCTTTAGGTAAGTAGTGGTTGGTGGAGAATATATATAGATAGATTATTATTAAATTGTAAAAAGTTCACCTCGATAATTGTAATCTAGTTGAGTTTGTGTAAAATGTTTTATGACAATACATATTACATTGTATATAATGTATGTAATGTATTACATTGTATAGAATGTATGTAATGATTGCAGGATTGCACTTGGACTTAAGTACAGATTTTCCTGTACTTGTACTTGGAGTTTAAAATGTTACTCGTACTTGTACTTAGACCCAAAGTACTTGAAAAATACCAAGTACATTCAAGTACAAACAAGTACATTGCATTTAATCAAAAGTTATATACTATATATAGATTCTAGCAAACTTTGTGATGATATTATTGGGTAAATATTATATAACCAATAGTATCATCACAAAGTTGGCTAGAATATACTCATTAATGTATATACAAAAACTACTAACTCTCCTGCTTTACGAATCTGTGACAGGATTTTTTTTTTATCGCAAAGTACTTATACTTAAGTACATAGCAAAGTGACTGTATTTGTACTTGAAAAATATCCAGGTACTTGTTCCTAAGTATAGTCGCCTGTACCTGGAGCCAACCCTGGTTGATTGTATGTAATGTTCTCAGGTATATGAGCCATGGAGAGTGTGGGGACACCTTCCTCTGGAGGGTTGTCAGTGGTCGGGGGCACAGTGCTGAGTGTATGTGATGGCCTCACCTACACCCAGCTGCTGGACCATGGCTATGGCCTCACCCCTATCACCCCCAGCAACTCCCAGGAGTCCCCCTCTGTCACCCCAGGCCGCACACAGGCAAGTTGGAGAGAGAGAGAGAGAAATGTACTAATTGAGAGAGAGAAAAAAAAACTAATTGAGAGAGAGAAAAAAACATTTTTTAATTGAAGGTATTTGTACCCTAGAGTGTGAAGCGGCGCCTGGTGTTAGAGGAGGGGGGTGTTGATGGTGAGGGCTTTAGAACCCCTGTCAAAACCCCTCGACGTGCCAGGCAGAAGTCAGTGTCCTCCACCCATTACACTTCACCGTCCAAGGGAAAGGCGCCAGGTAGGTGGTGGTGGTGTTGACTCATGTATCTAAACCTTAATGATGTGCAAAGTTTACCCTATTAGTTTTATTGTTGCATTTTTCTTAATTGTTCCTTCAGCCTTTGTACCTGCATGTCGTTAATTAAGGGAGAGGTAATTAAGGTTTTGATGTGTTTTTATGTGCTGTGAGAAGACATGAATGGTTTAGTGTGTAAAATTTATATAAAACAGTAATGTAATGTAATGAGGTTGTCTTGTTACTGCTGGGTGCCGGCTGCATAACTTTAGTGTATTAAGGAAATATTATGAAACTAAAGCTGAGATCAACATGTCTTCAATGGTCTTCATCTCTCCCTTTTTCTCTCTTTTCCCCTCCCCTCCTAATAGCTTTCTTAACAAGAGGGGAGGCAAATGCACTTCATCTATCCATCTATATACACAACTACTGTATATGATAAATAATATACATTCTTTCATAAACTGCATACTCAAATATATTTGCTTTGGTTTCTGCAGCTGTTCCTCCAGCCCCCTCCCCAGGCAAGACATCCCGTTATGACACCTCCCTCGGACTCCTCACTAAGCGCTTCGTGGACCTGCTTCAGACGGCTCCTGATGGCACGGTGGATCTGAACAAGGTAAGGCATCTCGGCGTATCATTTTGTACTTTGGTGCAATATTTTTAATGAATCCACACTTCATCATCCTTCGTCCATATTCATCATATTTTTCAATGACTTAAGGAGAGAGAGACAAGTGACCATTTACAGATTACTTATAGCTAACTATTCTCTTCATATACTCAAGTTCTCTTTTTATGATTCATCAGTAATATGAAGCTGAAGTCACAGCTGGCAATTGACATTCTATAGACATCAGCCTAAGAGGTGATGAAACTCGACCCTTACTGTCTTATTTTACTCAGCTTATAAGGATAGGGTTCTGTTTTGGAGGTAAAATAGACTAAGGGATATGTATAATTTGATTCTAATGGAAATTCCAACCCAACTTTTGTAGAATGAATGATGAATGGTATTTGGGTATATAAGATGTGTTCATGCATGCAATTATTGTACTTGATTGTTTTGGGTTAAGATGATCAATTCCAAAGTGTCTAATAGTTTCTAGTAGACATATCAGGACCTTCCACAGTAACTTGTACATATTTTCATTGCTTTCCTTACATATAAGCAAACTTCATTATCGGAAAAAATGTTAGGTGTTGCATAGTGTTCTTGAATATGTTGGTTGTAGTTGTTATTGTAGCTGAAGGCTTTACATTTTCTTTCAACAGGCTTCTGATATGCTGTCAGTTCAGAAGCGAAGAATATATGATATCACAAATGTGTTGGAGGGCATTGGTCTAGTCAACAAGAAATCCAAAAACAACGTCCAATGGTTGTAAGTTGATGTTCTTTACACACGTTTGTATAGTAACTTAAGTTCATCAAGCCTTTCATTGTGTTGACAGCCTCGGGAGTGGTTTGTTCAGTTCATCTTTCTATCTTGTGGCCCCGACTCTATCTTGAATAGTTTAAACCTACACCATTTTGCATGACATTGTATTATATATCAATACCATTTAAAGGAACTTGAAGGAAATATCCATAAGTGGTATACCCATAAGCTATATATATAGTTAGATAATTTTCAGTGAATATACTGAGAATAATTCACATCTTGGTTGGATTTTAATGAGTTTTTGCACTTTTAACCAGACCAGTAATTGCATGTTTGGCAAAAAAAAGTGCCTCCATGTGCCGTGTGTCTGGTAAAGCAATGGAGGAAACACACGAGATCAGCAGAGTTTCCTGATGCTTTGCTGGTTGTGTTTTCTTCTACAAAGGAATGCATTCTTATGTAATAGTGAACAGGTTGAAGTTGATTTCACATTAAGAGATATATTACCTGTCTTGGGGAGTGGTGTTTGTCAAAGGGAGGAAGTTTGTGTTGTACAGGCTAGTGTATGCATATCAATGAACATGTATATCCATTCATTGCTAGGGTTAAGGGTGTACAAATGCAGTAATGGTTTGTGTGTGTGGATGTAAATGTTAAAGGAGTCATGGTGTCTGTGTGTGAATCTATAAGCTCTGTTTTGTTTATAGGTGTACAGATGTGTGTGTTGATACAGATTATTTTTGTGTTGCAGAGCGGCCAGAGTGAGTAGTGAGGATCTCGGGGAGGAGCTACACGACCTGGAAGCAAAGGAGAACGAGCTCGATAACCTTATAGAACAAGCAGGTACGGAGTGGTTTTAATTTTAACCCCAGACTGTTTTTAAACTTACTGTGTGCAGTCTGTGAGGATTGACCATCACATTTCTATATATATGGGATACATTTCTGTTGAGGTTTATTAATTTATGATAAGATAAGACAAATTTATCCTGGTTCATGATCAGAATCAAATTGGTCTGCTTTTGAGCCATATTTATTGTCATGTAAGGATAAAGCTGCCAGAACTATTTATAACTGAGTCGTGTTTGGTTTTATTTAGCTCTTACTATGAGTCAAAATAGATAGATTATTACGTTTATTTTCTCCATGTTTGTTTGAAGGTGTAGTGGCTTTAAGGTGCATTCCAACTCTGCTTATCCAATCTGATTCAGTACCACATTGACAAGTGGTATTATAGTGATGGAGTTGCTTCCTTCTCTTACAGTAACGTCTTCACACATGTTTTCATTCCTCATATATTCAGATTTTTCTTTGTACACACTCCTGATTATCTTTTGTTGTACTTCTTCCAGACTTACTGTCATAACCACCTTACACCAGGGTAGGTACCACAATGGCTTCACGTACAGTACTTACTTACTTACTTACTCCCCCTTTGCACACTGGTTCCTTTGCACTCTATAGATAACCTACCAACCATGCTGCCTGTCATCCATCACTACTATTACATCTCCATTATAAAGAGTACAGCTTGGGTTGGATTCCCCTCACATGCTGGACCTTCCTCCCTTTTTGTAATTACATTATATAATATCCAAGTTTTTTTTTTTATGTTTTTGTTTATTTATTTATTAAGATCCTAATATTGAATTCCTCCTCCCACTCCCAACTCTCCCATAATTATTGGAACCTTGTGTTTTTATTTTATTTTCATAAATTTGTATGTTACATCCCTACAAACTAAACATTCTGGGATTCAGCTTTGGGGTTGTTGGGTTGTGTCAAGTCAGTCTATGGTGAAGAAGATGGTCTGAATGAAACAGAAGTTGTGTTTCAAAATCAATTTAAAATGTTCTCTTTCATAATACTTCAAAACGAGTAAGCCTTTAATATCAGGGAAATTAAGATTAACATGAGTTTTGATTCATACCTGACAAAACTATTTTAAATTTCATTGATAATTTGCAGTGCCACATGGCATAGAATTAGATTTAGGCTTTCTGCAGATATTAAATTAAACACAAGAATAAACTTCATCTGAAAAAGTACTCGGACCATTTATTATGCTTAACAGTTAAGTAGATTGGTGGGATAGTGGAAATCACTATAAAGAAAAAAATATTAGTGTTATTTTCCCGAGTGTTGGCACAAACATCTGTCTTTAGTTATCCAGACAATTAATTACAAGATGGTTATGTAGCCATCTGTGTGCCGTATGTCTGGTAAAGTAATGTTAGGGAAAGGTGGTTCCATTGAGGCTAAATTGGCCTTGATGCCATATCTTTCTCCACACATTCATTTATGATTTATAGGCTTTAGTAGTACCAATATCAGAAATCAGGTTTCACTAATATCAAGTAACTCTTCATTAGATTGAATAAATTGTGAAAGTTTCACACACATACTAACAAAAGAAACATTGCAAGGTTTGTAAGATCTTGTGATGGTTGTCAATGATGGTACAAATTAAGAGAATTGTGAGGAACAGTTACAGATGACCAGAACACTTCATCATTGTTTGATAGGTCGAGGTACTCTGCTGATTTGAGAAATTCAATAATCCACACAGGGTAGAAATGTATATCATATGTATTTTCATGGTTGATGCAGAGTGACTGAATAGGGTCCTTTTATTATTGGAGGTATCAGTGATCACCAGTCATAAACATCGGCCATACTCATGATGTAGGTTTTTCGTTGATGTTCTATAATTGTGAGCCCAATGGCGTATCATTATTAGATGTATTAAGATTGGTCAGTGATTCAGTACATTTTCTGGTGTTTAAATTATTGTTATACTTTTTTATCCCATCACAAGTTATAATGATAAGGCATGATAACCAAAAGCCTGCATAGTGTTGATCTTCTCAGCTGGTCCCTGTGCTAGCAGATGGTGTCCACTTTTTTGTGTAAGAAATAGTTACAGGTTATGATTATGTAATGAATTTCTTCCTGGCATTAACTTGAAAGTCAAATTCTTTCATAATCACATATTTTCATTTTTACAAACTTTTGACTAGGACTAATGTTTCTGTTTTGTACCATTTTCATTGTAGTAATTTGTAATTGGTGAAGAGAAGGAATAGACTTTTGTAATGTGTAATTATATTCTGCATTTATGATGTGTGTGTTCTTGTGATTTTATAATAATATCATGTAAATGTAGTGTAGTAAATGAGTGTTAACTTTATGTTTCACATTTATACTTCCTCAATTTTCAGAGAAAGACTTGAGACAATTAAGTCAGGACAAGAGGTTTGCCTATATCACCTACCAGGACCTGCACACCATCAGGGATTACAAGGACAAGACTGTGTTTGCCATCAAGGCGCCACCCGGCACGCAGCTACAGGTTCCTCAAGAGTTGAAAAAAGAGGTACACAAGTGGAGATCAGTTCTTGAATTTATAGTAGAAGAGATGTTCAACTGAGTACCATGTTTTGAGAAAGGGAATCTGATAGCAGAGGATACATATGTTTATGTGTTGCTTTTTGTTCTCTTACAGGGTTGCATACTCCATTTAAAGAGTGATAATGGTCCTATAGAAGTTTACCTGTCAGAGTCTGCCATAGGAGATAGCCCTGCCAAAGAACAAGCCTGTAGACCGAGTCCTCTTAAAGCCTCTACGTCTGCAGCCAACACTCCCAGGACCAAACTGAGGCCCACACGGACCAAGGCCAGCAAAGCATTACTGCAGACACACAAACCTATCCTTAAAACACCAAAGAAGGTAACATTCACAAACCTTCAGAATACTCTTACCATTATTTTCTATATGACATGACTGTTTAGAATTATTAGGTTTCCAAATATCGTGGTATTCATGTGTGGTGTGTTTTTTCTATTTAGGAACCAGTGTCACCTGCGAAAGTTGAAATTAAGACAGAAGTACCTGACCCAGATCAAGAGGACCTCCTGGGAGCCTCTTCCAGCTTGGACCTTAATGATGAGGGTCTATTCACTGCCCTTATACTGGGCTCGGAGGATGTTGGGCCTGTTGACCGCAAACCTCAGACTGAGAACCAGGGTGAAGGTGAGTTGTCTTGGGTCTGTCTTCATAGTTTAAAGACGCCATGATTTGTTAACTTCGCTCTATGTGAAAACTGAAGTGTTCCATATTTCTATTGTTTAATCTGTTAGACCACATAATTATACTTAGTATTGAGCTGCATATGCTATGTCAGCCATTATATAAAAAAAAATATGGAAGATGTTTAATTCTGCTTTCTTCTTCCTAATTAATGCTTGTAAGAGCCAAGGTGTCATGATTCCTCTTACATTTCCCATGTTCATTACAAATCTTGAAGATGATTACCAGGATTGTGAAACTTTTGAATAGAGCAATTTGAACAGGAACTGCAGGAACTATCACTGTGGTATGTCATTTGTTTATATCACAGTGTTAGTTACCTTCAGGTCCTGTTCTCAAGACAACTGTGAAGGGCTATTGTAATGACAGTATAGAAGCAAAGGCGGTTGATAGTCTGTTGTTTCTTGGGAGAGGTTGATGACAAAATGGATCAATGACTAAAAGTAGCATTGTTGGAAGGTTGCCTCAGTATCTACAGAGCAGAGAAGATGAGTGTCAGGTTGTGTTGGATCCGCTGGTCCTGTGATGAGCAGCCATAGCACCAGTGGATTCAGCATGACTTGGAACTCAGCACCAACACATCAACATCACAAGAATGGGAGAAGGCATAGTAGCAAAGATGACTGCAAATCAAGATGTTGACAGTAAAATAATTACTGAAGCAACTTTACATTTTCATTATTTAAAGTTTGATAATTATAACTTATTTTGTGTTGCTTACAGTTTAATGATTAAAACTTTTTTGTATTACAGGAATGTGAAGGGTTTTTCTTAGGGAAGTAAGAGATATTAATTGTCAATAAATTCTTGTGTCTTCCTGATGTCTTAGTGAAGCCATCCATTGTTGTGCTGATTTGAATGTTAAATATTATGTATGTGAAGAAAGTCAACTAACCATTGATATTCTCATGAGTGGATTGAGACATTAGCGCTTATCATCTATGGTGTCGTGAGCATTTGATTCTTGTGTTGCAGGCGAGTCTGAGGACGTGATGATGGGCTGCACCTCGGGCTCCCCCCTGCCCTTCCTCACCCTGGAGCCTCCCATCTCAGACACAGACTACAACTTCTCACTTGACATTACTGAGGGAGTGTATGATCTCTTTGATTTTAACTTCTGACCAATCGAATCATAGTCCAGGGAGTGTTGTCTTTTGTAAAGAAATTAGATCTTGTTTCTACACAATTCTTCCTAAATGCAGTTATGTTCTTAACACTTTCACCTGCATAATGTAAACTTTCAGACATTGTCTGGAAATGTAGACATTTGTAGTGTTCTCTCACTCCTTTATGAGAAGTGTTTTAGGCCAAAGGTTGGTTTTGTTGGTTTTTATGCCTTCATAGAATCCTTTTGTTCATATTGTTTCTACATTTTAAAGTTATTTTCAGCAATAAAGTATTTATGTATGTAAAGACTTGACTGACCGAACATGAACAAACCTGAATGGGTTTCTAATGTGGTTTCTACGTGCTCGAATGTGATGTGATGCGGCAAGAAGGCAAACATTTGCTGCGGTGCATTTTTCTGTAAACTTGACTGTTGAACCCCAAATACCTGTGAATAACTTGTTCATGACTGGAAACTTGCATGTCAGCCCCATAGTACCTGTATTCTGGTGACCAAGGGCTGCCTCCTCAACTGTAATGGACCCGCATTAATTGCAGCTAATGTTGCATTCCTCGTGAAATTCGATCCACAAGATATTTAACCAATTATTTTTATGATTACTTTAGGGGTCAAGTAGTAGTGAATTATGTTTAATATTTTTATTAGGTAATTTCTTTTGTTTGCTTCTTTTGATTTGTTTGTTTCAGATCTTTTATATTTTGACTTCTTAAGTTTGGTAGGAATGGCAGGTTTAATTTTATTTTCTTACGTTGTGCTAGAATTGCAATTTAAGCTTTAATGGTCGATAAACTTGGCCTATGGGTGCAGAGCAAGCCATTACTTCCATCCATTCATTTGCTTATCAAATACACCAAAACCACATTATATATGAGTAAATGAAATTCAGTGTGGGAGTAATTATTTGAATAGAGAAGATAGGGATGCATTGTGGAGAAATTTTATTTTTTCCTTCCCATTGTTTATTCACATACATACCAGAACAACTGAAAAGCATTACTGCTTGACATTTTTATTGTATCTAAAGTAAAATTTTGTCTTGTGATGGAGGTTACAAGAATTTACCACCATAATCCCTGCAATTTGTAAGAGGCAACAAAAGGTATGGGGCGAGGGGTCTAGGAAGCTCCTCCTCTGTATTCACTCTCATGAAACACAAGGCACAGGGAGAAGGGACTGGGTGGTTCTGTGGCACAGTGCTCGGCTTGTGGCTTAAAGGTTGGAGTTCAGTCCTGGCTCATGGTAGCTACTTGGTGAGAGGGTTAGTGCTCTTGTAACCCTTGCAGAACTATGTAGTCCAAAGGTACCTAGTTCGGTGGGGGATTATTTCACTATGCTGGCACTGCCACAAAGAATGTGAGAGGGAAAAGCATGGCACTCACTGTCACACATCACTTTCACCTCCACTACACTGTCACTTGTCACTGTGTCTCTGTGGTGCAGTGGTTACCACGTCTGACTATGAATCCGCTGGTCCGAGTACGATCCCGGACAAAGGCAGGCGGCACACAGCTCACCCAACTGTTCATCCTCCCAAATGGGTTGGTAGATGAATGGGTACCTAGGGTAACCTGGGGAAGGTAAATGTGGAAAGTAGGATGTCACAGTGGGCCTGTGTCCCGGTGTAATGGATTAATTTCCACCAAAGGCCAATGTGATGGGAGATGAGCTCCTGCAGCTATAGCATGTGCCCCCACTTTACCTTACCTGTCACTGTCAGTGTGGATGTTATCGAAGCCTGTGAAACCCTGTTGTGCTCCCAAGTACTTAAACTGCCTCACTGCCTCCACTTTCCTTAACATAATCTTGGACTGTTCAATACTTTATGCCCTTACTCTATGATATAAGGTTTTATGGAACCAATCACTTCCTCTCTAACCCTTTCCAAAAGTATCACCTTGTTCCTAACAACACACTTTCAACATCCTTCTTTTACATTTATCTATTAATCATCTGTATATCTGATGCCTATTCCTAAAAACTTTCCAGGGCATAGTCATGGCAGGAGAGTTTTTATTCTCCTTTCTCCCTTTTCTCTTGTACTCTAGCTCTCTTTCCATTTTACTTGGGTTCGTGCTTTTATACTCGCCACATCTACCATTCATGTGCACTGTCATCTCTCTTCCTGGCACTATGTGGCCAAACCAGGCTTTTCTCAGGTAACACTCCTACTGCTTGAATCTTGGATCTTGTCTTTCATTCCACACCCAGTCAGACATTTTCATTGAATTGTATGTTGCTTCAGCCCAAGCATATACTGTTGAGGCCCTCTTGTAGGTGGAGTGTGTCTTCATCACCGGTGACTGGACGACTGACACTGGTGTAATCAGCAAATGAGGAGAGGAAAGAGAGTACTACCCTCTCGCCAATGTCTCCCATGTGTATTAAAAAGAGCAGTGGGTAGAGAATGAACCCTGTGGTACTCCACTGACTACATCTGCTACTTAAGATTTGTATCCATCTATCATGACTGATTGGGTCTGTCCTGTGAGGTGGTGGTTTAGCCACAGTCCCAGTTTCTTGTGAACTTGATTTTATGGAATAGAATGTGATAGACCTTGTCAATGGCTCTGGCAAAGTCTAAAAATGTGACAGTCACATTTTTTCCTTCCCAGGTTTTGTAGTACCCAGTCATAATGTGCTAGGAGTTTTAACAGGCAGGACCTCACCTTCCTGAACCCATGCTGATTATCACTATGTAGGGTGTGGGCTTCCATATGAGCAATGATTATATCCATGGCACTTGCACAACTGCCAATTATGGATCCAAGTAAGGAGACATTGGTAGAAATATGTTAGTCACATAACTGAATTCACATTGTGCAAAGACGTATAATGAGGTTTTGGTGTATATAAAAATTTTATTTGCTTTCCATAACTATAATGTGCCAATCAAATTTTAGCTACGCACCTATTTTAGAAAGATGTATAATTTTAAAATGTTTAACCATTGCAATCTCATCTTTAAAAGACTTATCTAACTAGTTGCCTTATACCAGAACCAAATCTGATCCTTTCCAGTGATGGATTATATGAAAAAAATTAATTGAACTTTTTATAAGCAAGATGGGTTCTTGGGAAAAAATAGATATAGAGAGCATGTTTCATAAGGGTTAATGTATATGCAAATTAGTAATGAGCAGAGGCATAAAATGAGTGACGTGTACCAAAGTGAATCTTGATAAATGTTCTTTTTACACAAAATCTGGGCCCATTGGACCCCAAGGTGGCCAAGATGTATGTACGGATGTCAGGTACATGGTGGAGTGGGTCAAAGGCTTGAAAGTGATACTTTTTTTTTCTGTAGTATGTCATGTTTAAATCTAAAATAGTGCTGATGCTTTTCAAAGATGTGTGTATGTTTGCAAATTTATTTAATTTACACCCATTTTCACTGCCATCCATATTATGGTGTCAATTAAATGAAGGTAGTGGAGGTATTTGCGTGGTGGCATCCTATGTTGAACCACACCATGACCCACGACTCACCAGGTAGCCTCTGACAAAACGATTGAACTTATGTTTGCATGTGAAAAATGTGTATTATTTTCAAACATTTTGCGGAATGACACTTTTCTGTGATGAATTGCAGTTGGTGATTAACGACATGAAATTTCTTATTTTGGTCCTTAACTCATTGACAACATTACACAAATACTAGTGTTTCCTTTTCATACGTGTTGGATTGCTCATGCCTAAGGTAGCATCATGAAAGATGTTTCTAGAGTTCATGTTTTGTAAATTCATGGTTTTTAAGTACAAATTATATTCATTCAGTGGCACAGCTGTGAGTAGAATGGTTGTGTGGTGGTAGACCTTGTAAAGTGACTTAATTGCTGCCTTGAACCAAATAAAATTTGGGTAAAGCCTCTGCTGTAGACTTCACAGAGTCAGGCTTCTCACAGCTGTGTCTTGTAACACATTTGTTAAAAAAATGGAAATAAAAGAGATATATGAAAGCTGCAAGTATACCATACCTTGCTTTGCATGCTAACATTGCATCCTTAAACGTACTATATGAAATATTGCATTTGTACTTTTATATACAATTAGTTATTGCTTTAAGGATTCGCATATGTTTCCACTGTCTTTGTTTCCTCTTTTCAAGGCCCAAAACCTTTATTTTCTCCACTCCCATCTCTAAAGGCTTACCTCTTACTTATAAAAAAAAACAATGATTTCTGTATTTGCAATGGTCGCAAAACTCCAATTCTTAGTGAGGGTGTTGGCGAGCCATGCCGTGGGTATAAAAAGAAAAGGAAAAAACTGACAGGCAATTTCGTTGAGAACATTACTATACGTATACATCATAGGCCGAACCACTATATACTGTTTGTTCTTTGCACCTTAATCATCCCCTAAAAAAAAAAGTAATCATGCTCATGCTAATCTGCTTCATGTCGTTCTTGGAGTAACAGTGTATGACAAAGAAGCTTCCTTGAGCGTATGGTGTTGGGGAGGGCACGTGGCACCTCTGGGCGTTGGGGGGTGGTAGGGGAAGGTGGAGTGGCTGGGTGGGGGTATCCTGGGGAGTTGTGGCTGTTCTATAATAGGAGTAGGGATAGGAGAACAGTGAAATGGAAGTGGGGGGGTGTGAGGGGTACACCAATAGACAAACCCCCATACTTGAGGTCATGGTGGTGGTGGTGGTGGTAGGGATCACAGTCATGGCTTGGTGACCCCGTGCATTATAGAGGATTCCATAATGAGGAGGAAAAGACAGTTTTCCTGGTGAGAGAAGAGAGGCAGAGGGGGAAGGAAGAAATATATGGAAAATTGTATAATAGTTAACTTAGCATTCTCTCTCTCTCTCTCTCAGCAAACTTGTGTCTCAGTCTGTATTCCTTCAAAACAAGTTCACAATGGATTATCTTCTACTTTATTGACTTCATCTGGTAAAAAAAATAAGCTGCATTACAATATATAAAAAGCACAACTTCCTACATCACATCAAGATCAAGACTAAGACACCTCACAACAGCGGCAGGTGTCACCGTGATCAGTAGTGTTCCACCAATCGGTGTATTACAGGTAGCACCATGGCCTGGCTGCTCAGGTAACTAATAACTATACATCTATATATATTTTTTAAGTATTCCCTCAACATATAAGGTAAAGAGTCTCCATAATGACGTGCTGAGGGTAATGTGGGAGATCAGGAAAGATTCGAAAAGATGTGGTATGTGTGGCTTTGTGTTTTGTTTTATATTATATTATTAATTTTATAGTATATGGTGTGTGGTTTAGAATGTAAATGTAAGTGTAGATGTAAGGGTAGTAAAGGAGGGGGAGGGGATACTTCAAAAAAATATATATTGGTGATAAGTGAGTGTAAGATTACCATGAAACTTTAAAATATTCAAAGTGCTTACAGATACGGCAGTCGTACCGCGTTATCATTCGCTATTCGTGCGGCCTGTGCCATATTATTGAGCTAGTAAAGCATCTTTCAAGTTATGTTAGGTTATGGTTCGGTTGGTAAACATGCATAATAAGACCTTCTGCCCTTTCATTCCTTCCCTACATACCATACATAGTGTACTCAACACATCTGTGAAGGTTTCAGGCGGCGCTCACCATTATTTACCTCGCAAAACGTCTTTGAAGTTATGTTAGATTATGTTAGGTTGGTTATGTTAAGGCTGTTAAGGTTGTTAGGTTATGTTATGGTTAGGTTAGGTTCGGTTATATATAATATTTAATGAAAGAATATATGGATAGGAATAAATTTAATTCCTTTGTAGAGCCGTGGGTATAAAAAGAAAAAGAAAAAACTGACAGGCAATTTCGTTGAGAACATTACTATACGTATACATCATAGGCCGAACCACTATATACTGTTTGTTCTTTGCACCTTAATCATCCCCTAAAAAAAAAAGTAATCATGCTCATGCTAATCTGCTTCATGTCGTTCTTGGAGTAACAGTGTATGACAAAGAAGCTTCCTTGAGCGTATGGTGTTGGGGAGGGCACGTGGCACCTCTGGGCGTTGGGGGGTGGTAGGGGAAGGTGGAGTGGCTGGGTGGGGGTATCCTGGGGAGTTGTGGCTGTTCTATAATAGGAGTAGGGATAGGAGAACAGTGAAATGGGTGGGGGGGGGGTACACCAATAGACAAACCCCCATACTTGAGGTCATGGTGGTGGTGGTGGTGGTGGTAGGGATCACAGTCATGGCTTGGTGACCCCGTGCATTATAGAGGATTCCATAATGAGGAGGAAAAGACAGTTTTCCTGGTGAGAGAAGAGAGGCAGAGGGGGAAGGAAGAAATATATGGAAAATTGTATAATAGTTAACTTAGCATTCTCTCTCTCTCTCTCTCTCAGCAAACTTGTGTCTCAGTCTGTATTCCTTCAAAACAAGTTCACAATGGATTATCTTCTACTTTATTGACTTCATCTGGTAAAAAAATAAGCTGCATTACAATATATAAAAAGCACAACTGATCTTGATCTTGATATCACAGGAGGTCTGGGTTACCCCAAAACCAGGGGTGGGATTATCGAAAGCTCGTAACGGCCGCTAAGATCATCGTAGCGCCTACGATAATCGTAGCACCCTCGTAAGTCGCTAAGGTGTATTTTCAAACAAATGTTACGATGATCCATCCGCCATATTTGCTCGTAGCGCTACGATTCCTGGCGAGCACCCTTAAGCTGATCGTAGGGACGCGCAGTGGAATTGAATTGAAGGTTTCTCCAATAAACAACCCGTGTATATGTCTAGTGATGCTCGACTTTGTTTATTCTGTGAACGAAGATGGAATTGCAAGTGCTTTTATAACATGACTGACTTTACAAAGAGCGATGAGACGTGAGAGGTCATACACAGACAGAATATATCCATTTGCGTAGTGACAAACGTTTACTTATATATTATAGATTTCCCAGACAAGAACTCCTTCATTGGTGTGCTAGACTAGAACCACGAGTTGGACCAGCCACAAAAAGATCCCGTGCTGTGCCATGTCATTTGCAGGTGTTGATAACATTACGATTTTATGCAAGTGGGACATTCCAGAGTGTGTTGGCAGACACAGTAGGCTTAACACAGGGGTGTGTGAGCAGAATAATTAACAGAATGACATACGAGTTGTACAGGATAGCTCTTAGGGAAGTTATGATGGCCAGAGGTAATTAGAAAATGATAAATTGGTAAATATATCGATCCGGACATTCCCTCTTATAACCTAAACATAACCTAGCGTAACCTTACTTAACTTAACATAAACTAAACTAACAACTGCTCTACTCAGAAAACGGCCGCCAGACAAAATAAAGAAAAGAAGGAAATTTAAACTGCAATCTCTGATATTAAACTGATTAATATAGGTAACCTAACCTAACCTGTTCCACTCACATATGGTAACTTCTTTAATGGTGGGGAATTATGACACACAGTCACACTTTAGCATTCCCCAAGGTACCTACCATTATCTTATCACCTACTTGGTTGGGGGCAAATAAATCACAATAAGTTATAATCCTGTAATAGCAAAATATTTCACCATTTATCATACCTATACAGTACTATTAATGATAGCATGAAAAGAAAAGGACATTTACAGACAAAAAAAAAAAAAAAAAAAAAGGGAAATATGGAAATTAAATATGAAATCCCTATAGTGTGCTCTAGATGTATGACATTTTGCTTTTTATGAGCCTTAAGGCTGATAAAGGTGCAGACGCTATTTCTTTTCGTAGCACACGCCATTTTGGTGAAGATGTAAAAATTTACCGAATAGAAATTGCTATTGTTTCAAAAAGTGATGACCCTATTTCTCCTCTTATTCCTTCTGCTGTGTATTTCCTAGCACTGGAGTGTATTTGTTTACATTTTCAGACTACATTGTGATTGGCTCCCACTTCATGAAATCGCTCTTCTGATTGGTCTAGCGCCAATCAGCTGAGCTGCATTATGGACGGTCGGAACGAAACGGAACGGGTTTTACGATTACATCATTACGATCATCGTGAGCTACGAGCGTTGCTGCGAGCTTTAGAAACTACACCTTAGCGGTTATCGTAGGCCACGATAAAAGATGGCCGCTACGAGCACGTAACCATGATCGTAGCGGCGTCTGGCTACGATCTTTCGATAATCCCACCCCAGGCCTTTGAATCGGCAGCACCTGTGAAAGAAAACAAAAAAAACACAGCAGAAAAAAAAGAAAAAAAAATATTCAGCAGAATTACTTCTTAAATCTAACATTCCACACTTTTTCAAGGAATTCTTTCACAGCCTCTATCATTCGTCCATTTGCCACACCATTCAGTCCCAACAGCAGCACCATCCACTCACAACCAGTCCTTCCACCCACCCACCAACTTCCTACATCAACATCAAGATCAAGACTAAGACACCTCGCAACAGCGGCAGGTGTCACCGTGATCAGTAGTGTTCCACCAATCAGTGTATTACAGGTAGCACCATGGCCTGGCTGCTCAGGTAACTAATAACTATACATCTATATATATTTTTAAGTATTCCCTCAACATATAAGGTAAAGAGTCTCCATAATGACGTGCTGAGGGTAATGTGGGAGATCAGGAAAGATTCGAAAAGATGTGGTATGTGTGGCTTTGTGTTTTGTTTTATATTATATTATTAATTTTATAGTATATGGTGTGTGGTTTAGAATGTAAATGTAAGTGTAGATGTAAGGGTAGTAAAGGAGGGGGAGGGGATACTTCAAAAAAATATATATTGGTGATAAGTGAGTGTAAGATTACCATGAAACTTTAAAATATTCAAAGTGCTTACAGATACGGCAGTCGTACCGCGTTATCATTCGCTATTCGTGCGGCCTGTGCCATATTATTGAGCTAGTAAAGCATCTTTCAAGTTATGTTAGGTTATGGTTCGATTAGGGTATGTTAGGTTTGGTTCGGTTGGTAAAAATGCATAATAAGACCTCCTGCCCTTTCATTCCTTCCCTACATACCATACATAGTGTACTCAACACATCTGTGAAGGTTTCAGGCGGCGCTCACCATTATTTACCTCGCAAAACGTCTTTGAAGTTATGTTAGATTATGTTAGGTTGGTTATGTTAAGTTATGGTTAGGTTAAGGTTGTTAGGTTATGTTATGGTTAGGTTAGGTTCGGTTATATATAATATTTAATGAAAGAATATATGGATAGGAATAAATTTAATTCCTTTGTAGAGCTCCTAAGAAAATACATCAGATAGATAATCATCAATGAGACATATTATCTAAGCAATATATAGATATAATGTTAATTTGATCTGCTTTGCTTTCCAGACTAGTGTTAAGTGCAGCCCTGGTTGTGTTTGTGTGTGCTGTGGACCGTAACAACTTCAAGACATGTCAGCAGAGTAGTTTTTGCCGGTGAGTCTCACAATAATACTTATAATACTTATCACATCACTAACACTTTTATTTTGTGGTATTTTCATCACAAATACAATGTTACTGAGACTTACCTGACTTCCTTCCCTCTTTCCCATCAACAATTTTGGAGACTTGGCATGTGTACGCTTTCCAGTAATAGAAGAACAATGGGTTTTCAAAATTTAATCTATTGTGAATACAGAGGAGGGGTTTCCCAGACCCCTCGCATCATTCCTTTTTGTTGCCTTTTATGATATGCTGGGAATACGGTGGTAGTATTCTTGCAGCCTCCACCACAGGGGATAAATCAAACCATCTGACCCAGAGTTTACAGAAATACAGTAGTCAGTCAAGGGATTTTGATTGAATTTAGGCTTCATTACTTACCATTTTGCCATCCTGTGTAGCACATGTGATTCCACCGTGAGAGTAGTTAGCACATTCTTAATTTGAGAGGCCAGATAAACTTAGGGTATATAGTGCAGTGCAGCAGAAAGATTAAGTTGAATTTAAGCAACAATACTAATGAGGAAGTTCCGTTCAGGCGCCACCGAGCTGTGCGTCCAGATGAGAGTCCATACGTGCTGCTGGAGCCCACACTCAGCATCACAGATAAAGGTGTGTTGGGTGACCTGCTCAATGAGAAGACAAGGATACACTTCACACTTGAGTTGTATCCACTTGAGGATGGAAAGCTACGTATCAAGATCAATGAGAAGAACCCAATCAGGCCGCGGTTTGAGGAGCCGTATGCCATCGTGGGAGGAATCCAGACCGAACCGTGAGTTACTCCTTCAGACTATGGGGTAATTTTAAGTAAGTGTGTGTGTGTGTGTGTGTGTGTGTTCTCTCGGATATTCTGCTTTTGAGGGTTGTTGACCTGGTATATAGATAGATAATTGTAAAATCTTGGAAAACATGGCTTCCAAAAGAATATTATGGTCTGTCTGTCTTATCTCTTGCGTTTTATACACTTCATGGTTTGTCAGCTACTCTGGTTAGTGTTTTCATCTGTTACCGTCCATACATTTGGTGATCTGTCTTTTCCATCTTTATTTTCTTCTCTATGGTCTCTCTCCTTTGTCATCTCCAACTCTTCAGAGGTAAATATCCTGTGAAGAATTCTGTTTTTGCATCGCTGTCATCATTCTCACATTTAAACTCCACTAGGGATGATTCCGAGGACGGTCACTTCATCCGCCATCGCAGACGTTTCGCAAAAAAAGAGATTAAAACCCCTGAAGTTAGGTGTGTTGATTACTACCACCACCACCACCACCACCACTGTTACTACTACGTACTAACACGTGTGCTGCACTTAGTAGCTAGCCTGCTACCTGTAATGCGACATAGCTACATCACAGTAGAGAATTGAAACTTTTGCACATTTCTGATCCTCTCTTTTTATCTGTTTAGTCGGATACTCTTTGCCATGATTGAAAGTTCTCCAGCTGTATGTTTTCCGAGTATAGAAATGACCTTATGCAGCCATCAGTTGTTGTATTCCTTTGAATTTGTTTTGTTTACACACACTATGTCTTCTTTCATTACATATTACACTGTTTATGGAATTCATGGGTGGTTCTGTATGACTAAACCTTCAAAGTTTATATCACTGCATCCTAGTTTCCCTGTTGACTCAATCCACATTCCTTTTCCTTTCCTCTTCCTCACATACAGTTATCTTTCACAAACACAGTGATTTTCCAGCTCGCCTTCTCATTGAAAATTGTAAATGTATCTCTTTTTGATATTTCACTCTGAAATGTATTGGATCATTATCATTCTCACCATTTCTTCTCCTCGTTCTCCTCCTCTTCCTTATTATCACCAACTGTAAGAGAATGTCCTGCTAAATCCTGTATTTAGACTTGGGTGACTGGGTAACACAACTCTGCACCACACACACACACACACACACACACACACCTTATTCTTGGTTCCTCATGGCAGGTTTAAAGTGGTGGATCGCTCCAAGGAAGGCTTCACCCTCACGTTTGGGTCCAGCCGTGCCGTGGTGAAGGCCAAGCCACTCAAGATTGATGTGTACAGTGGTGACACTCTTGTAGTCAGTGTCAACGCCCGTGGCCTCCTCAAGTTTGAACACTACCGCAACAAGCCTGCAAAGTAAGTCCACAACAGCTGTGAGAGGAGAGTTTTGAAGACTGAATAAAGTTTGATAATCACTTTAGGTTGGTAGCATAACCACGTGTGATGCACTATAATCAGTCACACTCCAATGAAGGTGGCTTAAGGGAGGATACCATGACATGTATATGCAACATGAGTGGTGGTTATGAAATTATATGTATACTATCATATGTTATTTCAAGAATTTTTATGTTTTTGATGGTATAAAATATTTTCCATCACTTGAGTGTAACCTGAGTCACAATGTTCCTCCGAATAGTGAAGAACAGGCTCCTGAGGGAGAGGAACAGGGAAATGCTCCTCCCTTAGAGCAAGAGGAGGACATTGATGGCCTATGGGAAGAAACTTTCAAGAGCCACACAGATTCCAAGCCTCATGGACCTTCCTCTGTGGGCATGGACATTTCCTTTGTGAATTCCAACCATGTGTATGGCATCCCAGAGCATGCTGACAGCTTCTCACTCAAGGAGACCACGTGAGTATTCCCTTTCATCTGTTGCATTGGAAAGTGAAATGTCTGAATGATGAACTGAAAGTATAGTCCACGTAAAATTGTCATACATTATTATTATTATTTTTTTTTATATACACTTTTGGATCCATCTATAAGGAGATAAGGTATAGTAGAAGTGTGTTTAAATGCAGTAACTAAATGTTATACTGTTGGTGCAGGTCAACTGAGCCCTACCGCCTGTACAACCTGGATGTGTTTGAGTACGAGCTGGACAACCCCATGGCACTGTATGGTTCAGTGCCAGTCATGATCTCCCACACCCCTAAGCACACAGCCTCCATCTTCTGGCACAATGCAGCTGAGACTTGGGTGGACGTCAAGGTAAGGAAGGGGACATGTTGCACCAAGATGTAGATGCACCTGATATGACATAATGTGTGTGTGTGTGTGTGGTGGTAGTCAAGCAATGAGAACAACACATCAGTTTAAGCTGTAACACTTAAAGATGAAAATAGGGTTGTTACAGAGTGGCCATTACTCATCCCACAGAAACTCCCTGAACGCAATGTTGTGTCATCCATCACCGGCTTCATCTCAGGACGTGACTCTGACCCACCACAAGTGGCCACCCATTGGTCCTCAGAGTCAGGGATCATTGACCTGTATGTAATGCTTGGCCCAAGACCCATGGATGTGTTCCGCCAGTATGGGGCACTCACAGGAAACTTCAATCTTCCCCCGGTAAACAAGAATACCATCATCATCATCAGCCTCCGTGATTCCATTGCATGGGCTTCTCCCATTCTTCTTCACTCATTTCTATTGGTTGCTTCTTTTTTAGGCCACCCAAGCATAGCTTCCTGTCTCGTTTCTCCATTTAGTTCTCTGTCTGCTCTGCCTTCTTACCTTCTTCCACCAAATGAATAATAATTTTAATTGCATAGATAGAATGGCCTTCATAAATGTATCTGAACATGGATATCTTATGCATATTTAATTGATGCACTTTTCTTCCTTGTAGCTGTTCAGCTTGGGTTACCACCAGTCCCGCTGGAACTACAATGATGAGGAGGATGTGAGGCAGGTGAACGAGAACTTTGACAACCATGACCTTCCCATGGATGTCCTCTGGCTGGACATTGAACACACTAATGGCAAAAGGTATGTGTTGCATAGTGGTGGGAAACTAATGTGTCTAAGGAGCTTATCAATCATCATCATCATCATACTCATTTAGTTAAAAGAAACATTGATTAGTTGCACACTGAACAGAGTATTATTATTCCTCACTTTCTTGCACCAGATACTTCACTTGGGACCAACACAAATTCCCTAACCCCCTGGAGATGACTGCCAACCTCACAGCGCGGGGACGCAAGCTGGTCACCATCATTGACCCACACATCAAGCGTGACGACAATTACTTCTTCTATAAGGAGAATCATGACCTTGACCTCTTCGTGCACACCAAGGACGGAGCGGAGTTTGACGGTAGGCTGTGTTTTGTTGATTCAGTGAAGGCTACTCACTTAATGCATGTTAGGAGAGACTCAGGGTAAGGTCTGAGTGTCATTATGATACTACTACTACTACTACTTAAAAAAAAATAGTTAGTACCCAAATAAAGGTGACAGTACTCCTTTCCCCAAAAAAGTCATTAAGAAAGGAGGAAAAGTAAGGGAAGGCAATGATTACTGGAATGTATTGATAATGTTGTAACTTGAATGTATTGGTACAGGTTGGTGCTGGCCTGGCTCCTCCTCTTACCTGGACCTGACCAACCCCAAAGCACGGAAACACTACAGTGAAACCTACAAGAACAACTACCAAGTGAGTTTCAAGTGTCCAGTGTTTCTCTTTGGGGACGGTAACAAGGTCAATGCACTGATCAAAATGTGAATAATTTACCTAAGCTTGGCAAGTCAGTCACTCAAAACAATCGTCTTATTAATTTACCTTTTTCATGAATTTCAAAACACATAGACATACAGAAAGAATGAAATAAAGGAAAACATCCAAAATACGTGTAAAAAAAAAATTCTGCTTTCTGTTTTTCCTTGCCACAGGGCTCTACCTTGGACACCTTCACGTGGAATGACATGAATGAGCCGTCAGTGTTCAACGGACCCGAGATCACCATGCAGAAGGACAACCTCCACCCAGGCCTTGGAGTGGAGCACAGGGAGATACACAACATTTACGGCATGCTCTTTGTAAGCTGCTCTCATATTCATCGTCATTATAACGATCACCATTATGTTATTGTCATACTGAAACAAGATATTGATTGGGTTTAGACTAAAGGAGGAATATTGCAGTTAAAGTCATGCTCTTCTGTCACATGCCATAATATTTGTTTAGTAGTATAAAAAAGATGCAGCTTTGGATGGGAGAGAGACAGAGAGCTTGAGAGAGAGATATATATTGGAAACTTCCCGAACAGCACCAGTCCACCTACGAGGGTCAAATGCTGAGGTCAGAGGGTAAGCTGCGGCCATTCATCCTGACCCGTGCCTTCTACTCGGGGTCACAGCGTTCAGCCTCAGTGTGGACAGGTGACAATACAGCTGACTGGCACCACTTGCGCATATCTGAGCCCATGGTGCTCTCTCTTTCTGTCACTGGCATCACACACAGTGGATCAGACATTGGTGGATTCTTTGGCAACCCTGATGCTTTCTTGTTGACCAGATGGTACCAAGTATGTTATCATTATCCTTCATTTGTCTCTTGTATTGATATGTCGTGGATGAGAGGATTTATCACCTGTTAAATTATTATCTTGCCTTAACAGATTGTACAACCTTCCTGCTGATAGAGTTTATATAATAGTCATAATTTATAAGGTGTCGTCCATCAAGAATGTATAGCATGGTTTTACATCACTCCAGGCAGCAGCATTCCAGCCGTTCATGAGAGCTCATGCCCACTTGGACACCAAGCGACGTGAGCCTTGGCTGTTTGATTCTGAAACTTTGGGCATCATTAGGACGACCTTGAAGCAGCGTTACCAGTACCTGGCCCTGTGGTACACCCTCTTCTATGAGAATGAGTTGACAGGTGACTCACTACTGTTTCAGATGTTAAGGAAATAGAGAACTGGGAAAGACAAGGTTATAGGTAGTAGTGTGCTAGTTAGGCTTTTGGAGAGAATTACTCAAAGATAGTTAAGTAATTAATTTTGTTATACCATGATTGCAAGGGTGAAATTGTAGAATAAATAAACTGAGTAACTGTAGTGGTCCAGATCAATTCAAAAGCAGTTTTGATTGATACTGATATATTGCAAATGATGGTTTTGTCTGTTACGGTCATAAAGCCAGACATTGTTGAATATTCATAATTAATACTAAATTTGATACAGGTGCTCCCCCCATGAGGCCCCTGTGGGTGGAGTTCCCAGAGGATGAGGCTGCCTTTGACATTGACTACGAGCACCTGGTTGGTTCATCCTTATTGGTGAGGCCGGTGGTGACAGAGGGAGCCTACACTGCCTCTGTCTATTTCCCACCTGGAGTGTGGTATGATGTACTGGATCGCACCATACACCACGGCCCTCTCACCGACACTGTGCCTGCCCCAAGAGACAAGGTGTGTGTCTAATTTGTTCTTTACTACTGCCTTACCACACGTTTCAGTCCCATACAGTGTAGTTGGACAGCTACTCCTTTATACAACCTCTTTAAATTTATTGTTTGTCATGTTGCAGATTCCTGTCTACCAACGAGGTGGCACCATCATTCCACGCAAGGAAAGAGGACGGCGTGCCTCCTCACTGATGAGGGATGACCCTTACACCCTGGTGGTGGCCCTGAACACAGAAGGCAAGGCTCAGGGTACACTCTACATAGATGATGAACACACCTTTGATTATCGCCAGGTGAGCAGCAGCCTCTTAACATGTTCAAATGTTTAGAAATTATAAAGTGTTACCTTTTTGGTGTTTGTAAAGTTTATTTCTGTGGCAATTAACCATGATTTATTTATATGTCTATCTGTGTATCTGATGTCTGTTTCTAAGATCTCCCCACGGAATGGCCACAGCAGAAAAAAATTTCATTTATTTCTGTCCTTACATTCCTTCCCTTCTTGCATTTTCTACCTTTCAATTGCTTTTCACCTCTTTCTCTCACATAATCCATCACTTTGTCCTCCCATTCCACTGAGGGTTGTCCTGTTGCACCCACCACCTCCATCATTCTCACTTACACTATCATTTTATTCTCTGGGATACAGATGAAGTATAATTTTGTGGCAATCATCTTCTCAGGGTAAATTCCTCTACATTGGACTGTCGTATGAGAATGGAGTGTTGACTTCACAGCGACTGGACCCGAATGGTTTCTATAAGACAGGCTCATGGCTGGAAAGGGTCATCATTGTTGGACTTGACAAGAAACCAACCAAGGTCACCTTAAGCAGTACCTGTAAGTCTTTCCTTATTTGTTGCCAAAATAGAGGAGAAAAATCCTTGAGGTGAATGTAGGTAATAGCTTTTTAAGCTATCTATAGTATACCTGGCTTGTAGACTTTAGTTGTGTTGTTGTGGGGAGCAAGTGCATCCTTACTACATTTTCTAACATTGTTGTTTCATTCCACCGTTGCAGCACACGGCACACAAGCGCTTGAGAGCTCCTTTGAGAATGGCAGCAGCAAACGTGCGAGCTACCTCACTATACGCAAGCCAAGCATCAACATGAGAGAAGATTTTACCATCACCATTCAATGAGTAATGACTAGTCCAAATTAGTATGTAGATGTATGATCTTTTTTTAATTTTTATTATTATTGTGGTTTCTCAAGGTATAATTATGTGTTGTGAATGATACTTAAATTGGTTTTCTTATTCAATATGATGTGCAATCTTTTTTCCCAATTTAGATGTCTGTTGTGCGGGAAGTTATTGAATGGATAAGTTTTGAATTATGAGATGTGTTATGTATCCTACAAGTATTTACCTACTTTACCTAGTTGTAGTATGCAGGCCCTGAGGTACACTCATGTGGTCCTGTCTCCATATCTACGTTTGTGGAGGAATGTTGATGTATTGAGACTTTTTTACAGACAAAACCACCATTTTTTGCTAACTATTCATGAGATTTTAGACTAGTTGTTTGAAAAGATATACTATAAAAAAAAGTGGTGTGTATAGGACATGTATATGTATGTATTTATAGATGTGATATGGATTCATACACATACAGTACCAACTTATCTATATATCTATCTATACCTCCGATGCATTGTCCTCTTCCGAGGACTTCACTCAAGGGGGCGGCCATGGCAAAAAATTCACCATCTCTTCCTGATTGGGGTTTTCCTCACTGCATGGTCAAGGCCACACCTGTCATCTCTCTTCCTTCAGTACTCATTCACTCTGTCCTACTACTTTTTGGTGGCCTCCCTCTTGCATTCTGATGGCAGCTGGCAAGGCTGGTGTAGCTCTCATTCCCCGAGGGACACGGGTATTATATGGTCAAATTAATATAGAAAAAAAAATGGAAAATTACAGGAAGAAATCAAAGCTAAATTGAAAAAGTTGGAATCAGACAAATTGACATAAAAGAAAAAAGTACACAATTGTACTCGCCCTCCAATTTAGTTCCACCGCCATGATAAGAAAATAATCTTTAAAAAAAATTTTAAATGGTGGTGGTGTACCTGAAGAGTGTGGGGCAGGACTTGACTACTACAAACCATGTCTACGGTAACCCACGAGGTGTGACTGCATTGTCAACACCACTGATGCAGCTTTATGCTGTGGTACCTTGACCTCTTTGGTTACAATACTGCCATTGCACAAATACCATACAGGCACATAATGTGATTCTCACATTTGATAACTTGATGATGTGGCTGTTTGCATGGCTGAAAGGGTATTCATTATTATGCAATAAATCTAGATGGAATGAAATACCTACATGGCATGATAGGAGATGTAAATGCTGCTTCAGGTGCTGGTGAGTGAGGTGAAGAAACCACCACATTGTTTGAAATCAAGAAACGTGGTCTGGTAAGCTCGGGACCCCTTCATGTCCTTCAGGATGATGAATCTAAAAACAAAAAAAAGTAAGATTGTTTTTCAAAAACAGGTATGGAGTATTCTTACCTAAAGTTTTTAGAAGTGGAATTGTTGTTTTGTAAATGGTCCTAGTAATAATCTAAAGACATTTGAATTAGTATGGTGTAACAAATATCGCTTGTGCTCTTGAATGTAAATGTTATTAAATCGGGTTTAGTATCTTGGGAAATAGACTCCAAGTGTCTGTCACAAGTCACATTCCAGAAGTGTATGTGAGAATGCACAATGCTTTCAAGAATAAAAAGTTTTTGTTTTTTGTAGTTTTATCAGAAATGTTTCTAATATATAGGCATGTCATGATATCACATGGCATGTATGGTTAACAGTGAGCAAGCACTGCTTGGGAACACCAGTGGTTACAGTGTATTTAGAATGCTTTGAAAGTTTTAGTTCATATTTTAGTCTCGCCCTTACTTTCCTGCATCTCCAACGTGGGACCACGTGATGTAGCTTATTATTATTATAACCTCTACCACTAGTACTACTACTGGACGTCTACCTTAAGTAGTTTACTTCAATACACCTCATAGCCCATAGGGGGTGTGCGCCAGCAGTAAAGGATGAAACCGTAAAACGTAATACTGGAATGTGAGAAGTATGACAGTAGTATAATGGAAATGATGCTTGTGATTCTGACTAAAGCAGGAAATTAAATGAATGAAGTGATTGGAAGGAAATGAATGGGAAGGTGAGTGTATGGATGATTGATAGAGTTGAGTGAAAGAGTTCCTGGACAAAATGTGTTACGCTATAATGAGTAAGTTATTTGATTAACTTTTTATTTCATGAGATACCGCTATACAGGTTCGAGTTATAAGGAATTAATTAAATTTAAGTTACATGCATGAGGCTCCTCCTAGTTGTTGTTGTTTTAGGGCTGCGAGGATCCCTTGGGGAACACTATGAGCCCCTCCTCCTAGTCCTCGGGCCCCCTCGCGGGACTGTCTGTTTGCTTTGTTTACCTTCAAGTTGAGACGGCAGGCACTCGCCGGGCGGCAGATACCACCACTCCCCAGTCAGTCAGTCAGGCAGTCACATCCTTGCATTACTTTAACAGTATGTATGCCTGAGGTGTTTTTGAGCCTAGAACACACTAGTTGGTATAAGGAGGGAGTAGTAGTGATAATGGAAGGATAGACAAGGAGTATTATTACGCAGGACTGAAAGAATACTACCAAATCTTACTTTACTACTACTGCAAGTCTAAAATTCTTAAGGTATTTCTGCGTAACTACTGCTCGGACGATATTGATATAAATATGAAGTGGTAGATACTATACATAGTGTACTCAACACATCTGTGAAGGTTTCAGGCGGTGCTCACCATTATTTACCTGATAGGACACGTGGAAATGGGTACAAGCTAGAAAAACTTAGATTCAGGACAGACATAGGTCTTGAGTCTTGAGTCAGGTAATCCCTAAAAAGGGAGTGTCGCTGTCCTGGGATGTAGAACTTGTCTTCTACAGGCACTTCAGGGTAGGTAGATATTGGTTCACTAACAGAGTGGTGAACGATTGGAATAGGCTGGGTAGACACGTAGTAAGTGCTGAGTCAATAGATAGCTTTAAAAGACGGTTGGATCAGAGTATGGATAGGGATGACAGGTGGGATGGCTAAATATTGGATTATTCTAAGGGTGGGGGGCAAGGAGCTGCCTCGTGTAGGTCATTAACTGACCTCTTGCAGTCTCCTCATTTCTTATGTTCAAGTTATGTTAGGTTAGTTATGTTATGGTTAGGTACGCTTTTTGTTCAGTTATATAAGTTTTTTATATTTTATTACCCAAAAGTTAGGCATTTCACCCTAGATTTTTTTTCCTGGATTGCCATATTGTGGCCTATATTTGATTATAGTAACGAACACAGCCTGAAACCTTCACAGATGTGTTGAGTACACTATGTATAGTATGTAAGACTTCATATTTAAATCAATATCGTCCGAGCAGTAGTTATGGAGATTTACCTAAAAAGGGAATGAGTGAGAGGTCTGAGAAGCCCCTCTTCTATATTCTTTTTTATATTCTCTCCTATGAAAAGACAAGGGACAGAGGGGAATGGGAGAGTAATGTATCCCCAAACACTAACCACGTCTTGGTTACACCTCTCAAAGAGTAATTTAAGCCAGGTATATATTTATTGATCAATTATTATGTAAACCCACATCCACCATATAGTACATTTTTACATTTTATTTTATAGATATTGTTATTGTAAGTATTTTTGATAATGAACTGGATTGGCTTTTGGTCGAGTGGCTCTGTGGTACGAAAAAAAATGTAGTATTTTAGCAGAATTATATGTTCTGCTATGAAAGAGTATCTTCATAAAACTTTTCTACATCCTCGTCTTATCCTAATGCTTGTGTGTAAACCTGTATGATTTTCACCTCATCAAATGTATAGATAGAACAATAAGAATTTCAAAATGTGTTAAGGGATTTTATGACAGAAAAATCATCCTTCCCTGTTTTTTATGTCCTTCCTAATATAATATCTTTAAAATCTCTTATCATAAACTCCTACATGATGGGCGGTGTGTGAAAATATCACTTAATAGCTCAGGTAATGAAGAAAATAGTAATTAATTTGTGTTTTGCAATGCAGATGTTTCGTGCAGCAGCAAAACAGACTCAGCATGTGGCATCAATAGGAGGTATCGGGGTCAGACACAGGTCATATTACTCCCGGAAAACCAAAAAGATCATATGGCAAACACAAGAGAGGACAGTTCCCAGCAACCAGCCAGCTGCTTGGTCCACAGGGCTGGTGAAGCACCCTGCGCCTCTTGACTGTCCTGTAGGCAACAAAGACAATTACCCCAAACCAATGCCTGATGGAGGTATTCAGTACTTTGGGTTCCAGTATTATCCCAGGTAAAGATACAGGTTACTACTGAACAAAACTACCAATAGCTTTAACTACAGTATGTGATGTATTGTTATAATCATGTTTTGCTGCATTTTCTGTAGTTATGTAGTTGTCTGATTTTGACTTCCTGTTCTGTGTGGTTCAGGCATCCTGGTGAGGTAGACCCACCCTATGAACCCAGTCCCTTGCACCTGGTGACTCGGGTGAAGTGCCTCAAGAAAAAGCCTTGGTGGGATAGGGAAATTATGCAGAAACTTGGACTCGACGGAAAGGTGTGGATGCTATATCTCTCTCTCTCAAAATTTAATTGAATATAATTTAACATTGATGAAGAATTACTTATGGATGATGTGGTATGTTTTTTTTTCCCATGTTGATCTAGTTTATTTAAAGTATTACTGCACTCCCAACCTCCAGCGAAGTGATATTAAAATCGTGAAGAACAGTCCGGACATCAATGCCATGCTGTGGAAAGTGAAACACCTGGTGAAAGTGACGCCAATCAGACTACCAACGACCGAGGTGGATGATGCTGACCCTCGCTGCTGCTTCCTGAAGGTGAGCTCTTCACTCATCATGTTTGGAGAGGCTCACTTTGCCTTACTGTGTCTTATGAGTTATAGTCACCAAGGATTAGTTATCAAATTATGTTATGTTCCCCATTGAAGCCAGTATGATGTGTGATAGGAAACCATTGGTAGTAGGATGAACTCTTTTATTACATACATTTTAGGGAATGGTGATGAAGCAAAGTTTTTTGTAATTCATGTCTCAGTATCAATGAAACATGGACTAAAAGAAAACTTACTACTCTAAAACAAGCCTTTTTATTTGCAAACTCATCACTAATTTCATTATCTTCCCTTTTTGCCATCTTCACTTATCCTCTTGCATCCACAACCAACGTTTTAATATAATTCAGGTTTGTCAGACTGTCCCTGTATAAAACTTGAAATTCCAGCTGATTTATGACATGGCTACCCTAATAAAATTAATGATCTCTTCCAAAATAATAAATAAGTAAATAGATAGATTAATAATGGCTTGATTTTACAGGAGGATGGAGAATTTTCCATCACTCCCACAGTGCGGGTAGACGATGCCAGCCTCAAGGAAGACCCAAAGTTTGTTGCAAACAAGTGGGACAGAGACTTTATTGACCGACACACTCGCAAGAAATGGCAGAACCCATGGCAGTTGAAGCTGTGTTAGGCCTGATGGCTTACTGGTAGTGATAGTTTAGATTTATGGAGAGAAATGTAGATGATACATTAAAGATTTCATATTATCAATATATTAGTTGTTAGAACCAAAGGTTCATATTTGAAAATACAGAGGACCAAACTCAGATAAAATGTAATGTTGATATGGTTTTCACATTATCAATAAGTACAGTGAATTTTTTTTTTTTTGCAATATTGAAATGTTGATTTATTAATAACTCAAGAGATTAAGAATATTGATATATTCTAACCTGAAATTGACTGTACTAAACTGTTTGTAAATAAAGTATATATATGAACGGCTACTTTGCAAAACATCTATAAGATTCACAGTCACACGGAGCACAAAAGTTTTGGAGCTTGCCACGCCACACTACAAAAATCTATTAATTCTTTGTCATTATTAACACAATCATGCTTGCTATCCTTCCTCCAAAGAATGGCTGTATCATGTAGAAGTAGAAGCAAGGAGCAAGGCCTCTTGCTCTAGCATCAAGCTTGGCCGTGAACCTATCCATGTCACACCACATGGCACTCATCTACCACACTACTCTTTACTATAAAGAGCCTCATGTCACAGTCACTCGGTAAATGCATTTCATTGCTGACCAGTGACATTCCACACCTTACACACGTAAGTCATGACTTACTTTATAGGCAGTGCATTAGACCAAGCACAGCATATCTCTAAGCACCTTATAGTTATGGAGCCAATGTATAATTTGGTTGAGAACCTTCAAATAAATAGCATATCACAAATACTAAACAATACACTACTGTAGTCTATCACAAATGCTGAATCAACATAACAGGATTCCACAACTCTGCTACTTAGCAGTACCAAGCACCATCTCTAGCAACCTGGAGCTCAACAGGTTAATATTCAGTATATACAACACATATACACTAGTTATAATATCTTAGTGATAACGTATCATTAAAAAAACAGTCGTATTATCACATGTAAATCTAGCCATGCTGGTATACTGTAAATATCCCAGTTTAATATTAGTAATATATGATCACAGTCTCACCGAGACCAATTTCTAAGACAGTGTGTTAACAAACACACTAATGGTATGATTTAATTTGCATATAATACATATTAATGAATACAGTAAAGTCACTTGTTAGTATGGGAGAAGGACCACATTCACCTGAAGAGCCATGTTTACACACCTACACAAAATATTTACCAGCAACAATGTATTAGGAAACATGACATTCCAAACACTGTGGAAACATTACCATTGAAATTTACAAATCCTATATGCACATTTAACGTATATTTACCATGCTGACATCCACCTAAAGGCGGATAACTGAAACAAGGTGCTCAGATCCACACCCATGCATACATACACATGCACTCCTCTCCCTTAGCCACTAGATCTCTAGAGAAAAAAAGATTGTTCAGTCTTCCTGCTCCCATTGCGTGAGGGTCAGCCACTCAGTGGGGCCAGAGATCACTTCGGTGTCAGGGCCTGACATCTCCAGCTGCATCCCTCTCTCCACTTCAAAGAAATAGAAGCTACTTTTATGGGATTAAATTGCAAGTCTGACTCCAACAAATTAGATTTGTGTTGTCCTGATGTGCACGGTCATGGAATCCTTGAAGGAAAAATGTAGCCCATTAATATGTATATCCCAAGGTGTCATATTTTCCCTAGAAAATTTAAATGTAGGGAACTAGTTTTCATATGTTTTATATTACAGCTTGTAAATAACTAGTTTAACTAGTAGATCTAATAGCATGCCATAAAGTAATGATAAGCACATTTCAGTTGCAGTAGAGAGAGAAAGACAGCTCCTCTGAAGGTGAAATAAAGTTCCAATGACCTCTGTTGGGGTGAGGAAAGTTTGGGTTCATGCAGAAGTACCTAATTAATTGTGATTTGTTTTATTCTTGGTACATTATTAGCTATTACAGTTTGATGACTTAAATGGTGCATGACTGACTTTCTGGCCTAATTTACTGAACAATTTACTTCCTCGTTGACTAATGGTTTCTTGGATGAATTACTCCCTCCTGCTGCTCTTGATGTAAAGGAATGAGAAGGATTGGAAGTTACTACAGTGTACAATTAATAATTCACTCTAGTTAACTTCATGCTCATAATGAAAGCCCACCTTAGATTGGCCCATTCCAAAACTATATCAAGATGGTAGGAAATATTAATCCAAAAAGAATAGGAAGATTCAGCCTCTGTGTTCCCTCCCATTGTTTCCATACCACAAGTTGATCGATAATGTGATGAAAATAATAACAGTGATATATTTCTCAACATTAACAAGAGAAATCATTGCCATTTCAGTCATTCCCAAGACCTTGTATAACATTTGTTAATTCTAGGTTATTTTCCTCATCATTTTCCACCACGTTCTCCTCCTCTTCCTCCTCTTCCTCCTCCTCTTCCTCTACATCTTCCTCCTCCTCGTATTCGTCACCTTCCTCATATTCTTCATCGTCATAATAGTATTCGCCATCCTCATCTACAACTAGGGTCATGTTCATAGTGGGGGACTCTACTAGCTTTGTGTATGGATCAAGCTCATAATTGAACATCAGAAAGTCCATTAAGTACTTGTAGTAGAGTTGTTTCATCTCTGTTAGCGTGAGTTGCGAGTAATACTTTTTGGCCACATCTGAGGTCTTGTACGTTTGGTCAGTCCGATGAGACCATTGGATCTTCACCTTGTCTGCCACACCACGATGGTACAGGATGAAGTTAGAGTCTTGGCTGAGTGTTTCCATCTTGGCTATAATGTCATACTTCACATGGCAGGGTGTGCACAGCAGGGATATAGGCCGCCAGTGCTCATCATAATCCTCCACGTCGGTGTCCAGAAGGTATTGAACAAACTCTCTGAAAGTGGGTTCCTTGCGTTCCTGTTTCTGTTCTGGATCTTTGCTTTCCTTGATGCTGGACTTACGGTACACCTTGACAATCTTCTTGCCGTACATGGAGTAGTAATATCCACCCCTGTAGGGAGGGAGAAGAGAAGATTAACTACACACACCTAATCATCAATTATATTATGTGCAGCTTTTTTGGGGGAGAGGCACTTAAATGTGAGGGGCTTGATGTAACATTCTGACTGTGATAACATAATACTTTTTTTCTTCTTTAAACCGGCAGACATACACCCACAATACTGGACATACCTGAACTTCAAGTCTCGCTCATATTCTTCCAGCTTGTCCCTGTAGGCAGAGAGAATCCGTTCGAAGGGATGGCGTGCAATCTGAAAAAAATGGGTCCATAAATGCACAGCAAAATAGTGGAGGTGGGGATGTGAGGGCAGTGTTTGAATAACAGGCTACAAAGTAGTCAATAACACACACACACAGACACACACCATAAACTTCATAGTGATAGGCATGATCCGCCGTAGCTGCGGGGCGGGCATCATTGGGTACTTTTCACGCAGCAGCATATGTTGTTTCGAGAAGTCACGAAGCTCCTGGTCCTCTGCGCCCGCTAACTGCAAAAATAGTATAAATAATAGTATTAGTAGTGGTTTTTGTAATTGTAAAGTAACTCATATTTTTTTAACAATAATAAACGAGAGGCAGATTGATAGAGAAAGAGAGATAGCGTTAAGAGCAATGGATGACCCGGCATAGGAAGGGAAGAGGAGTATAGCTGCAGTAAATGTGACCCACCTGCAGAAAGGCATAGAGCCAACTGGTGCTGGCTGCTTTGGGCACCTTACACCAGGTGAGAGTGTGACGCATGTCCACGAAGATCTGATGGAAGGATGACCTGAGGAAAGGTGGCGTTAGGAGGCGTCTGTGTACTTTATTGGATTCACAAAACCAAACACACACACACGCACACATACACATATACACACACCTTTTGTTGATCTGCCATAGTCTTTCCAGCTGGGAATGTGAGAGTTCTAACCGATCCTTTAATATAACTTCCTTAATCTTATCTCCGGTTGACTTTTGCGCAGTTTTCAAGAACTTTGCCTTAGTAGTGTAGGCACCCCACGCCGTGCACACCTGCTTCAGCCATGCACGCCGCTCCTGGTACTCTACTACTTGTACTTCTTCCTTCGAGCGGAGAACCTGTGGGCGAGGCAACAAAATGAGATGAGGAAAAGGGAGAGGAGCTTACATAGTAGTAGTAGATAAAGAAATATGAAAGATGAAGGGAATCATTGTTATTTAAAGTGGGTCATTACAGGGAAGAAAAAAAAATTGAATGATTTAGTTTCCTTTTCCAGCCTGAAAAAAAGAAAAGAAAACGTGGGAGGGGAAGCAAACCAATTGACACAAGGATATAACTGAAGAAGGCCGAGATATAATTACATGTAGATATATAAAAGATACAATAATAATAATCTTAATGGATTGATAATGTAGGCGTATCTAGGAAAGTTAGGTTAAGGGGAGGACTTTGTGAATAATTGATAGGGTGAAGGGCTGATGGTGGGGATAGGGGAAAGAAGTGTTAGTGGGGATAGGGGATAGGATCTTTGTAAGGATAGAGGAAAAAGGATGATGTTGGGGATAGAGGAAAAGAGCTGTTGGTGAGGAAAAGGGATAGTAAGGGGCTGTTGGCTGGGATAGGAGATAGTGGATAAGGAGCTGTTGGCGGGGCTGATAATAATGTAAATAAACAAGTATGCCTGGGAGTATGAGAACTGACATAGGAAACGGTAGTAGTTCTAGACAAGTTTGAGGTTGGACGTTAGCAAGTAACGGCGTCCAACTGGAATTTACTAAGGTATTACTTCCTATAAATCACCGTTGAATGAGATTGTGTTGCAGTCCACTTTGAGTACACGTGTATCGGCGTATCAATGAAGTATATTTAACAACTCAAGTCTCGTGTTTACTTTAGGGAGTGTGAGTAAAAGTGAAAAATGAGATACCGTCGTTGGTGTGTCCTGTATTCTACAAACACACACACACCTTCCTCTTCCTTCCATTCCATAACTTCTCCCCACAATGAGGTGCAAAGAGCTAATCACACATCGCCGATTACAATGTTTAGAAGAACCCTTGAGCTAAGCATGTGGAACCAATTTTTTTTAGCACATAACTGGCATAGCTGAGAGCGAAGAGAGAAGCCTATACTCTGAGGGAGGATGACTAAGAGGACAAGAAGGCATTTATAAGGTTAACAAGTGTCCTGCCTTTCTCTGTTTGTAAAAAGGCGGAGTAGACTAAGACAACTACTTATGTGCCAATGCTCCTAATGGGAAGAGGAAGGGGCGGGGAACACGTGAAGAGAGAGAGAGAGAGAGAGAGAGAGAGAGAGAGAGAGAGAGAGAGGGAGGGAGGGCTAGAGGCTGATTTTATATATGAATGGTGACAGAAGAGGAGAAAGCAGGGATGGAAGGACTGAGGGCACTGTATGGGAAGAGGAGAAGGCGAGGATGGAAGGAATGAGGACACTTGTAAGGGGAGAGGGGCCAAGGAGGGGTGGGGAAGGGAGAGAAAAGGGGGACTAACGGGTGGGCTTCCCCCTTACCTTCCCTTCCCTCCACTACACCCCTTAGCCACCACATAACAGGGATAGGAGGAGGAGGAGGAATGGTAGGAGTGGCAGGAGGGGGAGAAGCCATACTTTAAAAGAAGAAAAGAAAAGGAGGAGGAGGAAGAAGAAGAGAAGCTACAATTTGTAAGTAGGAAAGGAATCATGAAGCACAAAGGGAAGGAAAAAGAGAGAGAGAGAGAGAAGGCAATAAGGTATGCGAGGGAGGAAAGGGGTTAGCAACTCTCTCTCTCTCTCTCTCTCTCTCTCTCTCTCTCTCTCTCTCTCTCTCTCTTTCTCTGTATCAGTGTTCTAATCAGCTCTTGACGTAGTAAGGAGATCGAAGATGAATGGAAGGAAAAAAGGAAGGAAGGAAATAATCAGAATAGGATGCGTGGGAAGGAGGAAAAGATGAATGATTAATGTAGAAGAGGTAATTAAAAGATGGTAAGGGAGATGGAGGAATAATAGAAAGGAAATAGAGAACGCTAGTCTAGGAGAGAAGGAAGCGATGACCGGAGGAGGGAAGGATGGAGAGGAGGGGAGGAGGGAGGGATAGAGATGAGAGGAGGGATGGATGGAGTGAGGAGGGGAGGGAGGGATGGAGAGAAGAGGAGGGAGCGATGAAGAGGAGAGGAGGGAGGGATGGAGAGGAGAGGAGGGAGGGACGAAGAGGAGAGGAGAGAGGAGGGAGGGATGGAGAGGAGAGAGGAGGGAGGAGGGAGGGATGGAGAGGAGAGTAGGGAGGAGGCAAGGTATATATATATGATATGATACCTGTTTTGTTAGTCAATGAATCGAGCAGCGGAAAGCAGACAGTATTCTTTTCTTCTTTTCCTTCTTCTTTCTTATATTCTTGTGTCGCTTTCTCTCCCTTCACCTTGCCTGGAGCTTGTAATCCTCACTCCTTATGTTTCATCCATACTCCGTTCCCTTTCCCGTCCCCCCTCAAACCAGTCCTCGTCTTGACACGGAGACGTTCTCCATGACTCCTTCTCCTCTTCCGCATCCTCATCCTCTTCCTCATCATTAGCTATTACGTTGAGGACCTACATAGTATATTAATTTAATTTTTTAATTCTTTATTTTCTTCTATATGTAGGGTAAATTAATCTTTCATAGCCACTGTTCACACACACACACACACACACACACACACACACACACACATACACATACACATATTGTTTTTATAGCTTTATAGAGAAAACTAAGCTGAAATGGTATCGAAAGACGAGACACAACGAGCTTCTCAATCATGCAACAATATAATTAGGTAAGAGTCGTTTGCAGGCCAAGGTTTGCGCCCCGCTCAGGTTACAAAGTTTTCATTGTTACTCAAACAATTAATGTCTCCCCTTGAACAAGAGGTAGTGTGTGTGTGTGTGTGTGTGTGTGTGTGTGTGTGTGTGTATACTCGTCTCTCTCTAGAAAGGTAATGGATGACGATCATGAATTCAGTGCATGATCCTTAAAACTCTTGGTGAATTACACACACTGACAGGTGTTGGCAACTCACTTTGAGGTCACAACTTACCAATTTACATCCGCCCTTACTTTTTTCTTCCTTAAGTGGACAATGGTAAAGGTTTTAAAGCAACATGAGACCTGCCAAGAAGTCATTCCTCTCCTGACTGGGAATCCCACCTTAGACCTCACAACAGTCCGTGAACTATCTGCTACCAAGAAAAACAACAGTGTAACAACTGCAAACCTGTTGCTGCACCTTTCATTTTGCCTTGCCATATTTTTCCTCTTTGCTTCCGTATGTGTATCTTCATTGCCTTTCACTGCATTCCCATTTTGGTGTCTGTTCCGAGTTTAGATTCTATGTAGCAAACTTTTCAGAGCATAAAGACGATAATGATCACACACTTCCTCTGTAACTAGAAGAGGAGGAGGAGGAGGAGGAGGAGGAGGAGGATAAAACCAGTGTTGACAATAAAACGAAGAAGGGAAAAGAGAGAGAGAGAGAGAGAGAGAGAGAGAGAGAGAGAGAGAGAGAGAGAGAGAGAGAGAGAGAGAGAGAGAGAGAGAGAGAGAGAGAGAGATAAGAAAAAAATAGAAACAGAAAGAAATCTGGTGGAGTGTATAAAGGAAAAGCCAAACCACATCACAGGGTGTTGACCGGGTCATGGCTCAACCCCCCCTAACCCCCGTAACCGCCCTCCTCTCTCTCTCTCTCTCTCTCTCTCTCTCTCTCTCTCTCTCTCTCTCTCTCTCTCTCTCTCTCTCTCTCTCTCTCTCTCTCTCCCATCATTCGTGTTTCCTTTGTTCAATGCAATCAGATTTCTTTCCTTCTTGTTTTTCTTCTATGTCCTTTATTCGTCCTTCCCTCTGTCTGTTTCCCTGCCTGTCTACCTGAGACGGAAGACGCAAAAGGAAGAGAATGAGACTGGAAATGAAGGGAAGGAAGGAGGAAGGAAAGAGAGACTGAAAAGGAAGCGGGGAGAGAATGAGAGAAAATGAAGGGAAGAAGGAAAGGAAAGGAGACTGAAAGGGAAGAGGGGAGATAATAAGAGGAAGTGTATGGAAGAAAGGAAAGGAATATGGACTGAAGGAGGAAGGTTGAAATGCCAGAACCATTATGACACCACAAATTAGTCGATTTTAGTAGACCAGTCTCACTAAAATGTCCATTGGTGTTTTTTTTTACTGTAGACAATTACTTTTTTCCCATCACGCCTCTACTTGTAGTACCTCCACCTCCAGGTACAATTAGTGGAATAACTGTGATAGGCAAACACGCCGCTCCGTGACGCCAGTGTCTAGGGAAGTTGAGGGTAAAGTTTCGACGAAGGAGAAAGACAAAAAGAGAGAAAGTAGAGTGTAAAAAGCCTGACTTTAAGATGGAGTTTCGCGCGTTTGGTTAGAAATTGAACATATAAAAAATGGTTCGAGTGTGTGTGTGTGTGTGTGTGTGTGTGTGTGTGTGTGTGTGTGTGTGTGTGTGTGTGTGTGTGTATGAACAGCGGGTTGGAATGGTGTAGGCATGTGGGTGAGGCAACGCGCCCCCCGCGATGTGGTGCCAGTTAATGATTGGTGGTGACAGATATGACTAACAGAATAACAACCCAGGGATGGTAAAAGAGGGCAAGGCAGATAATGAGCTTAGAAAGAGAGATGGGATAGAGGAAATTTTGCTGGGGTAACCTGGACTAGACAGGCAGCTGATAGAGATGAGTGGAGAAGGTTGGGGAGAGTCTTTATCCTGCAGTGAACTCAAATATGATGATGATGATAGTGTATACGTATATGCATTTTGACTGTCTACTTCTCTGGTCACCTGTGCAATATGCTAATGAAGTGTCGGTTATGTCGTTAAGAGGACAGGTGTGAAAAATTCCACCTCGTTTTGTTTCATCACCAGCACCACAAGGCTTATCTTTTTTTTTCTTTTTCTCTCTCTCTCTCTCTCTCTCTCTCTCTCTCTCTCTCTCTCTCTCTCTCTCTCTCTCTCTCTCTCTCTCTCTCTCTCTCTCTCTCTCTCTCTCTCTCTCTCTCTCTCTCTTTCTTTCTTTCTTTCTCTCGCCCTTCAGGTCACGATTTTTTTTTCTTCCCTAGTCAGACCAGTCAAGTTGTACCTCTCAACCTTTCTGTTTCCGCGATTGTTCCGGCCGATGACCCGAAGCGCTTCATATAGATAAATAAATACTTTCATCAATTAATTTACCTATTTTCGTTCTCTTCCATCTATTATTTACTTAATTATCTATTTATTACAATCTTTTTTTGTTTTTAGTGTTGTTAAATGTACGATAACTTAATCCATGTAAATAATCAACTATCAGCTCTTTCTCTTTTTTTTTCTCCTCTCCCTCATTTCTCTCTCCGCTTTTCTAACGGTGCGCTGCATTTTATGATATCCGGTTCTACATAACTCTTAGCATCTCTGTACTTCAAGCTCCGTGTGTGGGGGGGAATTTAATAATAGAAAGACAAAAAACAGGTATAGTATAGTAGGTAGGAGTATGCTTTCCCAGTCTTACACCCACGCACGCTTCCACCCCCACACCCCCCAAAAAAGATGAAGGGAGTTCCGCATTAACTTGAACTTCAGCAGAAACCGTGATTTGATTTACCTTTCTGACATGCTTCCTTCCTCAACGTCTCTTCTATACCACATGACCCTCACTGCAGCCAACCTGGTATGGGGTGCTGCTGGGTAGAGAAGGCATACCAACAAAAAAAAGTGGTTGCATAGTCGGTAAGTGAGCAGCGGTCAGGATAGGATGAGACCTCTAACGGCGGTGTTGGTCTACTAAAATTAACAGGTTTTAAACTTTTACGAGCGTCCTCCTCTATGTCTTCCTCTTTGTTTCCTATTTATCTGTCTGCGTTTAACGAAATTTCTTCCCTTCTTTACACATTTTTTCTTCTTTCTTTCACGAGAGAGAGAGAGAGAGAGAGAGAGAGAGAGAGAGAGAGAGAGAGAGAGAGAGAGAGAGAGAGAGAGAGAGAGAGAGAGAGAGAGAGAGAGAGAGAGAGAGAGAGAGAGAGAGAGGGAGAGAGAGAGAGAGAGAGAGAGAGAGAGAGAGAGAGAGAGAGAGAGAGAGAGAGAGAGAGAGAGAGAGAGAGAGAGAGAGAGAGAGAGAGGGAGAGAGAGAGAGAGGGAGAGAGAGAGAGAGAGAGAGAGAGAGAGAGAGAGAGAGAGAGAGAGAGAGAGAGAGAGAGAGAGAGAGAGAGAGAGAGAGAGAGAGAGAGAGAGAGAGAGAGAGAGAGAGAGAGAGAGAGAGAGAGACTATGATAAACAGTCATATTAAAAAAAGGAAGATCGGAAGAAAAAAGTAAACAATTAGAAAAAATATGAAAGAGAGAACAGAAAAACCGAAAAGATGACAAGCTAAAGGAAAAAAAGAACAACGAAAAACTATCGAATTAATTAACGTAACTAAAATACTAATCTCTTACAAATACACTTACTGACTGACTTCACTGACTTAACTAACTGACTGGATACCTTGATCAGTCTCTACAGTCTAACTTGACAACCAAATACAAGGAAGGCGGAAGAAATGGTAGATCCAGTAGTGATGATGATGGTAGGGAAGGTCAGGTGAGGGAATGCAGGTCGCTTGTCTCAATAAATTTAACGGGTCCACCCTTCCTTTTCCCCCGCACACACGCAGACCATCACTACCTCCTCTCTATTTCTCATCCCCCTTTCCCCTCCTTCGTTTGAGTTTAGCGTGTAAAAACTTGCTCATCTTCCTTATGCCCTTAGCGAGAGGGAGGGGAGTGTAGTTTATACCTTACATAAGAGTTCAACCAACACTTGTTTTTGCTGCACAGTACCGGGAAGAAAGCTGCGTGTGTCTGCTTGCCCATATGGTGTTCTTTCTGCAGGATAAGAAATGCCAGAACCTGTTTATAGTAACGTAGCATCAACCGTACTCTTGATTGCCTAAAGCTCCGTCCAGATAGTACCCAACGACACGGAAGAGGAAATAGGAACTTGGGAAAATTCCTTTTATATTAATAATTTATACAAGTTTCGTGGAGAAAAAAAAATAGCTGTATATAAACTCGTATTTGGCATTTCACAAAACTCGGCTTTCTTGGATGCACATTTTTTCCTTCTTTTAACCGAGGAAATATGAAACCAGTGACGTCAAGGCATTTCTCTCATCTCTTCATCAGCACTTGTACCTAGCACCTTCTTCTCCTATGTTCTTCATGATCCCAATTGCCTATATATCACAGCACACTGTTACCAAGTATGTTCTTGCTTATACGTGCATGTTGTTGCGAGGTTTAGTGCATGACATACGCTTTGGACAGTTAAGGTTGCATGCGTGGGAAGACTGGTTCAAACTCAAAAAGAAGGCCGACGCGCGCTAAGGCAAGAGAAGATGGCACGACCAGTTTTTAAAAATTTTTTCACCTCTTCCCCCAAAAATGTAGGCGCAAGAGTATAACCGTGCGAGAATGTTGAATTTTAGTGTCCTCTTTCCACTTTACAACATCCCTAAAAAATCTTCAACTCTATATTCTGTAGCTCAGCCTTTCTTTACCTTTTCCAGCCTCAGTTTCACCTGTGCTTACGTAAAGGTAACTCAACGCCCACCCAAGACAACTTCAAGATCAAGTTGTTATTATTATTATTAGTAGTAGTATCATTATTATTCTCATTATCATCATTATTGTTATTATTATTATTACCATTATCATTATTATTATTATTATTATTATTACTATTATTAGTATGTGTATATAAACTTTTTTTCTGTTATGCAATTAAACTACAGCTTGCGTGCTTGCCTGAAGAGTTATTCATTTCAAGGCAATGCTTCATACTTGATCGGTAATGGATTTTGTCGATTATTGTAAAAAAAAAATACTAGAATAAACATAGTGTCTTGGGGGGGGGGAGAGTTCATCATAAATCAACTTCTTTTTATTTATTATTACTTTCTACCTATCTCTTTGATGACATTAATGTATACATGTACCGCTATCCTATTAAATGGTTATCAGATGCAGTAAGGGGCGGGGTATTCAGAGTAGTGGCTACACATAGACAAGCTCCCCCCTCCCGCCCCCCATCCCTTGGCGCTGCAGTTAAGCAAAACCTGAATTTCAAGGTATGGTGGATCGTAGATTTGAAGAGCATGTTAAACCAGTTCCTGTGAGAGACAAGTGCCCATGCATTAGCGGGACTGAAAGGTCCCGCTGTTCCCAATCACCTGCGGAACTACATTTTTGAACTCTACGAAATTTTGGACCAGGATCAGACGAAATGGCAGACGTCTGTTTACTATAGCGTATACCCATGAACACTGCATATCATCTTCTATTGGTAAACATATTCGTTATTGACTCATGTACTATGTTCTGCTATGTACACTAGACTATTTAGATCGGTTACAAGTTTATCTCCCTATATCGATCTTACTGCCACATACACTCTTCCAACTAAGCTGTAGAGTCTCCTAACTGCCGCTTAAATTCCCTTAACTGCCACGTACTGTCTCCTAACACCAGAAATCGTCAAGATCGGTTACAAGTTTATCTTCCTATATCGATCTTACTGCCACATACACTCTTCCAACTAAGCTGTAGAGTCTCCTAACTGCCGCTTAAATTCCCTTAACTGCCACGTACTGTCTCCTAACACCAGAAATCGTCAAGAAAATGTCCAAATTAAGCCTAACACTACTTACAGCCTTTTAATTGACACTCGTGGGAAATACAACTTATCTTGATTAACCAACATCTGGCCCTGCGCAAGGAACCAGTCAGAAATTTTTGAGGTCAGAAATTTGGCCACACCTACTCATCAACAAGTCGACCGTCTTCTCCCTCCCTCAGACTCGTACTGTCAGTCAACAGGCGTTACGTTGCCATCTACACACTCGCTCACATACATGCATTGAGATATGATTGCAATTACTTGAAATACAGTGGCTTCTACAAAATCAATTCGCCAAAACAATGACAATTATAACATTTACGACAACTCCCACTTGTTCCTCGCTTAGATTATATATCGAGGAACAATGAAATCTGGTCTAATGGATGCCGTTGTTATCTGTCAACCCATCAATATATCTTTGGCTGCCGTCCGTCGCCGATGGGGTAACCAGAAAAAAAAGAAAGCAGACCTGAGATATTAGCTAAGACACCTATTAAAACCCTAGATACTGCTGCCACGGAACAAAAACTGGTCCATGGAAGAGGGAAGACAAGTACATCAGCAGATAACGGCGCGTAGCTGTTGATATATAAGTATTTGTGTCAATGTGGATGAACTTGTGGCAGTGTCTTCCTATGTATGTTCAAAGGTTTAAAGGAAATTAATATGAACGCAAAGGTTATTTATATAATTCATAGTTTTACTTGAAATTAGTGAATCGCTGCTTCGACCACAATCTTTCTTTATTTCTTTTATTTTTCCATTTTTTTAATATAGACATGAAAACAATGCGTTGAAGAAGATTAAACCAATGTCAACTTTAACCCTTTATTAATGTTAGCAGAAAAAAAAAAATGCATGTAAGATTAGTCCCACATCAACATAGCTTTTGTGAACACATTTTCTGCAACACTGCCACTCCTATCAGGTTACGTTACCTTTCTAGCATCTTCTATTATGTATAGTGCGCTGCAGATTACATAAGAGACCGAAGAAACTGGATATTGGAGGGCACATCAACATTTTTCCTTCTTCAGACAGTGAGAGAGAAAGAGAGAGAGAGAGAGAGAGAGAGAGAGAGAGAGAGAGAGAGAGAGAGAGAGAGAGAGAGAGAGAGAGAGAGAGAGAGAGAGAGAGAGAGAGAGAGAGAGAGAGAGAGAGAGAGAGAAAGTGAGAGGGAGAGAAAAGAGAGAGATATGTAGGGAGGTCATTCACCCTATAGGTACTAAGCTGCTTAATAAATAGCTTTTTTATCATGCGGACAGGATCGAGTGTAGCCTGAAAAAATCTGAGACACGTCGATGAAGAGGAGGCGGAAGAGGAGTGGGACGAGGCGCTACCATGTCCCCTATAACCTTATCCTCAAGATTGACTCACCCGCAAAATCCCTCTGGCTTCCTCCTTCTTATGCTACGTTTCCTCTTGATACTCTCCTTGCAAGACTCGTGTATATAGTGAGTTATGCAAGCAAGGCACAGAAAGGTGAAGGCGTCTAAGAGGAGATGTGGATTTGGAAGTAAAGTAGTTGTTATTATTATAATGGGGGTTTAAAAAGCGTGTTGCTGCATAAGAAAAAGAATAAAGTGAGATAAGATGTAATAAATGTCAGCTATATTTCGTGATTTAGCAAACTGGCTGACCGAATAATGTGTTATTTTGTTGAATGATGTGCAATTTCAGCGTATTACTGAAAGCTGACTACGCACTTATGGTGATATAATGAAGGTTTTGAACTTTTTGCAGATTAACTGTGGAGAATTTACACAATAAGCTTATAAATAAATACATAAATAAATAAATAAATAAATAAATAGATAAGCAAGAAGTAACAAGAAATTAACAATAAAACAACTGAATGAATAAAAACACAAAACATACCAAAATCAAATCATTCTTTCTCCCTCCTTCCTTTCTTCCTCCCTCACGCCTTCCTTCTTTCACTTAGTTCTATTCCCCGTAGTCACCATATTAATTCTACACTGCATACAAAGCTGAGGATGGCCAAGGAGTCAAGGATATAAAGTTACGAGACACTAGGAACCGTCTGAAGGTAGGTCACGCGCTTGCGGTGAGACACAAAAAGTTCGTCGAGTCCGTTGCAGTTAGCTCCCAGCAAGTCGACGGACACGCACACGCACACGACCACGCACCCGCACACGCACACGCACACGCACACGCACACTCTAACATGGTGGAACTAATTATCTGTTTGTATATTTGTCACTACCATTGTGTTTATTGGTATTGCTATTATGTCCCTTTTTTCTTCTTCTTTGCATTAGTGGAAAGTTAGTTGCATTCAATAGAAAAAGGATAAAAAGGAGGGACGGTGGAGAGGAATTTGTAATATTTATAATTCTATCGATCTCACTGAGTTGTAGAACCTTTTTTCTCTCTCTCTCTCTCTCTCTCTCTCTCTCTCTCTCTCTCTCTCTCTCTCTCTCTCTCTCTCTCTCTCTCTCTCTCTCTCTCTCTCTCTCTCTCTCTCTCTCTCTCTCTTAAGTGTCATGTACGTGTTCCTCCATCGAGACAGTACAGGATGGATCACCGTCTGATAAGTGACCGCCGCCGCCAACTCTGTTCTGGACTGAAAAAGAGGAGTTTCGTCACGGCAAATAGTGATCAGAACTTGTTTTCTTTGAGGTGAATATCGTGTACAGGAGAGTAGGAGGAGGAATAACCACAGTCAAAGGCGTTCCATGAATCATACCGTCTTTTTTGTGTAGCATTTGGCACACTAGAGTTCTTCTACCATAGCTGGCACACAAAAGAACAGCACAATGTAGGTTAAACACCTCTTAACAGCCACAACGGGAGAGTGTGTACAGTAAAATCGCTTCTACAGACATAATATAATACATTTCTCCATACTTTGCATCCCCAGTATTGTTATTGTAAACAGTACCTTCATTAACTGCATCATGATTAGTTCATATATTTTGAAAAACAACCACAGTCTTACATTGCCTGTCTTCCTTGGTTCAGTGACTTGAGTGTCTATATTTATAGCTGTCTGTGTCTCCATTCCAATCCAGACAGACACAGACGACGCACGACCCAGTCACGGTTTTTTTCCCCTTCCTTGCGGTTGGTTAGTAAATAGAAGCGTGGGGAAGGGTGAGGAAGATAAATTGTGGTAGTCTGGTTGTTGCATTCTAGTCTGTAACCTAGATGAATGTCATATAATATCGTGGCTTTCCTTGCTTCCTCTCTTAACATTGGTTTATATATATTCCATTATTTTCCATTAACCTGCTCACCTAATTTTCTCTTTTTTTCAGATTTACTCCTAATCAACAATAGTTTATAGTTATTTTCATATATTTTGATGAACGTATCCTACTGATTTTCCTCATTTTATTATATCTATTTCTACTTTCCCATTTTTCGTTATCATTTTACACCTTATCTCCACTTTATCATATCGTACCTCATTTCCACATTATCGTACGCTGCAACGTTTCTGTCTATAGATAATGAGTAAGAAGACACGGGAAGAGCCTCATTATTGTTTTTTCTTATATGCATTTCACTCATAAGACTGTCTGGTCCTTAATGAGCTTAATGTGAGTGGGACGACAATAAAGTCCATTTGAGAGAGAGAGAGAGAGAGAGAGAGAGAGAGAGAGAGAGAGAGAGAGAGAGAGAGAGAGAGAGAGAGAGAGAGAGAGAGAGAGAGAGAGAGAGAGAGAGAGAGAGAGAGAGTTAAGTTATGATATTGTGAATACCTGTGAAATACCTGTAATAAAAACTATGTCTGAAACAGACAGGAATCTCATATGGTAATATTTTCAGTTTCGTCTCCTTATCCCGTCTATATTAGGGGTTATGCCGCTAGGATCTGTAGGTGGCGCGGCTTGCTAAGAAGAGTTGACGCGAGAATCTGAAGTCATTAAGGATATACATAGCACCGCCACTTGTTCCCTTCCCTCATAGCATTCTAACAACCCTGTGCTCTTACCCTATACCTAGTGTGGGTCAGCTTCTTAATGGAACAATAATGAAATGTAAAGACGACAAAATATTGATGATAGCTATAACATCAAGATTTAGATAGGTACTTAATCTCCGTTGAAGTCACTGTGGTAGAAGCAATAACTACAATCCACTTGGGAGCGTCACATGAACGGGAAATGAAGCAGGAAGTGTTATGAAATAGTCTAATAGTATATGTGTGTGTGTGTGTGTATATACACACACATATATATATATATATATATATATATATATATATATATATATATATATATATAACGGATCCCGAGGAAATACTGTTATGTTACAATGGGAATAACACACACATACACACACACACACACACACACACACACACACACACACACACACACACACACACACACACACACACACACACACACACATTAGTTCAAGCCTCCGCGTGCATCAACAGTCTGTGGTTAGCATTGAGTGTGTATCAGAAACGCCAAGTAACATCCACACCACCATTTATTTTCCCTTTATGTTCTACCACATGGTAGAACACGAGGAGTAATATGCATCATCGTTTAAATCCTGTAATGATAACAAAACAGATCGCTAACGTTCTTTATAATGCGTGGCTGAAAGAAACAAAAGAAGCCTGATTATTATTATTATTATTATTAATTTCGTGTATACTTAATTGTAACGGTGGATCGAAGTAATTTATTTAGTATTCTCTTTTATAACTCGTATTAAAATCACTTTGGAATGCATACATAAAGTCTAAGTTTGTTCACCTTAATCAGTATACAACCAGTGGTAACCAGTGTACTACTAGCAATACAGAAGGAAACAAGCGTTGAATAATGATGAAAGTTCTGAACGCATGACCCCATAAGACCACCACAGTTATCTTTCAAGCACTTCCACGGCAGACTTTCTTTGTTCACCTCAACGACTGACTCCACAAACATACTGCTTACATGTACTGATCGTGATTAAAGGTCAAGCTTTACCAAAACGAGCATTAGGAATAAACTTTGTCCTGCGTGCAAAATTCCAGTTTTGCTTTCTCTATTATTTTGGTACTTTTGTGTGTGTGTGTGTGTGTGTGTGTGTGTGTGTGTGTGTGTGTGTGTGTGTGTGTGTGTGTGTGTGTGTGTGTGTGTTTTGTGTGTGTTTTGTGTGCATACCCCACCGATGTTCGTCTGCCTTGAGTCTGGACAAGATAACGTCAAAAATAAAAATAATGATAATAGTAACTCGCTTCCCGGAGTATCACAATCTTATTAGGAAGTCCAACAAACACGGTGTTGTCCACGCCTAAATAAATTAAAGTATAAAAAAAAAGACAGGTTGAGCTTAGACAATAACAGTGCAGTGTGAAAAGCAAGGTGGAAAACCAGGAAGAAACCATCACATATTATTATAATTTCTATTTCTTCGTATCTTCCATCACGCAACACTAACCAGTTTTTGAAGTTTGAATACATTAGGCCTGTCCTCTTTCTTTTCTAGGATGTTTGTGGTGAGAGCGAGGAAACTGTAGAAGACGACTGCGCCCAAGATTATCCGCCGTTGTGCTGACTTCCACGCCATGACCACAGGAGGCGCTGACGAAGGAACACCGTTGACCAGGACAGCAAAAACGAGTATAACAAGTATTGATCACATACAAGTTTTTCCCTGAGGTAACGGCACGTGTTTATAAGCCTCTAGCTGGAAAGGCCGTGGCAGAAATAGTAATAGTCACATTGTAAATACTGGATAAGTCAGTGTTTTGTTTCATAGTACGTGGAAAGGCTTCCTGGGCTAGAGGATCTTACGATGCGGACCGTATCGAGGATATGAACCAAGACACAAGACCCCTTAATAACAGTCTGGTATACATGGCACACACTGAGATTTCCGAGCTAGCCGGTAATGTCTGTAACGTGAGTCCGAAGTGCACATGAGAGTATCCTTCGGTGACTAGGTTTATAATGTGTGCCTTTATGAATCGCAATGTCACTTTCGTAGTGCGCCCCCAGCTGCCTGTCTCACCGGCTCGCCGGCAACCGCGAATGGAGGTGGACTGGCGGCGGTGTTGCCACTTGGCCTTGAACCTGATCCACCTTGAGGTTCCATGTCGCTTCCATGAGCTGCCTATTAGGAGTCCTACGACTTTTTCATCCAAGCTTTTTATTCCGTTTTGATGAAGCATTTGATATGTAAACGTCTCTCTCTTTCGTTTCGTAGTAAACAAGATGATATTTTCCTTTCAGCTTCTCATAATTATTACGTATATGAACGATGGGTTTCGTAAGGACGTGTGATTCTTTTTTCCAATGTTGCCAACATAATTTTTGTTCCTAGCTAACGGTATTACCACGTGGTGACTCATTTTGCTACATCATTTATTGATGAGTGTGTGAAATTGTTTATATTGTTTAGGGTTACACAAACTACTGCTCTCAACGTAATGTCAACGTACTACGTAAGTGATATCGGTCACCCGCGGACCTTTAAGGAGGGCATGTTGGCGGGTGGCTGGCTTTCCTGCCACTCGCCCCTTGCCACTAACACCTGCCATCGAAAGTTGCCCTCATTTAATGATTGACATTTTCTCTCCCACATTGCAGGTTAAATTGCTGATCCTAAATTTCACACTATAGTTTGTTTACAGCTTTATACAAAGAGTTACTCACTCGATAAGTTTTTTGTTTGTGAACACCTCAACACAATCAGTCTTGTCCATCGTTTTGTTCATGAGACTGACTTGACTGTTCAACTTTCACTAATACCAACACAGGGCTTAACATTCTAGTAATCAGAAAACTGGGTCTATATTCATGGCTAGTAGAGTGGTAGCGCGCTGGCCTTGCATTCCCTTGGTCGGCAGATCGAGTCCCCGCCCGGGCCCGTGATGCTTAAGCTGTTTACTGGGAGGAACTGCTGTGGTCGGGCACCACAGTGGGCAAACGGTGGTCCACCACGATTGTGAGGTATAGACCTCTAAACAAAAACCTAGTAAACCTAGCAAACCTAGTGATCAGCATACCAGCAAACCCGTATGTGCCAATTTTCAAGAGTTTCGGAGGTGTCGAAATTTTCACGAAACTCCCAAAGGGACACCCTTAGATTTTCTCTTTACAAAAATCATGTTATTTTAAATAACTCAAAAATTATATAAACTTGTTATACGTTTTCCAATTTGTAAGAAAAATATTGAACAGTTTTTCCTATGTATGGAACGATTTGTGGAAAATAATATCGAGAACCATCCTGAACACTTTATATATATATATATATATATATATATATATATATATATATATATATATATATATATATACACATATATATATATATATATATATATATATATATATATATATATATATATATATATATATATATGGAGAGAGAGAGAGAGAGAGAGAGAGAGAGAGAGAGAGAGAGAGAGAGAGAGAGAGAGAGAGAGAGAGAGAGAGAGAGAGAGAGAGAGAGAGATATTAACAGTTCAGAAATAAGCCTGATCACGTTCATCTATTTGTCCGTATAACTTAAGGAGAGTTCATCTCTACACTTACCTAACGTAGATGAAACCCATAATTAAGTGTAATCATATCTCACACAAAAAAAAGTTTAATATTCCTGTTTCTCACACACACCACAAAAAGTACATTATGACCTATTTTGCTATGACATATATGTAAAATAACATATATGTGCCTTTCTAACTTATTTATGTATTTGAAAGCTATTACGTTTTCATAGCCACCGACGCTCTCGCTGTGGTGAGGTTGAAAATGTATCTTTTGATAACACTATAACACAACACTATGCTTGCTGTGAGAGAATAACTACATCAATGCGACTACGATTGAGTATGGCAACAGCGGCCATATACCTTGACATCTGGAGCATACTAGATCCCTTCCTCTTCAGACCTGTTGCTTAGGAACCTCAACTACAGACCGGCCTCCTCTCACTCACCTTGGATGATCATATCTACACCCAGAGAAAAAAAGAAACCGAAAACTTCAAACTTTATTTACAGCTTGCAGAGAATCAAGCTTAAGTCTGTAACAACTACGAGCTAGGCACCCTCAGCTAACCCATTCCTCCCGTTACATCAGGGACAACGATAACCATCACTTTAACTACTACAACGATTCCTTAACCCCTTCAGATGCTGCTGACTTGGTATAGCATCGGTACTGCTGCCAAAACTCATCCAATTTGTTGCACCCTCTCCCCCGTCCACCTAAAATATAACACCACAGAAGGACACCACTTTAGAAGGCTCAATAAAATCAAGCCAATTATCGAACTGATGAATAGCATTAGACACACACACATTAGACAGCAACATCCGAATTCCAGGTCACTCTTGCAAGTTCTTTTTCTTCTCTTAATTAATCTTGTATCTCGATTAGCTGATTCGCCTCCAGTCATGGCCGGCTGGTATCTATTCTTGTTTTCCTTCTTAGCACGACAGGTTTTAATAGAATTAATGTATCTTTTTTCCATTATTCCACAAGATCAAACCAAATAACTGCGTATTCAAACTTCTTTTTTTATTCAATTCGAGCCGTGTTGAGCATGCTGCTGGCGTAACATGCAATCAAACAAGGAAGTGGTTTTTCAAAATAATATAATTCTCTCTCGTCCTCTTCGCTCCCTCTTATATGGTATTCATAGCCTATCATGTTTTTTTTTCTTATCATTTACTACACATCTTTATATTCTCCTCCTCTTCTAAGTTTATGATTCCCTTGACAAGTTATGTTCCTCCTTCTCCGGGCTCCTCCTTGATGTTACTTGCAATACATTTTTTTTTTTTAGCCTTTACGCACACACTTGCTCTCATTTTCCTTTTCAGGAACTGCCAACCTTCACACATTCATGTATATCTCCTTACCAGCTTTCGTTTTCGCTGATACTGGATCTCTGACGAACTTAATTTGCAATTAATTGGAAGTTGATGGTCACTCTCATGCTTTTTCTTTATTTGATTTACTGGAGTGGATGGAAGGCAGACCAAATTACTATTCTGTTGTATTATGTGAATTCAAGGCATGCAATTCTATGTAATTGTGTTATAAGAGACCAGCATCGGCAAATAAAACAAAGTAATATTATTCTATAATATTTGTATAAGACAAGCAAGGGTGAAGTAGGGTTTGATATTATAGTGATCATTAAACTGAGCCAAGATTCAGGTTTTTCATGCCCGGAAACACTTATGTATCAATTTTCATTTGATTCAGAGGTGTTAAAAATTTCGTGAAAATTTCAACACCTGAAATTTTTGCAAATTTTTTTTTTTTAAACAACTCGAAAAGTGTGAAGTTACGTAAAAAAGCTATAGAGTAGTAAAAGTAGAGCAGAAGACACCTATTCTTTTGAATTATAGTGAAATGGAATTGAAATGTAAGTATAGATGTAAGAATGGAGAACAATTTTTATTTTGTTACAAAACTAAAAATTTCTCATAAAGCATGGAAGTTACATGCATTAATTAACATAATATAATAGATATTATAAAAAAAATATTACAACATAGTAGCAATGGGTTCTGTTTTCCATTGAATGGATTGTATTTGAATTATGAATTCCTTAATCCTTAAACCGCGGGTGTCCACTATTGTGGACACCCGCGGTCCACTATTGTGGACACCCGGTGCGCGCCGTCAAATTTGATTAGTTTGTCCTCAAGTCCTGTAAACATGTTGTTTTCTTTCAAACAATACCAACCCACGCTCCCTAGGCCTACCAGTTGCTGCATTCTAGCGAGGATGCTTGTCCATTGCTAAGTTTAGCAAGTAATGCTAATCATTGATTTCTACAATAAAACGGAAATTGAGCTTTTCACGGGTGTGTTTCACATAAACGGTATGAAAGTGATGCTTTTTATTGCTAACTAATAGGAAAGAAATCCAGTAGGGGTGGATATGTCTATTATAATGTGTTTTCACAGTTCCTAAATCAGAATTCCGTGCTCGTTCTAATAATGCTCATATAGCGTTCAAATTAACGTCAAAAGACAGCTAAGGGTATGGACTTTACAATGATACTTCTTTCAGCAACGTGAGTTTAATAGGAGAGAAGCTACAGGAAGTTGAAGTGAGGTATGTTTTTGCGTGAATATGCCCGCGGTGGGGGCCAGGCACGCCAAAACATAAAAAAGTAACATTCAATATCACATTAATTAAACAACTACAAGGTATGAAGTTATGAATAGTACATAATTGAAACTTAACAACTACTACCAATACCAAGTTAGCACCATAATGGGAATGTTAGCTTAACACCTACAATTCTACCTTGGATATGTCTGCCTTATTCCTTCCCCTTATAAACAAATATTATTACAAAAACAATTCACTACAAATTACCAAGTACTTCATTACCATTTCCTTCAATGATACAGTGTATATGTTTTTGCTTAGATATGTGTAGCTTGTGTGTGTAATTGGATTAAATACTTATGTTTACGTCTTTCTCTTCCTATTATTACTTTTATTACTTCTCCCTCAAGCCTAGACTCTGCCTGCCCTCAACATCCTGGATATGGGAAAGGTGATGATGAAAGTGGTAATGATGTGGGGTACAAGTCCACCACAAAATTATCTATTAATACTATCACACCTGCATCAAACACCACAGCAATAATCACCACCACAGAGGACGCTTCCATGGCCCTAACGGCCACCATGTCATCTGATCCTCACATCATATTAATTGAGAGACTGAGGGAGGAAGACGAGGCTGAACTTGCGCTCCTAAGATCTCTTCAGGAACAATAGGCATCGTAGAGGGTCCAGGTGTTACTCAGCCAGCCTCCAGCCCCATTCCTTCTGTTCTGTGGGATATGTTTGGCACCTTCTGGCCATACTTTCCCGTGTGTCCTGCATTATTGCAAGTATTGTGGTTCATTTCCAGCAGAAGGTAAGTGCAAGTCTCATGTCCTCCGTGATGACTTGGACAACGTGTGTGTGTGTTGAATGTTTAGGTTGTGATCTGATGTGTGACTCCAGTGTGTGTGTGTGTGTGTGTGTTGATGTGATGATTTATTTTTCACATGATATCCTCTGTCTTTCTGGATGCAATCTGGTTCCAGGACATATGTATAGTTTTGTTATGAGAGTGGATGGCTGTACTTGTTTTTATGAAAAGGAATATGTTGTCCAGTAAGGGCAGGACTGGTAAAGTAATTAAATAGTTTTGATCACTCTTAACTTTGGTTCCTCACACCAAGTGCTGCTTATTCATCAACCTGTCTTGTCTATGTATATTTACCTGAAATAGAGAATTGCAAACTTGGTATTCCTGTGCAAGAAAAAACTAATTTTCAAATACCGTTTTAATGCTGACTTTGTATACATTTTGCTATAAATGCTATCTGTACATATATGTATATATATAAATATATTTTTTTTAATCAAGGAAGGTAATATCAAAGCATGCTTCTTGGGCCAAAACATTACTTCATCTATGCATCAATAAATAATAATATCAATAAATCAAAAATAGCAACACTTTGTTCAATACCACTAATGACACAGCCACATGAAATATTAATTACCAAGGATAAATCTAAGGTGCTGAGGGTATTCATTATATACATAGTAAAACCATACGAGAAAATATTCATTGAAACTGGCAACTACTTCTTCCTGTGACTTTTAAGAAGGAATACCAAAGCTAATGATACAATGAAGTTATCAAACTTTCACAATAATGGAGTGGGAGTAGTTTGAATTCACTAAGGATGGCTTGCCTGTACATAAGAATATATTGTCATCAATACATGGAATGCATGGTGGCAGAACCTACGGCTGCTGGAATGAGGCACAGTTATGCCGCCAGTGCCTCCGCTCATAGCTTCAGGGTCTTGCGAGGAATGCCTTCCATTGCTGCCTCCACTGAAGAGAGGAAGCTGGACGTGCTGTGGATGGTGGAGCCTCCCAGAATGACCCTTGTGTTGGTGTTCTTGGTGTTGAACTGATGCACTGCCAGGGACTCCTCGTACGTTGCACCGCCAATAATGAACACAACCACATGCTGAGGTCTGCAGGATGGGAATAGGTGGGCATTAGGAGCCCACAACAAACCCACACAAGGCAGCTTCAAGTACATATCATCTGTCATCCTCATCCATAATCTATTTAACTTTCTCTTAAGGCTTTTTAATATTATGTAGTTGTAGTCTAATCTGGTATATATATAATGTAATATATAAGCAACAGGTCACAAGAAGATAGGGATTCTAGCTGCCATTACCTAGTCTTCAAATACTTTCCTTTTCTTGCAGCATATGATAATGACTATGATAGTACCCATTATGTTGCAGTTATGAGCTTGGTGTTTACAACTTCCCTTACACATGCATACACAACACACCTGCTGCCTGGAGCCATGGATGGAGCATTGCCACAGTAAGGGAAGCCTCCCTCCCTCAGCCGTCCTCTCATCACCTCCTCCAGAGTTTCCAGCAGCAGCGGCTTGTGTTGCGTGTACACATTGTCCACGCCCTTCAGGCCCTGTGGTAGTGGGGGAACACCATTCAACACTTGGATTTCAAGTTAAACATAAGAGCATAAAAAAATAATGAGGCTGCAAGAGGCCAGTTGACCTACACAAGGCAGCTCCTGTGCACCCAACACCTACCATCTGTTTTCTTCATTCATAGATATGTGTAACCTTTACTTAAACGTTCTTAATAAGTTATTTGTGCATGGAATACGATGGTGAATGCATACCTTGAAGAACCGTTTCCTGATAGCAGACACGTCCTGCGGCGCCTGAGTACCAAAGAGGTCACTCTGCCTGGCTCTTGCTCCCCCAAAGTCCATGAGTGAAGACAGAAGCTGGTGAAGGAGGCTTGTGGTAAATCATTTGTTTATCCTATACAGGTTGTAGTGAGGAGGTTGAAAACAGGACTCCTTTTAAAGTGTAATATAGTAGCTTTTCATTGTGAGTTAGATTTGATCTTCACTGACATGTCATAAACTAAACAAACATAAATCAATAAGATGATAATGCACTCCTGTAAACACCAGACCACTGATCACTTGCCTTCAGGTACCGATCCCCAACGCTGCGTTTGTTGAGGGCCGAGACAAGTCCCTTGAGGTCAGTGTTGGGGTGACCTTCGTGCCGCAGAGCATACAACATCACCAGCACTGCTGCATCCACCTCCCTCACCTTAGGATCTGTCACCAGCTGCCGGATCCTCTGTGGGTGAGGCGTATTACTTACAATCATTCATCATGCAGTTATAACATATTGTCATTCTCCTCACAGGGTTCAGGATAGGCTGAGATGAAGGTCAGGGTGAACCTTGCCACTGTGCATGTCTCTTTCATATAAGTTCATGATAAGTAAAGCCCCTCCTTGTGCTACCATGAGGGTCCGGTGCAGTACCTGAAGGTTAGCCGAGTGATCTGAGCCACAGACCAGTTCCTGCTGACACTCTGAGATTGCCAGGAGAGCATGATTACCCACCAGGCGAGACAACTCTCCTACTACTGTCACATGCTTGCTAACTGTGCCAGACATTTTCTGAAAGCAAATCATAACCTTACTTCCAGTGCTTGTAGAATTAACACCAAGAAGTGTGTTAGCTGTGGAATCAATATCAATGCTAACTATAAACTATCATAATTGAGTTTACCAAGAGCAGTATTGTTTAAGTTGTAAATATTCTGCCTCGAGTTTCCGTCAATATTTCTTACCTTGAACTGTGGGTAATTCTCAACAAAGTTCTTCATGTCACTGATGGACTCTACTTTCTGCTGCTTGGAAAGTCTTTTTTGATATTCCTCCATTAAATCTTTGATGGTCTGTCCAATCTCCCCATAATTGAGGTACATACTCTGAAACATTGCATAAATTCAGTGTTCATTATTCAAACCACATCCTTCATTCATCACCATCATCATCAACAGTGTAATGATGAGTGTTGTCCTCCAACCTCACCCTGCTACACCCTCACCTGAGAATAGAACTCATCCTGCGCAGGGGACATCACTACCTCCTTCAAGTCATCCGCCACACCCGCCACGTGCGCCAGACTCACCCGCCCGCTGCCCACACCAAGCAGCTCATGCACCATCGCCTCGTAAGTCCACTGTTGGCAGGTACATAGTTAAGCAGGATTTCTTGCCTCACTACAGCTTCTTATTCAGAGTATCAATTGTGCATAACTTTTCAATTACCTCATCAATGATAGGTAATGCAAAAACTTCATCTTTCCGTGTGATGTTTTTATAAATAATGGCCAGGAATTGCAACCTACTAGTGAAATATATGTCAAATCTATTATAAAATTATTATATCAAGTTTGGTGGTTTATGTTTTTTCTTGATGAGTATAAGTATGAGTATGAAGTATGAGTATGACTTGCCTGATGTATAAGGGGAGTAACGGGGTCGTCCCTGCGGTCAAGGATGAGGAGGAGTGTGTTTCCTTCTGCATCTGGACTGTTGTAAAGCGAACTCTCATTCAGGATGGTTTGCTGAAATCACAATAAAAACAAGAGGCATTTTTTTGGAAGTGTAGCTCGAGTTTGTAGTTTCCTCAAGACAGGTTTTCATTACTCTAAAGATCTACCTGTAAACATGAAGGCTAAGGTAAGGTATAGTTAACGAGTGGAACAATTAATCCAAGAACACAGCATACAAATGGTTCTGAAGCAAGGAAGAAAGTGACCTACTCGAATATTCTCAGCGAGGACTCGGGCCATCTCGGAGTTGTTCTGGTACCGTATGGAAGGCAGGACGTGCAGGCTGAACAAAACTGCTGCCACACCTTGCACAGTACGCTGCAGGGCCCCACTTGCCCATTTCAGTCCTAAGTTTAAGGATGGAGTCAGTAATGTGTTACAGTATTGTCTGTCTAATGTGGATTTAACTATAAGTCTCTGATGCTTTCCTACTAGTACAATACCAGTCTAATTAACCTTCTTATTGCACTACTGCATGTCATTTTTGGTCACTATATACGTACAAGGGATAAGGAGTTTTAAACCATCAAGTTAATGTGAGAAGAGAAGTCAGATATTTCCCCCATGACAGAGTGTTCATTGTTAGAGTATGAATATCATTACACTAAACCTTCTTAAAAGATAGCTAAGTGTTGTAATCTTTCAATTTCTCTTGACTTCTTACCTTGACAGTGTGTGGACATGTTGAGGGAGAACAGATGAGGAGAGAGCGCCTGGTAGTCAGCGTAAAGCTCCTGTACCTCCCTCACCACCTCCTGCTCGTCAGCCTCGGCTAATAACTTCACATCACTCTTGCTCACAACATTACTGAAGTCTGGAAGGTCATGACAGGCACATTGTTAAAGCTAAGAGGCTAAGAGTTTCACCTTTGGGGCTCAGCATGGAGAGGAGGGGAAAAAAAAAAACTGATGCAAGGTAAGGAAATGTTATGATTTTATATAAATTCTTTCAGTAATTGATAAGCAACAAGAATAAATATAAGACAAAGCACGACACCGACACCCTCACTCACATATGTAGTAAGTTCCATATCTTGGCTTCTGCAACTCCCGCACGAGAAGGTCAATATTCTCCCTGGTGGGGCGGACGTACACCAGACACTTGAGGTAAGACATGTTCTCCCCCGAGCTGGTCTGGTCAAGCCGTTCAAACATGTACACCTCTTGACGCATTACCTCACTCATACCCAATACCACACTCACAAACGATGTCTGTTGGCGAAAAAATATAAATAATAATAAATACAAATATCTTGTTTTGTATAAAGTGTGGATACTATTCACCTCCAGAAACCATTGAAAAGTTAACAATAGGTGTAGGTTTTTTATTTTGGAGTGTCCTCACGGCTGACACTAAGTTGTTGAGAGGTGACAGTGATGGACATTTTAATAGTAAGCCAATGCCATGCTAAACCTATGCCATTTATATATTTTTTCAAGGTTTCCGAAACTGAGTACAATCCACACTTTATTATAGTGATAACCAAAGTGAAATATTTAGACATGGTGGTGGAAGATGTATATTGAAGATAATAGTTTTGTTTCATTAAATAAAACTGATATATAAGGAAATATAACTCAAATTCATGGTCTTTGTGGAAGTAAAAAAAATGACACAATCATGAGATAAATTTGAGATTGAATATTTCCTCTTCAATAAACCATGTCTGTGAGTCTAAAGGTTAAGATCATTAATGCAGTGGACTGGAGTAGCAAGAGACTGTACATGACATACAAACACCAATAATAATAAAGATGAAGATTTGCAAGCAGTAGGGGTAAAACGTAAAACTTGAAATCAAATATGCCCTCACCGTTTCCTTATCCATGAGCATAATCTTGTAGCCCGGCTCACTCTCCATGATCATCTTCATCACGTAGTTCTTCACTACCTGCACCACACTCATGATGACAATCTTCAACCCAAGAGGGAGTGCCAAAATAACATCAAAATTACACCCACCCACTCCACAAACGAAAAATCCAGATCACCTCTTCAGCAGCTTAATATCTAACTTTCACAAGCATAAATCAGTTGTCTTTACATGTTCCTCAAAGTTTCATTAGTGTTTATGGTTGAAAAGTAATATATGTTGTAGTTATAAGCTCCCCACAGCTAAATCAAAGGTTATATGACAGCTTGTTTACGCCCATGCCTTGGACTTGGACTAGTGTTGGGAGACAACTTGTTACTTCACACCCTACTTGTAACGGCACTCTTTCACTTATTTCTCCGTGTATAGTAGAGGGATAGTGGTGTTGAGCTGCTATCTCTGGTATTTGTGGAGAATGAGTGATTCGGATAAGAAAGGAAGTGGGGTAAAGATTCATAAGAAACTTGCCTGACAGGGATGGGGATGTGGCAAAGGTTAGGGCCACTTAAGGATTACATACAAATAATATATAATCCTTGGGGCTACTACACCAGGTAAGATGACCCACAGGACATGGTGACAGAAATAATAGCCCATGATATGTATGGGAAACAGCATGGTTAAACCTGTAAAAAGACATGTGGCCTGAAAGGAGAGAAAAGTATAAGATCCTTGGTGGAAAGGGTATAGAGGAGGTCATGGAGGAGGTGAAGAAGAGTGTGGAAGGGTTAAAAGTAGGTATATTTTTGATACAGGGAGGAGGGAATAGGAGACTGGGCCCAAACCTGGCAAACCAGACTGTAGTTAGGATAGTGGAGTGTCTGCGGGAAGTTAGCAGGACAGGAGGAAAGTGATAGTGGCAGTGCTGGGGCTCATGAGACATCCACAGGAGAGTAGATTTTACGAAGAGATAAGAAAAGAAACATATATAGAAAGCTGCAGGAGGGAGTGCAAAGAATGAAAGTTGAGCTCAAGTAGTCTGACGCAGAGGACTATACGTAGTACACCCAAACAGGGAGGGAGAAATTCAAATGTGTAGGAGAATGCTCGAATGGATAAATGCAACAGAGAGATTGAGTAAGATGAGAAGAAAGAGGGAGACCTATTCAACCACTTCACATCTATTCCCTTTGCTGCTCTCTCTCTCTCTCTCTCTCTCTCTTATTCAGTGTTTCTTAGCCTAGCAGGAAGATACGTGACAGTACATATTACTACAAATAGACATATACATTATAATATACGTACTGAATAAAAAGATATAATAGGATCAGAGAAAGGGAAAAGATTTAGATGAATGAGTTATATGTGACTGTGCGTGTGTGAGAGCAAGAACTTTTACGGTAATGTGTGCATGGACATCGCTGTAGCCTGTAGCTGGAGGAGCACGTATAGTTGTTTGACCCCTTCTGCCTCTGTACCTTTTTCTCGCCCGAAACAGGACTAACTTATCTGGTGGTCATCATTCCGCCTACAGGAGTCCACGGAGCAGGTGGAGTGGGTAAGGTGGTGTATCAATATTATAGAAATCATTAAACTGAGTCCATAATCGTGTTTGTCATGCCCGGAAACATTTATGTATCAATTTTCATTAGAATCAGTTGTTGAAATTTTCACGAAACTTCCCTTAGATTTTTAATTACTCAAAAAGCGTGAGGTTTACATAAAAAGATATAGAGTAGTAAAAGTTGAGCAGGAGACGCCCATTATTTTGAGCTATTGTAAAATTAAATTGGAATGTAAGTATAGATGTAAGAATAGAGAACAATATTTTATTTTGTTACAAAACTTAAATTTTCTCGTAAAGCATGGAAGTTACATGCATTATCATATAATAAATATTATAAAAATATTACAACATATTGGCAATGGGTTCTCAGTTTTCCATTAAATTGATTGTATTTAAATTAATTATGAATCCCTTAAATAATGCATAAAAAAGTAACATTCAATATCACATTAATTAAACAACTACAAGGTATGAAGTTATAAATAGTACATAATTGAAACTTAACAACTACTACCAATACCAAGATCGCACCATAATGGGAATGTTAGCACAACACCTACAATTCTACCTTGGGTATGTCTGCCTTATTCCTTCCCCTTATAAACAAATATTATTACAAAAACAATTCACTACAAATTACCAAGTACTTCATTACCATTTCCTTCAATGATACAGTGAGACTCAACAGTGTAGTAAAAAGTTATAATCTTTGGAGCTCAATTACCATACTTTTTTCTACACTATTCATGATTAAGTAGTTATTGATTGAAAGAGGTTTCATCTACTTTTATTTAATTGTCAATTGTTTTGTATGTTGTCTGCTGGGCCTCTCATTTTACATAGCGTTGCATATTTTCTAATGTTCATGGTTTCAAAAGGATATGGTTTTCTTATATTGTCAGATCACATACAACATATGATGCCTAATATCGATAGTTTTCTTATCAAATGGAAGTTGTTCTTATGCCAAGAGTTGATTTATCTTGAATTAATCTGTGTTATAAGATCATAGAGGGATCTGAAAAGAACTCAATTTCAAGGGAGTTTTTTTTTAAGAACTGCAGCTGTCACACTGATAAGGACTGTCTTACCATATATATCGTTTTCTTGGTATTATAATAATTCACTACTACTATTAATTTCATAGACCAGCACGCCCTTCATTTCCAAATTCTGTCAGAAACCTTGCAAACACTCCCCTCTTCTCTAGCAAAGTGAAGGCTCTTAGCATCCTCTCCTGTGATATATTGTCACTGCCAAGAAAATCATGGATACTGACTGCCAGGAACATGAATCCAACCATCCACATTTCCTCCACATTGGCCATCAGCTGCTCCAAGGTGACTCCCACCTCACCCCCACCTGTCTCCACCACCCTGCACAGGACACCCCAATAGTCCTGCATGATGTCCTCAAGGTGTTCCTCCAGCACTTGAGGGTCAGTACTCATGAAGAACATGGACATGATATCAATGATGGGATTATCTAAGTGACAAAACTGCCAGTCAATAATGCTGACTAAGCTCTCGTCTGCAGAGTACAGGAGCTGCCCAGCCCAAAGGTCTCCATGAACCACAGTCCTGAGTAGCGGATGCTGCTTTGAAGTGGAGCGAATGTGCCTCGTCAGGGGAGTGAGTGCCTTAAAAACTTCAGCAAGGGATGTACCTGCATACATCTCCGTCAGGGTTTTCATGTTGGGTACAAAAAACTGATCATAAAAATCTGTGTTAAACTCTTCTGCCAAGGGTGACAGCCATCCCCCTTCTTGATGTTGCTGCAGGTACAAAATGCCAACACCATGAATTAATGCCATTGCCTTCAGTGCTGTCTTAGTCTGGGCGAGTGTGCTGCCGTCCCTGATTATCACACTCTTATACTGATCTACACTGAGGTCACGAAGAACAATGGTGATGGCAGAGTCTGAGAAACCAGCATAGAAGACTTCTGGAACAGGTGTAACAATGCCACTCTTATCACAGATCCTCCGAAAGTCTAGGCTGCTGATAAACTGGTAGAATTCAACTTCTCGCTGGGCCAGTCCACCGTTAGTTAAGAACTGAACTAACTTTGGATCTTGTGGTAAGAACTTGAAGACTAGCTTACACTCATTCTCCTCACCACCTGGAATTGTGTACTGGACCTTGACAAAAGCAATCTCACTTAGGAAACCCTCTCGCTCTTTTGGTAGGGTAGAGGACCAGACATTCACTTTGGTGCTGCAGCCCATCTTGAGAGACAGCATCTTCTCCAGCCATGGTTGAGTTATATCAATGTCATTCTTTAAAGGTTGCAAATCCATGGTTGTATTATTTCTTGTTGGTATCCCTTAGGAAAAGTGCATTAGCATCCTGAAAAGAGAAGTATGCTGATATTGTTATGACTTTTTGGCACCAATGATTATAGTACAATGTATGTTAAATATGATGGGAAAAAATATTCAATAATGCATTTTTTACAAATATTAAAAAGAAACCTTGTAGCATAACTGAAACATATCACACAGTACACTAGACACAAGGAACAATTCTTTACCCACATCATTCTATAACTCCCTGAAGTTGCTATTTATTCATGGCACATATCCACAATAGGCCCCTTCCTTATAATTTATTTCTATATATGCAGTATTAATATCTTTATAGGTTATATGATTTTATGCATGCAGCACTTGGTCTTCTATACCAATATCTCAATTTAATTCCTTCCTTTTTCCTTTTGTGAATATAAACCTAACAAACAAAACATGAATCTTCAGGAGATAATTTTTAGGGTGAATCTTTAAGAAAGAAACTTTTTGAACATTCCTTTCTTTTCAAGGAATTGTACAATACCCCGGACACGGTCTTTAGTGATATTATGTCCCAACAAGTCTGGAAGGGAGGCACTGAAGAATGCGTAACCATAGATCCACATGGCTTCAACACTACAAACTAAATCTTGAAAGGAAATATCAACTGTGATTCCATTTTTCTCAAGTGACTGTTCAAAGCTCTCCCAGTAACACTCAAGGATCTCAGTCAAATGTTCTGTGTAACAAGAAACCTCACCACTTAACAATATGAAGGTCAGAATATCACAAACTGGGTTTCCAACAAAAGCAAACTGCCAATCAAAGATGCAAGCTTTTCTATTGTCTTGCGAGAACATAATATTTCCAGCCCAAAAATCTCCATGAATCAATGTGTCCACCAATGGGTATTTCTTCACTGACAAAAGCTCCGTTGCTCGGGAAAGAAGGGCCTCGAGTGTGTTTACAGTGGATGTTCCCTCAAGCAACTCTATCTGTTTATTAATACCATTTGTAACATAATCTTTGAAGATAGACAGATTAAGAGGAATGTCCCCATGATGTGTTCCATGTTTCTTTATAGTTGCAATGCCTGCCCCATGGATGACAGCAACTGTGGCCAAAGCACACTTGATTTGTTCCAGAGAATTTCCCTCAGGAACTACTGAGAGTTTAAGACCATCACTGCATAAGTCATGAAGAACTATGGTTATCTTTTTGTCTTCGAGACCTGCCCAATACACATCAGGGACAGGGTGATGCAGTCCACTATTCTCACAGAACATCTGGAACTCCGATGAAAAAGCATACTTGTAGAACTCAACCTCCCTCTTTCCCATGCTACACTTTTTCATAATATCCAAAAGTTCCTCCTTAGCATCTGGCATGAACTTTACCACCAGGGACCTTTTCTCCTCTGCTGATCCCTCACTAATGAAGAAACATGTCTGTATAAAGCACACCTCACTCATGAATCCATTCCTAGTCTCTGGTAACTTCATAGACCAAGTGGTGAGCTTGAGTGAGGCACCTAACTTATGCCTCAGCACTTGTTCAAGCCAAGGCTGGGTGATTTCTGATGGTGAGGAAAGTGGTGATAGTAGTGAAGTTTCCATTTTATATTTGACTTGTAGTTAAGTTAATCTCGATGACTGGTGACTGGAGTCTGAAAATGATTGACTGTTTAGTACTTTTTATGATGTCTTGGTTTAGTACAACTGGGTCTGATTTTTTTCATTGGGATCTTTTTCTATGTAGTGTTATATAGGTACAAATACTTTCTTTTTTCTTTAAAGAGAACTAACAAAGCATTATACATTTCTCTTTTCTATTTCAATTCTAAAATCACACACACACACACACACACACACACACACACACACACACCTACACACAGACTAGCTTCATATATAATTTCTACAGTAGACAGTCAAATAATTAGTGAGCAGTAACTATGTTCTAAATAATCATAATACTCCTTCAAATGGCTGTGAGGGAAATTAATAAAGTTGAAAGCAGGAAAAACTGAGCTATGTATGGCATTACACATCCAAATTTCTCTGAGAATGAAAAATAACCTATAATATAAACAAGGTCAAATGTACCTATAGTAATCTGAAACGTAGGAAAATGTAGTAAATAGCTGTAAATGACTGTCTAGATAGTTATTAATGTTTGTAGAGGAATGACTAGACTATGTTGGAATGATACTTCAATTCGATAAGTGGTTAATTACACTTACTAATAATGAATGGTTATTTGCTTGTCTACCTGCAAGTAATACGTGGCAATGGTCCTTCTGTTGCAATGCTATGATAACAACCCACAGGAAGGTGATATGGTTTATATAACATAACCATAATAGTCTCATGCTAGATTGGTATAATTGTAAAGGAAAGAAAATAATCAACGTAATATGACAGGGTTGAAATATGGAAAATATCAGGTAGGTAGTTTTCTTTTTTTCCCTATCTTAAATTTCCCTCCTTTTTAACGGATGTTTATGCTGTTATAATTAAATGGTAAGCTTACTAAAACTTTATGGTACCGGTCTTGTGTGTTAATTAATTTTTTTCTATGTGAATTATTTTAAAATGGCTTTTGACAGTACTCGGCTCAATCCTTAGGTCACAAGAAGAAGAGGAGGAGGTCAAAGCGGCACCGCAATAACATCCTAATTTCCGAATTGTTTAGGAGGTACTGAAGGATTGGACATATATATATAGTTTGCACACGCCTTTTCCTATCATATGGGGTCCTCCCTGTTCCTTGTCAGCACGTTTCAATCCTTTCTCTTATAGGACCTTTTATTATGCTATTTTAACTCCAGTTTCCACCGGCTAGGCTGGGATGGATGTAATAATGCGAATTTACTCTTCGATTATAATGTTTTCACTGTCATGGGATCGGGGTGGTTCTGTGGTAAATTGCTAACAGAACTATATAGTCTCTCTAAGCTGAAATATTGCTGCCAACTCTGGACTCCGTACAAGACAGGGAATATCATTAAAATAGAAACAGTCTGCAGACTTTCACAGGCAGAATCTACAAAGATGTGAGCGGTACTTAGTGGTCTATGTGTGGAAGGTCTTTTACCTGATGTGGGGTTCATAGTAAACATTCACCTAAGAAATAAACGAGTGCTATAACGAGAGACCAAAGCTACAACCAAGGATTATATTCACATGTTTATATAATCCTTGGCTACAACACAGAGAGCAGCAACACTCATACACAACTGTTTTACAAGAAATGGAGCTCGTCTCTTCAATGTTGTGTCAAAGGCAATCAGGGAGCTGACAGGGGTCACGACTCACGACTGACTCCAAGCGTCAGCTCACTCAGCTGGACAGATGATTGGCGACAGTACCAGACGAGCCCCCAACACCGGGATACCCTAGCACTGAAACAACTTTTTGCCAGTCTTTGGCAATCCTACTGAATACAAGAGAAGCAGAGCTGCCTGGTCGCTGTGAAGGTCCACCTTAGCTGCGCCCACGGAGGGTGAAATTGTACTAAGTAAACAAAGTAAGTAATTGTTACCTAGTTCGGGGTGATTATTTAATCACATTTAATAGACTACAGTAGACTGGAATATGTAATGTGCTCTGTATGAAGAGAGGACATGTTTAAAATATGTAGTGTGCTTTGTATGAAGAGGAGAAAGGCTTAGAAAGGACATTATTTATTGATAATTATCATAATTAGTGGTGAATTTTTATTAAATTATGTATGCATATTACTCTATCTATTTATATCCAATATGTGTTGTATTTTGCTATATAAGGTCCTCTATCAATTAATGAAAAATAGTATTTCAGTGAAGTGTTATATACTTTACTGAGCTTTTTTTTTTTATAATTGTATTCATCCTAACAGATTTGGTGTTAGAGATGCAGTGTGGAGGAGCCCTGCTGAGGGTGGCTTGGGGTGCCCCAAGGTGGGTGGTGGCAGGGCGGGCACTACACTGGCCAGCAAACAGGGTCAGAAGCACTTTCCTGGAGTATTTTGAGAGCCTTGACCACCACCATGTGTCTTCCAGTCCTGTGATTCCCTGGAATGACCGATCTTTGACCTATGTTAATGCTGGAATGAACCAGGTGGGTACATAAGTGTGACGTCTTCCAGCTCACTTATCTGACCTGCTACAGTTTTTGTATGATAATTATTCTAAATATGTCTTCCTGTATAGTTTCTATATTTTCTCTGAGAACTGTGAGTGAATTTTTGTGTGACGATGTATTGTAGGAAACTACAAGTGTTCCCAGTATTCAAGTCTATTTTGTGAGGTTGAATATTTAATTTCTTTACATAAACAGTTCAAGCCAGTGTTCCTTGGAGAGGCTCATCACCCATATAGCCGAGCCACTAACAGCCAGAAGTGTGTGCGTGTGGGTGGGAAGCACAATGATCTCGCAGATGTGGGCACCGACACCTACCATCACACTTTCTTTGAGATGATGGGCAGCTGGTCTTTTGGTGATTATTTCAAGGTGAGTTTTGGTTGGATTACCAATATACTATTTATGAAGGAACTTTGATTAATGTACACAAATAAGTTGATATTTATGTGATTCATGAATAAAGTTGTATTTAAGACTATAATAATGCTAAGGTCTGTACAAGTGGATGGAAACATGAAGATGATAATTAACCTTGCAGGAGGAAGCTTGTCACATGGCCTGGAAGCTGCTCACAGAGGTGTACCAGCTGTCTCCTTCCTTCCTCTATGTCACATACTTCCAAGGGGACGAGGCACTGGGTTTGGAGGCTGACCTGGAGGTGAAGCACATCTGGAGGAAAATAGGGTGTGTGGCACTAGGCAGACATGGCACTGGACTCTGAGGCATGATACTCAAATCCATCTCATATATCATCACTTTAAGAGCAGCCACAACCAACTGTAGGTTTGTGGCTAAGACATACAGATGAAACTTATTACAACTTATTACTACTATAATCATTAGTTATATTCCAGTAGTTGGTGTAAATTTTAAAAAGATTTACTACAAACTAGATTAATTTTTGGGTGAAAGAAAAACATTTCCTTATTGAAGTATGCAGTGAATTATATTCATTACAGTGTTCCTGAGGATAGAATTCTTCCCTTTGGTTTGAAGGACAACTTCTGGGAAATGGGAATGTTTGGCCCTTGTGGACCCTGCACGGAAATCCACTATGATCGCCTCTCTCGACCCTATGCAGGAGAGCGAGTCAATCTTGGGGTGGAGGACCTGATAGAGCTGTGGAATCTTGTGTTCATCCAGTATGAGAGGTAGTGTATTGGGTGTGCCTCATTGGTTTGAAGGATGAGTGAATGGTTGAGGGAGCAATGTGCACTGAATGCAGTATGATTGCTTGTGTTGTCTGCTGAACTTCGAGGATAATATGTGTTGTGAGTTGAGAGTGAGAGAAAGAGAGAAACCAGAGCCACATATATAGATACAATTTTGAAAGTAAAACACAAAACATTTGAAATCAATCCAGTAAGCTTTGCGTCCCTTTCCAGACAACAATGTGGTACTCTGCGTAACTTGGGGACTCACTATGTTGACACCGGCATGGGTCTGGAGAGGATCACAGCTGTACTCAACAACAAGTCTTCTAACTACGACACTGATCTCTTCATGCCCATATTCTTTGCCATCCAAAAGGTCTGTTACTTATAAAAAACTATGCTGTGTAACTTTGTAGACAGAAGGTTAGAAGTACTTAAAGTAAAAGTAGAAAATTATATATAAATGATAAAGAGAAATATTGTATAAATTTCTGCATGGACATATTAGTGATAAGTACTTGGTGAGAAATGAATGATAGTTATAATGTATGTATCACTATCTACCTGTATGGACAGATGAGTGGGAGGCCGGCCTACACTGGTGGGTTCAGTGATGACAATCAATGCCTGGACACAGCGTACCGGGTGCTGGCAGACCATGCACGGATGGTGACTATGTGTCTGGCGGATGGCATGTTCCCCCAGGAATGGTGAGTCAATCCTTGGGTGACGGCAGTACTCACTTACTAAAGTTATTGAATGACATGATTATATTTATAGTAATTGATGTGAGTGCATTCAGTGTTACAATAGTAGATTATAAACTTTTAATTATTGTAATGCATCATAGTTCACAATCATCAGTAACTTTATAATCTTTACATTCCAATTTTTTATTTGATATAGAAGCAGGAACAAGGAACAATTTAATGCTTTTACTCTGTAGCAAGGTGTTAGATAGCTTTACTCATTGTGCTTGTGACCTTGTAGCTACAATCTCAACCATGTCATCAAACGTTCCCTCGCCATTGGGTGCAAACACTTTGGTTTCACCTGGGGGCATGGTGGCCTGGGAGAGCTGGCTGGGGTGGTGGCTGAGACGCTGGGGCAAGCTTATCCTGAAGTGATGAAACGGCTTCCTCGCATCACCACTATCCTGGAGCACGAGGAACATGCCTTCTATGACACGCAGAAGGAGGTGTCAAGGTGTGTTGGATGGATCATTACTGAACTCTCTTTACAAAAATAATGAAGCTGCAAGTTGTGGTGTCATGTAATTGTAATTGTGCATTTATCATCAATTATGTAGTGAAGCATCATCAGTAAGATATAGTTGTGGTTTATACAAAATTGATCATGTTTTCAGAGGATGGAAGGAGTTGGTTTTGGAAAGACCTGAGTTAGCAGACATTTCTTGTTACCATGTACCAAGAGTTGTTGAAGGCATTGAAGACATGCTTCCACGCCTGCCACAATGGAAGGAAGAAGGCAACAAGCTCCCAGGTGAGGCAGCACACAAACTCTACGCCACATATGGCTTCAGCATCGCCTTGATCAGCGAGCTCGCCCAAGTGTATGGCCTTATGATGGACGAGGAGGGGCTTGAGGTGGCAATGGATGAAGCAAGGAAAAGGGCAAGAGAAGGTCAAATAAAAGCCTTCTATGGAACGGAAGTGAACAAGGATGGAAAGTTATTGGAAGACCTTCGTGCTGCAAGCTTGCCCCTTACCGATGACAGTGCAAAATATCTTTATAATAATGACTCTCAAGGACACTATGATTTTCCTCCTGTCCAAACAAATATCTTGGCATTGGTCATGGATGGTAAGAGAGTGGAAAAGGTCAGAGGCGGTGTGACTGTTGGCGTCATCTTGGAAGCCACAAACTTCTACCATGAGGCTGGTGGCCAGGACGGGGACACAGGAAGGCTGGAGGCAAGTGGTGCTGAGGTGAGAATACGCTCTGTGGACAACATTGGTGGCTACCTCATCCACTGGGGCACACTGGAACATGGTGAAGTGGCAGTGGGGGACAAGGTGGTGGCCAGGATATGTGAGACAGTGCGGCTTGGATGTATGAGGAATCACACCGCCACACACCTACTCAACAGTGTCTTCAAGGCCATTACAGGTAAAGGTGATAGATTGGATTTATTTTGAGGTTTGTACTGCAATTTTTTTTTCTTGGGTTCAAAATAGTAGTCTGACTGTCCCATGTGATTGCAGTGATTGAGGTTTTTGATAATATATTCATGTTTTTTAGTTTATTTAAGTGAAAGATATTTGTTTTGTCATTTGCCTTAACAGTTTTCTAAATTCTAGATTCCTCTTGCTTACATAGATGTCAGAGATGGCATTGTTCATGTGATTACAACCTGTATTTCCTTAAAACTTGCATTCTTGGTCTGCCTCACAAAGTTTAATTTTCTACAGAAGATTCATGATATACTGCCATGAGTAAGTAATGTATAAGCATGTGGTGAGGGAATGTACAGTGCCTCAATTGTGTAGGTCATGTGTTGTAGGTGTGTCCTGCCAAACCTCCTCCAGGGTGACTTCTGACTACCTCCTCCTCCAGCTACACACCTACCAGACCCTCACCCTCTCTGCCCTCGCTCAGGCTCAGGACTTGGTCAAGGTGGGTTCACTCTCTGTATATCTGGTATCAGTGGATTCTGTGTAGAGTTTTAGGGCAAAGATTCACCTCACTATTAAAACATTGAGATTGTTGACTGGATATCTGATACAGTTAAAAGCTAAGTTGCAGCACAAATTGTAGCTCTGTTGTTGGACACTGCCACGAACATTTCTTGTGCTTTGAGACATCCTCACACACTTGGCATTGTTTTCCGTACAGAGTTGGATTGGCCAGCGGTGTCCCATCCATCGGAGGACCATCAACTTCCAGGAAATGCTACAGGAAGGCAGTGTGACCTTGGTGCCTGGGGAGGTGTACCCATACAGTGTACATGTTATTTCCACCAAAGCACAAGGGGACACCAGCAGCCTGCAGGAAGGTGTTGTGGCATCCCTGCAGTCAACAGAGCCTTGCTGTGGCACACACCTCCTCAACACAGCAGACATTGGCAGCTTTGTCATTGAGAGTGTTGTAAGCAAGTACTGCACACTGTAACTCATTTCCAATATCTTTCTTTTATTATCTATAATACTTCTAATCATCTTAGCATGTAGTTCCTCTCTTAGATTGATAATTTTGTTCCCAAGCTATTTTATGAACTCTTTTTTTTTACTCTGCCACAAAACATGTCCGTGCAGCTTTACCAGGACGAATGGAAAGATACTTTGGATGCTTTTCAGAGTAAAGCCGGTCAGAGCAACACAAGGATACGTGGACTGTGTGGTGAGAAGGCAGCCAAAGCAGAGAGGAATGGTGTGGCTGCCCTCCGCAAGATGAAGGAATTGGAAAACCAGTTTAATGAAGCCGTCAGTGCAGGGACAAAGGACAGGTGTGGAATATTTCATTTACACTATATATTTATCATCATATTTCATAGAGCATCATCATTACTAACATTAGAAGGCGAGAGTTTGTGATTTAAATTACTTTTTTCTCTCTTTTCAGGCTGCTTGATCTTGACAGGGATATAAAAGAATGGCACAGCAGTGTTTTTGACCAATTGTTGCCATTGCCACACCTGGCACGCCTCACCATAACGGAGACTGTTGAAGACTTGGGCAAAGTGTTGAGGAAGTCCATCAGGGTGGATGCCAATGTGGAGGTGACTGCCAGCTCATTAACTCAGTATTTCTCAGTGAGGATTTAGATTCATATAGACACACAAATACAGAGTTAGTGAGCAAAATAAAGAATTAATGAAATATTAAAATTCTCTCAAAAAACATAAAAGCTTTAACATGTAGTGAGTGAACTCTTTGTAATGAAATACAAAAACAAAAAGACTAATAATGCATTTGTTATCTCAGATGGCAAACGAAGTGAGGGCCATCATGAACAAACAGCCAACTGGTCCCATCGTTCATCTTGCCGAGACTGACTTTGGCACGAGTAAACCCAAGCTTCGGCAGGCCACCAAGGTTGTCAAGGACCGACCTATAATGCTGCTGGTGAAATCTAATGGGATTGTCATGGCCCGATGCACACTGCCGGAGGTTAGACTAATTCCAGATATTTATACACAGAATCAATTTAGGTTTACCTGGTTAAAGAAAAAAATTTGTACCTGAGGTGGAAAAATATATATCAATTATAACCATCATGATAAGATGAATATGTAATTATCTACAGCATCACACAGTCACTCTCTTTTTCCTTGATGGTGCAGGAGATGGCTGAGCAGGGAGCATCAGCACAGGAGTGGCTCAGCTGTGTACAAGGGCCACTGGGGGGAAGTGTGGAGACGCCGCCTGACAGAAGTCCCAGGCTGGTGGCTAACCTCAGGAGTCCTAAGCTGAAGCCACACGTCCTACAGGAGAAGCTACAGGAGGCACTAGAGGCTTCCAGCAGATACATAGAGAAGTGGCCTTGATGAGGTCTCAGTGATATCTTTGTATAGTGTTATGTTTGAATAAATGTCTGTATATATTCATCTATACCTCTTAATGCCTTGTGGGGGACTTCCCTCAAGGGGATGGCTAGGGCAGGAGTTTCTATCTCTTGTTCTTCATTTCCTGACTGCATGATTAAGGCCACGTCAATGATCTTTCTTCCTCCAATACTAATTCACTCTCCCCCTCCACTTTACTGATAGCTTCCCTCTTGCATTCTAGCCTTCAAAATTCCGTATGTATACTTGTATAGTCTCTTAATTAACTTATTCTCATTTATTCGTATCACACGTCCAAATTATCTATGTACCATACTGTACCCATTCAACCACTCCACATCTATTCCCTTTGCTGTTGTATCCATGCCAAAGTTTCTCTCTCTCTCTCTCTCTCTCTCTCTCTCTCTCTCTCTCTCTCTCTCTCTCTCTCTCTCTCTCTCTCTCTCTCTCTCATTCAGTAGTGTTTCTTAGCCTAGTAGAAAGATACGTGACAGTACATATTACTACTTATATACATTGTAGTAAGCATGGTGAATAAGAATAAAAGGTACAATAGGATCAGAGAAAGTGAAAAGGTTTTGATGAATAAGTTATATGTGACTGTGTGTGTGTGTGTGTGAGGAAGAATTTACGGTGTCAATGAACTGACATTGACAGCAGATATCACCACTTCTAAACTATATATAGAAAGTAACCATAGGGGAAGGTCATTGAAACCATATGAACACCCTAAGTTGAGGGTGAACTAAACTTAATATATTGACCATGCAGGTATTAAGTTTCACTCTACACCAAGACGACCTTTACATTTATTGACTACAGGAAGGAAAGGAAAAGGGTAGATTTGATTACGCATTGCAGGAAAAGGGTACTTAGATCTGATTACGCATTGGTAGAAAGAGAAAGGTAGATTTTATTGAATATTGGAAGGAAAGGAAAATAATAGACTATTACGCATTGGAAGGAAAGGGAAAGGTAGATTTTATTGCGCATCGGGAGGAAAAGGGAAAGGTAGATCTGAGTACGCATTGGAAGGCAAGGAAAAGGTAGATTTCATTGAACATTGGAAGGAAAGGAAAGTAAATGTTATTGACTATTGAAAGATGAGAAAAAAAAAGTATCTTATTGACCATTGGAAGGAAAGGGTAGATTTGATTGAGTACTTGAAGGAAAAAGAGCTCATATGATTGACTGAATCGTCGCAGCTCTAAACAACACCAAGACTTGAAGGAAAGTAAGAAAAAAATTTTTTTTATTGCGTGGTAAATGTTAGGTCGCCGGCCAACCTACTACATTTCCCCAGTTCATTTCCCGTCCCATTGTTTGAGTGATGAGTTAAAATGAGTCTTACAGTAGAAGGGATTCACTCCCTCGTACGTGCTATTTAAAGAACAAGAGGGAGTGAAGAGTGAAGAGTATTTATAAGATTACCAACAACGTGCTTCTTAAACCATAATCTTATACATGATATTTAATTGACTTATTTTGCTGAATGGACTTTCCATTCACCGTTAAGATTTAAAAGATATTTTTTGTATAGCTTTTATATGCATGAAAAATAAAGACTTTATTACCACAACGGTAAATTCCTTTTATAGTCACATTTTTCCCCTTTTAAAAATACATTAAATAAAGTAACCAATAATAAATATAACATAAATGCACCTTTCCACCAACCACATCATTAAACAGGTAATTAAAACAGGTAAATATAAAAAAAATATTGTGAAACAAATAACAACCATATAAGATCAAATCATTACTTAACTACACTAGCATTACATTATCACCAATTAAACACCAATATTGCACCACATGAGAGTAGTGACATGGAGGTGAATGGTATTGCGCAAAGTGATGCTCCATTGTCCACTCCATGCTGGTCTGTGCTGCTGTCACACTCATCCCTTGTAGAGTTTCCCTTCATTTTTAATCTTAGCGGCGCCTGAGAGTCTTCAAACGAGGTGAGTGAGTGGAAGACATGTCTGTTGATATATGGAGTGAGTAATAGACGTGTGAGTAAAGGATAAAAGGCGTAAAGGGAAGGAAATATGCCGGTTTTTCTCATCCCTGCCTAGTTTCTCTTTTTGGCGGTCATATTACGTGTCTTATATTGCATTTTAGACCTCCAGGCGTTGTTATATTACTCACTCAACCTTAGAATATATGATAACCTTAAGTGTGGAGGCTTAAAATGTATAGGAATGTAAATATTTACCGAAATACTCCATAAATTCTTACACATGGATTTTTGAGACAAGGAAAGTAGGTTAAAATTTTTATTTAGACGGATATAATATTATTTTTATTTGTTATTTAATGTCACTGTAAAGGTTGTGTTGGGAATCCTAGAGGGGGAGGTGATTATTTGTTGAGATATAATGTCTTTGTGTGGGGCTAAAATGTAGGTTAATTAAGGGGTCACCTGAAAAATTGAACAGGTGCGTATGTGGTGTGAATACGCAATTATATATATGTGTTCAATTGTATATATATGTTAAGATGTGTAGTGTCTGTGTGTGACCTAAATTGTGGGTTAAGTAAGGGCTCACCTGAGGAATTGAACAAGTGCATATGTGGTATTAATACGTAATTATGTCATTATTTTTTTTCATCCCAATAGTAATTATGTAGGAAAAAAATATCTTGAAAGGTAGATTATGTCGTATAAATAATTTAGAAATGTGTGGATTAGTTATTAGGTTATGTAAAGTCTAAACACAAAGGTTACTTATATACATATATACACTTATTACTTAACACTGTAGCAGCACACACTTAAGTATATGTAACGTAATTATACCTGTTTAGCTTACCTGTTGTGGGCCATCTAAGGTTAATTAATGAGCAGCTGGTGGGAAAAAGTATTGTCTCATTTACATAATACCAATTACTACACCCATATAATTACAATAGAAGTTGAATTACCTATATTATGACTTAGTAAGTGTGTTGGACGGGCTGACTTACCGTAGGAAACAAAGAAGAGTGTATGTATCCTTCACTCCTAGGGTAGTTACGCAATACAGAGTCAAGGGAGGATGCTAGGATAGAATAGGATAATATACATCAACAATAGATGCTTTAGTTTAGTAAGTAGGATGTCATAGTGGTGTAAATATTAAGGTATAGAGGTTTTAGTTAGGAAAAAAAACGTTATGGGAGGAGATGTGATAGAAAGGTTGAGCAATTAATGTGTATGACGAGAGAAAACGTAATTTGGGTAGGATTTGGGTATAGTGTGTGTGTGTGTGTGTGTGTGTGTGTGTGTGTGTGTGTGTGTGGCTTGGTTGGATGCATCTTACACTGTCACATAATGGGTGGGAGGAAGAGGAATGAGGGTGAGAAGGCCCCAAGATAAGATTGAGGACAAGATAATCTGATGCAGTAGCGTGGTTTCGCTGCTCTAGAATTAAGTTGAGTTTAACATTTATTCAGTATTTCAATAACTACAATAATATACATATATAAAAAAGTTGAAATTTACCTCAAAGTAACTTGCTGTGATGGACATTATATAAAAGGCTAAAATCATTATAATTTATTTATTGTAGAAAAATGCTAGTAAGATCATTGCTATCTATATAATTAGGAACAAAAGTGGAGCCCAATATTTTCCTACTTATTCAAAAAACATTATTCAGAATACCATTTGATTTCACTGCTGCTCAACACTCCCTCCTTCAGTGCAGTGCCGGAGTGTCAGAGCCTCATATATATCATAGTTTTGAGACACGGGTGAGCCATAAAATTGGTCATATTATTTTAAATACAGAAAGTAATGATTCTAATGGAAGGCAAGGCAAGGAGTGTGCGTGGTTGCATAATTATAGTGATTCATTTGGGTTCAGTTACAGTAGGTGTGAAGGAAGGCAAGGCAGGGTTAGTGGGTGGAATGTGCCAGCTGTGCATATGTAATGAAACTCGTGTTATTACTACGTGGGTGGAGATAAAGTGCCTTGGAATCAGATATTGGTTGTGAAATGTTTGCAATACACTTGTTGGTGGTAAGTCTTGTTTATTTTGCTTTAGGATATCTGGTGTCACTACAATATATACAGAGCTAACACACAGCTAAGTAAAGCTACCATTATCACCTTTGTAATGAGACTAATCAAGGCTATATAAACACATATGATAAGTAATCTTTTTTTATAATTTTTCCAGCAGGTTTTTTTGTTACTCTGAAAGTTATGTGATAGTTTATTTTTTCTGTATTATAACCGCTGTTTCCTCTTCCCTTCCCTTTGTAACAGAGTTGAGTGCCAGGAGGGCAGTGCAAGGTCAGCGTCATGGCATCGCAGGGGTACAGTGCGGATGAGTCCAGTGCCGACCGGAATGTGGAGATATGGAAAATCAAAAAACTTATCAAGAGCTTGGAGATGGCCAGAGGGTGAGGGTGGCTGAGTTGTGATTTGTGTGTGTGTGTGTGTGTGTGTGTGTGTGTGTGTGTGTGTGTGTGTGTGTGTGTGTGTGTGTGTGTGTGTGTGTGTGTGTGTGTGTTTTACTGTGTGAAAATTATGCTGATTCACCAATGATGACTTGTATTTTTTATATCCTACAAGAACACCCACACACACACCCACACACACACATACATACACACACACACATACATACATACATACATACACACACACACACACACACACATACACACACACACACACACATACATACATAGAACAGTGTGTGATTGAGGGTTGTAGTTATGCATGGTCTTCAAGATTGATTTTATGAAGGGCCAAAATCAATAAAATATGAAACAGTCTACATAACTAAAAAGAAAATCTGTTGAGTATGCATGAGTAAGTTGAGATTCTTGATGTATATAATTTTTTAAAAAAGATTATCCTGTGTAATGGACTCGTTAATCCTATCATTACCGTAAACTTGCATGTAAAGGTAATATTGGCCACACTTAAAAATGATTATTATACATCTTATTCACCATGTCATACCACATAAATTGTCTTCCTTTTCACCCTTTTTATACCATACAACCTGTCTTCCTTTTGATATGATAAAGAAAGTTAATCTAACGTGTGTCTCTCCCCCCCCCCTCCCCCCTACAGGAACGGCACCTCCATGATCTCCCTCATCATCCCTCCAAAGGACCAGATCGCCAGAGTCAGCAAGATGTTGGCGGATGAGTTCGGCACAGCATCCAACATCAAGTCCAGGGTCAACAGACTGTCCGTGTTGTCAGCCATCACTTCTGTACAGCAGAGACTCAAACTCTATACGAAAGGTGGGAGTTGGAGGTCACTTCTGTGTGGAGGAACTGTAGGATTATTATTTATTTATTTATTTATTTTTTGAGCGAGTTAAAAGGTGTGAAAAATATAGATTAGTCGGCCCGTTTGAGAGACCTAATTTACTATATTTTGTTGGTTGCCATATTTAGAACTGTTTTGCCTCAAGATTCCATATACATAAGTGTGAATGTACACTTAAGTTAGCTATTCAGTTGTAAGGTTTGGCATACTAAACACTGTCCACATCATTACAGTGTATTGCATGTGTATAGACAATAAGGATCATTATTATAAACACAAGAGGGTGAAGGTATTAGATATTGGTGTCATGCCTGCTTCACAGCTTCCTTATTGCCTTTCAGTTCCGCCCAATGGGTTGGTGATCTACTGTGGTACCATCGTCACTGAGGAAGGCAAGGAGAAGAAAGTTAACATTGATTTTGAACCTTTCAAACCCATCAACACATCACTCTACTTATGTGACAATAAGGTGGGTTACACCGTTCAGTTTCATTTGTCATTATATTACTTTGTCAAACTTATCCAAGACTCCAGTAGATATTCTCCGTTCTGTGGTTAATATAGGTGATGAATGGTTTTTTTTTGAGAATATTTAGCTATCACTTATACCAGAGATTAGGGGACACCATTCCATACCTTGTCTAGATCACCCAAAATAAACTTATGTCGGGTGGGGACACTTGAAGCTTATTCCTCCTTACCTTTCCCTCAGTTCCACACAGAGGCGCTCTCGGCACTGCTGGCAGACGACAACAAATTTGGCTTCATTGTAATGGATGGTAACGGGGCGCTGTTTGGCACACTCCAGGGAAACACGCGAGAGGTCCTACACAAGTTTAACGTCGACTTACCCAAGAAACACGGTGAGGGAGGCGTCAGAATATTTTTATTGGTATATATTCACTGTTTGTTGCCATCTGCCTGAGTAGTGAGTCGAGTGAGAGGGTCATTGGGCTTACCGTGACTGTTTTTTGTTCCTCTGCAGGTCGTGGTGGTCAGTCTGCCCTTCGATTCGCCCGTTTGCGAATGGAGAAGCGGCACAATTACGTCAGAAAGGTGAGTGTTGGGTAGGAAGGTCTGGGTGAGGTGATGTTTCCTCTCCTTTCCTTTCCTTTGGTAGAGATTCATACAGAGAGTGAATGTAACGGAGATGAGGTGTGTGAGAGGTATGTGTGGAGTAACATTATAGAACATTGCAACATTCTCATGCCTGTTGGTGCTTCCAGGTGGCAGAGACGGCAGTGCAGCTCTTCATATCCAACGACAAACCCAACATTGCAGGTTTAGTCTTAGCGGGTTCGGCTGACTTCAAGACCGAACTCTCGCAGTCAGATATGTTTGACCCGGTGAGTTAATCTGTCAACTTGTCTCTTACTTTATGTCTCACACTGTCTATCTCTTTCTCTCTCTGATCATTTGTGTTTATCATGATTTGAGGTTCTCAGTTTTTTATAAAAGTATATATTGCATAGTTTTCCATGTATTTGTTCTGAAAAATGATGTGCAATGTTTCAGAGGTTACAAGGCAAAGTTATAAAGCTGGTTGATGTGTCTTATGGTGGTGAAAACGGCTTCAATCAGGCCATTGAGCTAGCAGCGGAGTCCCTCGCCAATGTTAAGTTCATCCAGGAGAAGAAACTCATCGGTAAATATTTGAACTTAGGTTTTATGTGTGCAAAGTGTCTTGTATTTCTTTTTATCATGGGTTCAGTGAAATTTCTAGTGGTATTTCTTCCACTACGAAATATTCATCAGGTTTATGTTGATGTCTATGTATTATTTAAATAACTGTGTATATGTCTTTTTATCATTGGTTCAGTGAAGTTTCCAGTGATATTACTTCCATTACGAAATATTCTTTAGGTTTATGTTGCTGCCTATGTCTATTATTTAAGTAACTGTGTGTATGCATAGTTTTGGTGAGGCCATTAGTGATTTATGTGTAATGAAT
>JAPQNM010000006.1:6451742-6454242 GCA_029783475.1 Metacarcinus magister | reverse complement strand
TGGCTACGTCAAGATGGTGATGGCTGCCACTTCAGTCCCTCATTGCCTGACTCACTTTAAAAGGAAAATACACAGTTTTATTGGTATGAATAAGATACGTACAGCTCTTCTGCCGTGGCCATCCCCTTGTGGGACATTTCCGGAGGGAACGAGGCGTCAAAAACTATAGATAGATAGATAAAATATACAATGTCGCTGCACCATTTTGGGAGATGGGTTGTGTGAAATATTCTGCAAGGGTTCCAAAACATTCAAAAGAAGTTGGATTGTGATGCATTGTTATGATGTCGTGTTATGTACTAGTGTTCAGTTGGTAACTCGTGCATACTTGCTATATATGAATATATATTTTGAAATGGTAGGCGAGTTATGAATCAGACATAATACTCTTTACTTCAAGGGCATATTATATCTTACACATATACTGCCAAGTGTAATTTTTTCATTGTAAAAACTGGATACCCATCATGTGGGTACACTACCATAAATGAGGTAGTTACTTTGTTAAAAAGTTGATATCTCATTTATTGCTTAATACATGCATACTTATTCGTATTTTTACCTCAATTATCCATCTATTTTGTTACATTATGACTGGGAAGAACTTTATCTAATTTAAGTTAAGTAAATTTTTCTGGTTATGAATTGTGAGACTTTGTGACATCAAGTACTGTTTTCTTTATAATTTTATCAACATGTTTACAATTCAGACACAACCTTTTTTTCCCCTTCTGATGGAAATGTAATGCTGATGATTCTGTGAGCTGCTATACTACACCTCAGCACATAAGGTTGACATTGCAACCTTCATTACATAGTCTTTATACTTTAATCTATTAATCTCCTATGCATTAAACCATCATTTCAGCATTCTTACTGGACAGGCATGATGGGCCCTTCCTGTCATAGTTAAGTTTGGGTCTTTACTTCCTTCAACTATTGCAGACGTTGTGTTGGATTCTCTTCATGTAATTTTAGGCCTGAGTTCCTGTTTCCTCCACAGCAAGCACTAACCTTTATTTAGTTGGATTGTATAATAGTTTTGATTGAGATGTTGTTTCCCCAAGATTATATCCAGGTTTTATGAAGGCAATGATGTATTTGGAATAAACCCATTTACTCCATACATCTAATTGGTTGAAGGCTGTACTAAGTTTAGGTAATGACTACAAATGATCATTAGAAGTTACCAAATTGGATAAAAAAAAACTTGGAAGAAATTAAACACATGCTAATTATTTTGGAAATGTATATACCATTACTCTACATTACAGATGCATAACTAGATCGAATTTATCAATAACTAATATATTAATCACACAACTAATCACTAATGTGTAAGAAAGGTTATGGTTTCACGGAGAATACAAACTTTTGGTCAGATAGGTGGTGCGAGGCAGGCCTGGGGATTTGGGGGGGCGTGGGTGGAGGGCGTGGCGGCAGTCAAAGAAAACTGGGAGGAGGGACTGAACTGCTACTAGGTGAGGTGAGGACTATTGAAAGTAGGTAGATGTAGTGTTTTAAAGCGGCGTTACCTTTACTGTATTGCGCTCTCATGATGTTTGGGAGTAGATGAAGAGAAAGTCACTTCATTTGTTATCCTCTTCACTCTCTCTCTCTCTCTCTCTCTCTCTCTCCTCTCTCTCTCTCTCTCTCTCTCTCTCTCTCTTTTGGGGGGCTGAGTGGCTCTGTGGTACAATGCTCGGCTTGTAACCTAAAGGTTGAGAGTTTGATCCTGGGTCACGGCAGCTTCTTGGTGAGAGGGGCAGTGCTCTCTCGTTGACCCTAGCAGGACTATATGGTCTATAGATGCCTAGTTCGGGGGATTATTCAATTTCAATCTCTCTCTCTCTCTCTCTCTCTCTCTCTCTCTCTCTCTCTCTCTCTCTCTCTCTCTCTCTCTCTCTCCCTGGACAATGGTAATGAAATTGTTCTTTTCATTGTCACGTGAAGCGAAAGCGAGCACAGATTACGTGTGTGTGTGTGTGTGTGTGTGTTGAGTGCCTACCCGGTGAATGGTGCACTGGAAGAGAGCGTGTGCGTGTGTGTGTGAGAGAGAGAGAGAGAGAGAGAGGGGGGGGGGGGAGAAAAAGAGCCGACCAGTAGCAACCCGCCAAATGAGAATAGCTACTTACTCTCACAGATTCAATGACAATCCCTTAGTACTCTTTAACCCTTCAACATAAACACCTCGACTCTCATTCCCAAAACGTTCCCTGTTCCTCCCTCACACCTCTAGCAGTTCATGACCTTGATGTTGCAGAAGCCTTGAGCGTGGCGTCACAACCTTCCCCCACCGCCCCCACCCGCTCCATACCGCCCCCTCCACCCTGCTGCTATAAGGTATTGACAGTGTGTGAGGGGGAGGGGGGGGAATGACCTTGCCAAACGTAGGCCACTCCTGTTGTAAAGAATTCTCACTGAAGGAGGAGGAGGAGGAGGAAGAGGAGACGGAAGGATGTGAAAATTTAAAGAAATATAGGCTAAATAGTAAAGGAAA
>JAPQNM010000006.1:6441742-6446742 GCA_029783475.1 Metacarcinus magister | reverse complement strand
GTTGACGGACGCAGCTCATTCAATATCCTTGCATATATCACGTCCCTCGCTGCCTCAGAACGCCGGGTTCCTAAAGCTGACAGGTAACGCCCACCTTTCCCTCTTTCCCTCTCCCTCTAACTCCCTCTCACTCTATTCCCTTTTCTCCTTTCTACCATGTTCTCATTTGTCATTCTGCTTTCTGTCATTTCATGTTTCTGTTTCTCTCTCTCTCTCTCTCTCTCTCTCTCTCTCTCTCTCTCTCTCTCTCTCTCTCTCTCTCTCTCTCTCTCTCTCTCTCTCTATCCTTCATTCCTTCTCTAAACTTCTCTTCCCCTCTCTCCCTCCTTTCCTCCCAACACTCCGTTCCTTCTGCTCTCACTTCCCTCCTTTCCCCTCCCTTACCCTCACCCCTGGAATGTCCGTGAGAGAAGGGAGGAGGAGGAGGGGAAAGGGGGGACAGAATGAGAATGAGTTGGAGGAGGAGGAGGAGGAGGAGGAGGAAGAGGGGGGGGGGCAGGTTCAGGCAACGCGTAGTAGAGTCTCTTTGTGCTAAATAGTGGAAGCGTAATGGTTGAATTTTTACTTTTTACTTTCTCTTTTTTTTGCGCGCGAAGAAAGAGAGAGAGAGAGGGAGAGAGAGAGAGAGAGAGAGAGAGAGAGAGAGAGAGAGAGAGAGAGAGAGAGAGAGAGAGAGAGAGAGAGAGAGAGAGAGAGAGAGAGAGCTAGAGAGAGAGAATGAATGGAAACAAATTTGAATATTGTTGTTGTTGTTGTCGTTGTTGTTGTTGTTGTTGTTGTTGTTGTTGTTGTTGTCGTTGTTGTTGTTGTTGTTGTCGTTGTTGTTGTTGTTTTTGCATGACTGAAGATATTAAAGAAATAAAAGAAGAAGAAAAAAAAAAACTGGTACATATCACTAATCCCTCCTCCTCCTCCTCCTCCTCCTCCTCCTCCTCCTCCTCCTCCCGAAAAAAAAATACCTCCATATGCATATAGAAGATAAGGAATAGGGAGGAAGAAGGAGAGAGAGAGAAAAAAATAGAGAGAAAGGGAAGAGGGAAAAAAAGGAAGGAAAAAAGGGAAGAGGAAGGAAGGAGTAAAAAAAATAACCTCCATATTTATACATTTTTATTTTCAGTTTTCTAATTTTGCAAAACGGGGCAATATTTTTGTTTCCTTACGTTTGTTTATTTTTTTGTTGCGTATCGATCTTCCTCCACCGTGAGAAGATTAGAGAGAGAGAGAGAGAGAGAGAGAGAGAGAGAGAGAGAGAGAGAGAGAGAGAGAGAGAGAGAGAGAGAGAGAGAGAGAGCACTCAGTGTGGCTAAGTCCTTTTTAGTGGTGGTGGGTCAAGAGGGAATAACAGTCAGAAGTGGTGGTGGTGGTGGTGGTGTGGTGGTGGTGGTGGTGGTGGTGGTGGTGGTTGTGGTGGTGGTGTGGTGGTGGTGGTGGTGTGGTGGTGGTGGTGGTATGAATGTTTGCTGGGTAGAAATGGTAGTAGTAGTAATAATAGAGTGTATGTGTGTGTGTGTGTGTGTGTGTGTGTGTGTGTGTGTGTGTGTGTGTGTGTGTGTGTGTGTGTGGAGAATAGCTGCACGCAAAGGCATAACATAGGTGATTGTTGTGAGAGCAGACATAATAGAAGCAGGACACACACACACACACACACACACACACACACACACACACACACCAGCGCCATCTAGAGAGTAGTGTCTGCACTGCCCTCGTTGCCATGGTGACCTGATGACTTTGGGGTCGGGGGGGGAGAGGTCAAAGTTCCCGGAGACATGGTGACCTTGACCTTTGTGCTGACCTTGACAGAGAGAGAGAGAGAGAGAGAGAGAGAGAGAGAGAGAGAGAGAGAGAGAGAGAGAGAGAGAGAGAGAGAGAGAGAGAGAGAGAGAGAGAGATGTGGTTTATAAGTTTGCATAAGTTAATTCATACATATATATATATAAATACATAAATACCATGGAAATGAAATATATATAATGTTAATATTCTATAGATAACTTGATATTCTGTTATATATATATATTTTTTTTACTTCACTCAGATTTTTTTTATGTTTTCAGTGAAGATTTTTTAACGATTTATTTACTCTTACATTCATTACAATTACATTTATTTTAAACTCAACGTTGCTCTTTTCTATATAATCTTTCCTCTCTCTCCTCTTCTCCTCCATTTCCTGTGCCCCGCCTCCCTTCTCCTTCTGCTACAAAATCCAAGAAAACTTTACCTTTCCCTAAACTTAACACACTAACATCGTGGTGGCAGTGAAGCAACGAAGTCCCCAGAGGAACACAACTTGAATCACTGTGCATTACTTTACCTTACCTTACCTCGGGGACTAAAACTCGCCTCTGGAACTAACAACTCTCACCGATCACAAACTCAACAACTGTGGCAAAGTAGCTGCGAGAGATTCTTTACCACAAACAAAAGCAAATCGCATCGTGTAATTGTCTCTGGAATTCTCATAAGGGCAGCTGCCGATAACAGCCTCTTCAGTAAAGCCTCCAGGTCTAATATGAGGATTATGAGGCTTAGCGAGGAGGCAGGCGTGATGTGTAGTTATGAGTAAACGTGGTGCCATTTCTATAGGCAGCCCGATTTGCTCAGACATTGGTTCTCTCATGCATGGAGTGGGCTGATCAGACGCCGGGGAAGATTCTGAATATTATACCTTACATACTTGCTGCTTAAAAAAGAAGGGAAGGTAGAAATAAACGGCGTGTAGTTATATAAGCAAACAGAAGATGAAAGAAGTAATAACAGAACATTTACAACTGTTCCCTGGCGCCTTACGGACCAATGCAGCACCGCCTCCGTTCTGGACATAAATAAGGAAAGTTTAATCTCCCAAATGCGATAAATTTCGTTCCTCCGCCTCCTTAAAAATGCCCAACCACAATTACCATCTCCGACACGCGTAACAAACTATTACTTTCTGCTAAAATTCGAAACTCCAGGCTATGAGATTCTCCACAAAACCACTTAATTCATATACAAAAATATAATATGTACCGTTAACTGTAAATCTTCATCCATATAAATTATCATACATAACGTTAACACTTACAACCATCTATCTCAAAATTAAAAAAAACCGTTAAAAACAAAACAAAAACGTATTACCCTTTTACATGACGGTTTAAACAGTAAAATAAACAGCCACTGATTTTCCAATACACATACGTCAAGATTCCTGGGATGAGTAATAGCAAAGACTGAGTAATCACAGGTGACTTTAAACATCCAGGTATCGATTGGCAGTGGATGGATGACGAGGTAGGATCAGCGAGGCGGCAAGCTTGACTTCACTGACTCCCGCCGATGATGCGCAACTTGTTCGTATTTTGTTTTATTTAAAGATTGATAACACAAACACGCATACACACACACACACACAAAAAAAAACCACATATTTCTTATTTCCATTTTAGTTTGTGTGGGAATAATACTATACTATATTATGTTAGCCTTAGTGATCTATTATTCTTAACTAAACGTATAAAATATAATAAATCAGAGACGCATCGATTGAAATAATATACTTGAGTAGACTATTTCGTTAGGAGTGACTCGTTTATACCTCATACGGGACTGTGAGGGAAGCAAGGAACTAAATATTGCAAAGTCCGCCATACTACCAGTCCTTCTCCTTCTCCTACTCGTCATCATCATCATCATCATCAGCAGCAGCAGCAGCAGCAGCTTCAGGCGTCCTCACACCTGACTCACACTTCATCTTCACTTTCATTAACCATTCTTAAAAGTCCTATGGTTTTCCTCCTCCTCCTCCACCTCATTTTTCTCCTCCTACATCTCCATTGCCTTCTCTTCCTCCTCCCCTTTCTCTTCCTCCTCCTCCTCCTCCTCCTCCTCCTTCTTCTCTTACCTGAAACACATCTCCATATATCACCTTACTTTTCCTTCCTTCCCTCCCTCCTTTCTTCCCTCCTTCCTTCGCTCCTTCCCTATCACCATTCCTCCTCCCTTCCCTTCCCTTCCCTACCCTTCCTTCCATCCCTGCCTCCCTTCATAAAACACACCCACCACACGTCACTCCAGCGCGGTGATGAAGTGAAAAAAAAGAATGAAAACCCCGCCAAAAAAGATATAAGATGGAGAGCAGAGGAAACAAAAGCCTGTCATCGCAAGTCGCTCCTTATTAAAACTGTTTGCGACTTACGTGGCACTAATTGACAGCCTTGTTTTACCTCCCCTTTCCTTTCCCTTCCCTTCCCTCCTCAGTACACTCCGCCTTTCCATTCTCCTTCTCCTTCTTTCCTTTTTTTATTTAAACTTATTTTTTTCTTTATCTGTTCCTATCTATTATTATTATTTTTTTATTTTCTCTTCTTCTATACTATACTCTTCCTTCTCTCCCTTCTGACTCCTCCCTTTTATCACTTGCTATTCCCTATGACATGATCAATTCCCTCCCTTTCCTTTCCCTCCCTTCCATTCTATCAAACCAAACCTCACACTACGATTATTCTATCCATCGCTATTTCGTTTACCTCTCTCCCTTCTTCCCCTCTTCCCTTCCCTTCCCCTCAGCACGCAAGGCTCGTCCCCTCCCTTCTTCGTTATCCGTTGCGTGCCCTTAAATTCCCTTCTTGACCCGCCGCTGGACGCCTCATGGTCACCCGGACTGGACAAAGGATTCTCCTAACTCTATGTGGCTTATCTATGTGCGTGATACCCTCCCTCTGGTGTTGCGTAGTGGTGTTGCGGCGGTGTTGTGTGTGTCTACATATCTATTCTATCACCTGTTCCAGTGTCAACACCTCAACACCTCTTGTCTACACCCACTCACCACACCTTCTCTCGTCTCTAATAATCAAAATACTGGATATTCTCTCATTTTTAAAAGAAGAATTATTGATCATCTATAAGGAGTCACAATATTACCGTTTTATTAATTAGTTCACATTGGTTTGCCTTTATTTTTCATATTTTTGATACTATATGAAGAAGAAAAAAAGAGAAGGAAAAGAAAAAATCTC
>JAPQNM010000006.1:6431742-6436742 GCA_029783475.1 Metacarcinus magister | reverse complement strand
TTATTTCTATCATTAATATATATATTTTATCATTATTATTTATTTTTATCATTAATATATATTTTTATCATTAATATATATTTTTATCATTAATATTTATTTTTATCATTAATATTTATTTTTATCATTAATATATATTTTTATCATTAATATATATTTTTATCATTAATATATATTTCTATCATTAATATTTATTTTTATCATTATTATTTATTTTTATCATTAATATTTATTTTTATCATTAATATTTATTTTTATCATTAATTTTTATTTTTATCATTAATATATATTTTTATCATTAATATATATTTTTATCATTAATATTTATTTTTATCATTAATATTTATTTTTATCATTAATATTTATTTTTATCATTAATATATATTTTTATCATTAATATATATTTTTATCATTAATATATATTTTTATCATTAATATTTATTTTTATCATTAATATTTATTATTATAATTATTAATATTTATTTACTCCAACAGCAACACTTCCTTAACATGTATTATTATTAATTTCAAAACCTTTAACTTCAATATAAGTTTTCGTGGATTTGTGATGAAAATAGATTCGTGAAATTTTTGGCCCGAAGATTTCCACCAGAATTTGAGTCCAAAATAGTTTAGTCATTTTACAAGTAAACTATTAGTCCTACAACAAAGATGTATAGAAACAAAGTTGTTCAGCTTGACAAGTTCTATCTGATGGTGTCATCCGTTTGTAAATTACTCTTTTGGTTTAGGAGAAAAAGGTAATTAAGTAGAAGTTTCGTGTAAAATACAAATATATCAATATCTCCATTACTTACATTCCAATTACATTCTGGTAAAGCTCAAAGGAACGGGCGTCTCCAGCTCTATATTTATTATTACGAATGTTTTTTACGTAAACCTCATACTTTTCGAGTTATTTTGAAAAACATGATTTCATGAAAAAATTCTAAGGTGACACCCTTGAAAATTTCGTGAAAAATTTCCACACCTCAGAATTTCATGAAAATTTGTACCTAAAGGTTTTCAGTCAAACTGAACACGAATCTGGACTCAGTTTCATCATTACTATAATATTAAACACTATATACGCATGTGTGATACGCCTAAAACTATTTATTCTCTCTATCTCTATCGCGCTATCTCTCTCTCTCTCTCTCTCTCTCTCTCTCTCTCTCTCTCCTCTCTCTCTCTCTCTCTCTCTCTCTCTCTCTCTCTCTCTCTCTCCAAACTCCTACAGCAAAATCATAATATTCTCCCCCTCCTCCCCCTCCCCCTCCTCCTCCTCCTCCTCCTCTTCCTCCTCCTCCTCCTCCTTTGTGTCTTCCTTCTTAAATAGTCTTCAGTGGACCAATTAGCGCCAATATTTATTTTTATCATTAATATTTATTTTTATCATTAATATTTATTTTTATCATTAATATTTATTTTTATCATTAATATTTATTTTTATCATTAATATTTATTTTTATCATTAATATTTATTTTCATCATTATTATTTATTTTTATCATTAATATTTATTTTTATCATTAATATTTATTTTTTATCATTAATTTATATTTTTATCATTAATATATATATATATATATATATATATATATATATATATATATATATATATATATATATATATATATCATTAATATTTATTTTTATCATTAATATATATTTTTATCATTAATATATATTTTTATCATTAATATTTATTTTTATCATTAATATTTATTTTTTATCATTAATATATATTTTTTTCATTAATATATATTTTTATCATTAATATATATTTTTATCATTAATATTTATTTTTATCATTAATATTTATTTTTATCATTAATATTTATTTTTATCATTAATATATATTTTTATCATTAATATTTATTTTTATCATTAATATTTACTTTTTATCATTAATATATATTTTTTTCATTAATATATATTTTTATCATTAATATATATTTTTATCATTAATATTTATTTTTATCATTAATATATATTTTTATCATTAATATTTATTTTTATCATTAATATTTATTTTTTATCATTAATATATATTTTTATCATTAATATATATTTTTATCATTAATATATATTTTTATCATTAATATTTATTTTTATCATTAATATTTATTTTTATCATTAATATATATTTTTATCATTAATATTTATTTTTATCATTATTATTTATTTTTATCATTAATATTTATTTTTATCATTAATATTTATTTTTATCATTAATATTTATTTTTATCATTAATATTTATTTTTTATCATTAATATATATTTTTATCATTTATATATATTTTTATCATTAATATATATTTTTATCATTAGTATTTATTTTTATCATTAATATATATTTTTATCATTAATATTTATTTTTATCATTAATATATATTTTTATCATTAATATATATTTTTATCATTAATATTTATTTTTATCATTAATATTTATTTTTATCATTAATATTTATTTTTATCATTAATATTTATTTTTATCATTAATATTTATTTTTATCATTATTATTTATTTTTATCACTAATATTTATTTTTATCATTAATATTTATTTTTTATCATTAATATATATTTGTATCATTAATATATATTTTTATCATTAATATTTATTTTTATCATTATTATTTATTTTTATCATTAATATTTATTTTTATCATTAATATTTATTTTTATCATTAATATTTATTTTTATCATTAATATTTATTTTTATCATTAATATTTATTTTTATCATTAATATCTATTTTTATCATTAATATATATTTTTATCATTAATATATATATTTATCATTAATATTTATTTTTATCATTAATATTTATTTTTATCATTAATATTTATTTGCATCATTAATATATATTTTTATCATTAATATATATTTTTATCATTAATATATATTTTTATCATTAATATTTATTTTTTATCATTATTAATTATTTTTATCATTAATATTTATTTTTATCATTAATATTTATTTTTATCATTAATATATATTTTTATCATTAATATATATTTTTATCATTAATATTTATTTTTATCATTAATATATATTTTTATCATTAATATATATTTTTATCATTAGTATTTATTTTTATCATTAATATATATTTTTATCATTAATATATATTTTTATCATTAATATATATTTTTATCATTAATATATATTTTTATCATTAATATTTATTTTTATCATTAATATTTATTTTTATCATTAATATATATTTTTATCATTAATATTTATTTTTATCATTAATATTTATTTTTTATCATTAATATATATTTTTTTCATTAATATATATTTTTATCATTAATATATATTTTTATCATTAATATTTATTTATATCATTATTATTTATTTTTATCATTAATATTTATTTTTATCATTAATATTTATTTTTATCATTAATATATATTTTTATCATTAATATATATTTTTATCATTAATATTTATTTTTATCATTAATATATATTTTTATCATTAATATATATTTTTATCATTAATATTTATTTTTTATCATTAATATATATTTTTATCATTAATATATATTTTTATCATTAATATATATTTTTATCATTAATATTTATTTTTATCATTAATATATATTTTTATCATTAATATTTATTTTTATCATTAATATTTATTTTTATCATTAATATATATTTTTATCATTAATATATATTTTTATCATTAATATATATTTTTATCATTAATATTTATTTTTATCATTAATATATATTTTTATCATTAATATTTATTTTTATCATTAATATTTATTTTTTATCATTAATATATATTTTTATCATTAATATATATTTTTATCATTAATATATATTTTTATCATTAATATTTATTTTTATCATTAATATTTATTTTTATCATTTATATATATTTTTATCATTAATATTTATTTTTATCATTAATATATATTTTTATCATTAATATATATTTTTATCATTAATATTCATTTTTGTCATTAATATTTATTTTTATCATTAATATTTATTTTTATCATTAATATATATTTTTATCATTAATATTTATTTTTATCATTAATATTTATTTTTTATCATTAATATATATTTTTTTCATTAATATATATTTTTATCATTAATATATATTTGTATCATTAATATTTATTTTTATCATTAATATTTATTTTTATCATTTATATATATTTTTATCATTAATATTTATTTTTATCATTAATATATATTTTTATCATTAATATATATTTTTATCATTAATATTTATTTTTGTCATTAATATTTATTTTTGTCATTAATATTTATTTTTATCATTAATATTTATTTTTTATCATTAATATATATTTTTATCATTAATATATATTTTTATCATTAATATTTATTTTTATCATTAATATTTATTTTTGTCATTAATATTTATTTTTATCATTATTACTTATTTTTATCATTAATATTTATTTTTATCATTAATATTTATTTTTATCATTAATATTTATTTTTATCATTAATATTTATTTTTATCATTAATATTTATTTTTATGATTAATATATATTTTTATCATTAATATTTATTTTTATCATTAATATTTATTTTTATCATTAATATATATTTTTATCATTAATATATATTTTTATCATTAATATTTATTTTTATCATTAATATTTATTTTTATCATTAATATTTATTTTTATCATTAATATTTATTTTTATCATTAATATATATTTTTATCATTAATATATATTTTTATCATTAATATTTATTTTTATCATTAATATTTATTTTTATCATTAATATATATTTTTATCATTAATATTTATTTTTATCATTAATATTTATTTTTTATCTTTAATATATATTTTTTTCATTAATATATATTTTTATCATTAATATATATTTTTATCATTAATATATATTTTTATCATTAATATATATTTTTATCATTAATATTTATTTATATCATTAATATTTATTTTTTATCATTAATATATATTTTTATCATT
>JAPQNM010000006.1:6406742-6419242 GCA_029783475.1 Metacarcinus magister | reverse complement strand
GCAATCCTTCCCTCCTGTGTGTATATGCATGTTAACCTTTGCTACAAGAGACCAGAAATCACAATGGTTTTGAAAATATATAGGTTATGGGAGAGGTATTGGTAACATTGCAGATGAAGTTAGAGTGAAGGAAGTGTGTGATGCCTTGGTAACACTGCAACGAGAGGAGGTAACTGTGTGTGGTGTTGAGTTGCGTTGGTAAGACTGTCGTAGCACTGTGATGGGGAGTGTTGTAGCGTCTCGGCTTGAAGAGGGAAGGTGTGGGCGTCCCTGGGGCTGAGTGGCTGTGTCAGGGGCGCGGCGACTGATTGTGTGACGCTTGTGATGCTGTGTTTGGCGGGGGCGTCACATCCTGGGTGTTAGCTTCATTAAGAGAACACACCTACGCACACACGCACACACGCATACACACGCACACACTCACACACTCACACGTTCACACAGCAAAACGAAAATATATCTTTTTTTTATATATATATGCATGGATATATGTGTGTATAAATATGTATAAATAAATGAATAGATAAATTAATTAACATATACAGGTAATGGATGGTCAGGTAGCCGTTTTACACCTGGATTGTTCACTTAAGCGGCTCAGTTCCGTGACTCGTCGACCGTTTACCTTCCCCTTACACCTGTGGCCTCGATAATTACAGGTTATAATATGCTGGGGCTACACAGATTACCTCCATTACCTGTATGCGTGCAGGTGCCGAGGCCAGGGAGTGAGGGAGTGAGGAGGGAGTGACTGTAAAAGGTATTCTTGTATAACTCTAACTCAGCGCCTTCCTTAACAACTACAGTAATTGTTTGTGGGATAAGTTAAACCGAAGTTGTGTAGGAGGGATCAAAGCTTCACTCCTCTCATACTCTCTCCTCTTCCTCCTTCTCTTCATTCCCTTCTTTTCTTCTTTTCCTTCCTTTTTTTTCTGCCGGGGACTTTCTTCTCCTGCTGGGGTATCCTTCTTTTCCTGGGGTATCCTTCCTCTCCTGACTGGTGATCCTGTTTAATAAGGATTTGCGTGGGAGTGTCTTTAAGATGGCTTCCCTCCCATCCCTGCCTGCGTTCCTGTCCTTTCATTCATTCATTCATTTATTCTTTCCTTCATTTATTAATTCATCGTTGTGGCTGGCTGTGTGTTCTTCGCTTTATACACACCAGGTGAGGAGGGTGTAGTTTCAGGTTGATATACGTGTCATAATCTCTTTTGCAACACCTTATATTGCCTTCACGTCTTACTGCATTTATACTTTCCGTCCCCTCACACCCACACATACTGCACCTTTCTCTACGTCCGTTTACACTATTGCACCATACCACCTCGTTTTCTGTTTAACTTCTTTCCAGTCTGTGTTTCGTTTACCGTGACGTGTGAGGGGGTACCATCTCATTCCTTCGTTTTCTGTTGTATTTTTCCATTCCTACTACATACAAGCCGCCAAGTGTTCACCAATCATCACCACCACCACCACTACTTTTAGATCCCTTTGATAGCCAGCCTCCTATTCTTTCTCCTTCTCCTCCTCCTTCTTGAAAGCTCCTGTTTGCTCCTCATAAATGAATTGCAGTTTAGAAGGATCAAAAAGTCTCCTAGATGGCTGTGAAGGAGCTCAAAGGATTCTAGGAACGAAAGGGGAAGAATCACCTCCTCCTTCACCTCCTCCTCTTCCTCCTCCTCCTCGTCCTCCTCCTAACTCTCAATCAAGGCACCTCTCTCACATTACTTACCTCCTTCCCTCCTTCCTTTCAACCTCATCCCTTCTATATTCTCATTTTCCCTCACTCATCCTTCCCCTTACTCAGTATAAATCTTAAAACAAAATTAAGTTCTCCTTGTAATTACGTTCTCTATTACTATACCTATATACATTATCTTCGTTTTCCTTCCTTCCTTCCTTCCTTCCTTCCTTCCTTCCTTCCTTCTGTCCTTCCCTCATTTGTGTTCTGTGTGAGTGTATCTTTATCATATCATCTTCCTCTTCTCATTCTCTTTTTTTTATTATCTTTCTTTAGCGCTCTTCATCATCATCTCCTCATCTTCTCTTTTATATATGTTATCTGCCTCCTCTATCTTTCTGTTATCTTCTCCTTTTTCATCTCCCGATCCTTAACATAACCCTCATCTCCACTGCCTCACTATTCTCCCTCTTTATCTTGCCTTACTTATCTCCACATCCTTCTCCTTAATCTCCCATACATTTTCATTCCTTTTCTTTCATCTTTATCGCCCTCATCTCTCTCTCTCTCTCTCTCTCTCTCTCTCTCTCTCTCTCTCTCTCTCTCTCTCTCTCTCTCTCTCTCTCTCTCTCTCTCTCTCTCTCTCGTCTCCTAAATTCATCAAAATTCCTTTCTTCTTCTCCTTTCCTCCTCATCTCCCAGGTTCATCAAAAATTCGCTTCCTCACACTTTGGTTCCTTCCTCTCATACTTTAGGTCAGTGGGATCAGGAGGAGGAGGAGGAGGAGGAGAAAGAGAAGAAGAAAGAGGAGGAGGAGGAGGGTTGTGGGTAAGTTAATGTATTATAGACTTATCTACGTACTCATTAATGGCTTCCCCATCACTTACCTTTTAATCTCTTTTAGTTCCAGTGCAGACGTTACCTGATTAAATGTGTGTGTGTGTGTGTGTGTGTGTGTGTGTGTGTGTGTGTGTGTGTGTGTGTGTGTGTGTGTGTGTGTGTGTGTGTGTGTGTGTAAGTGACCTTGTTCACCCCAATTCCTGTCTTTATCCATCTCCTCCTCCACCTCCTTCTTTACCTGATTCTAGTCTGTCATTCCCTTCCAATTCCTCTTTATCTTTCTTCTTATCTCTTCTTCTTCTTCTTCTTCTTCTTCTTCCTCCTCCTCCTCCTCCTTCAGGTTTCCACACTTGTAGCTTTAAACATTTCTTTTACTTCGTCTTTTAATAATATCTTCTGAAAGTGACATTAGCGTACATATTACCTGCCTCGCTTGTAGCCTCGGGAGATCTTTTGTATAAACAGAAGAGCAGGAAAAGAATTAAATAGATATTCTTGTGGTTAAACACATACTCTTTACCCTCCCATCTCCTCTCTGTTTCCCCTCCCCTCCTCTTCCCCTCCCCTTCCCTTCCCTTTACCTTACCTTACCTACCCAGTACCTCACCTTGTGCTACACCTTACCTGCTCTCTCGTTAGTGTTACTTGGATGTTTGGGTGATAAGGGGCGTCACCTGGCCAAGAGGAGAAAGAGAGAGAGAGAGAGAGAGAGAGAGAGAGAGAGAGAGAGAGAGAGAGAGAGAGAGAGAGAGAGAGAGAGAGAGAGAGAGAGACATAAAAAAGAGAAAATATTTAACTCTCTCTCTCTCTCTCTCTCTCTCTCTCTCTCTCTCTCTCTCTCTCTCTCTCTCTCTCTCTCTCTCTCTCTCTCTCTCTCAGATATCTTCATGCCTTGCTATCTCTCTTGCTATGCTCTCCCAATTCCTCCCTCCTTTCCCTCCCTCCCTCCCTCCCTCCCTCCCTCTCTCCGATACACGAGATAAGACCGTGTACGAACCCTTCCTCCCTCCCTCCTTTCCTCCCTCCTTCCCTCCCTCCTTCCCTCCCTCCTTTCCTCCTACCCTCCTTTCCTCCATCCTTCTCTCCTCCCTCTCCTTCACCATCCTTAAGAGGTAAAGAGGACGAAATGAAAGGCCGGAGAGAGAGAGAGAGAGAGAGAGAGAGAGAGAGAGAGAGAGAGAGAGAGAGAGAGAGAGAGAGAGAGAGAGAGAGAGAGAGAGAGAGAGAGAGAGAGAGAGAGAGAGATTAACAAAGAAACATGTGCACATTATAATAATAATAATTATAGTCAACATAAACTTCGCGCTTAATTCAAAATAATCAACCTTCAAATTACCATCAGTTCCACACACACACACACACACACACACACACACACACACACACACACACACACACACACACACACACACATACATTTTACATCAGCGTTGGATAAGCAGCAGTTTTTTATTAATATTTTTTATTATTATTTTTTTTTTTTTGTGTGTGTGTATGAGGGGGGGGTGGGGGGGCGTGGGGGGCGTGGGGGGGGCAGGGGTAATTACATGGGCTAGCGCGTGTTAAATTCATTAGTATACACCAAGAATCATCATCTCAGCAGGTTACAAGACGCAGCTGCAGTGATGGTATTAAATAAAGTCTACCATAAGCATCTCCAAGTAACTAGAGGCACTATACACCCTGAGTTGGAGGTGGAGTGATGGTATTAAATAAGAGTCTACCTTAAGGATCTCCAAGTAACTAGAGGCACTGTACACCGCCAACACCACCACCACGTAAACGGACACTAATCAACATTCAAACATCCGCGTTCCAGGTCCCTTTACGGCGAAGCAACGGGTTTCCTTTCCAGTAATAATGATAAGCAATGATAATATTAATAAAAATGTGTATAAATTTAACTTTTTGACACAATGGTAAAAATTGTTCTGTCTTCCTCAAGCCACCGTGTCTTATATCTTCCTCTTCCTCCTCCGCCTCTTCCTCCTCTTCCTCCTCCTCCTCTTGACATTCCTCAGCACTCTTGACACTAAAATTAGGCTGTACGTTTAATTAAAAAAGATAATGTTTTTTCTCCTTTTACTGACTCTCTCTCTCTCTCTCTCTCTCTCTCTCTCATCTCCTCTCTCTCTCTCTCTCCTCTCTCTCTCTCCTCTCTCTCTCTCTCTCTCTCTCGGTAATAAGGATAGCAGTGTTATGTTGATTTATCTATCTGACTGTCAATCCATCTCTGTCTGTCTATCTGTATGTCTGTCTATCATTGTTCTCTGCATTATCCGTTCACTCATCCATCTGTGTGTGTGTGTGTGTGTGTGTGTGTGTGTGTGTGTGTGTGTGTGTGTGTGTGTGTGTGTGTGTGTGTGTGCGCGTGCGTGTTTGTGTGTACTTGATGATGGAGGTGAGAGGAGAAAATGACATGACGTAAGAGGAGGAGGAGGAGGAGGGGAAAGAAGAAGAAGAAGAAGAAGAAGAAGAAGAAGAAGAAGAAGAAGAAGAAGAAGAAGAAGAAACAGAGGAAAGGAAGATAATATGACTATGATGATGATGAAAACAAAAGAGTGAAAGAGAGAGAGAGAGAGAGAGAGAGAGAGAGAGAGAGAGAGAGAGAGAGAGAGAGAGAGAGAGAGAGAGAGAGAGAGAGAGAGAGAGAGAGAGAGAGAGAGAGTCAGCCAGCCAGCCTACCAGCTACCAGACCTCTCATTTCAAGGGCCTGATGGTCACCCTTGGTTCAAACACACTCATTGACATTCCTGGTTTGGTGTGTGGTGTGGTGTGTGTGTGTGGTGGTGTGGTGTGTGGTGGTGTGTGTGTGGTGGTGTGTGTTGGGCTAACGTTGGGCTAGCTAGGGGTGGTTGGCGGGGTGTGAAATAGCAGAATTGGGCTTTGAAGTGTTAAAAGAGAGAGAGAGAGAGAGAGAGAGAGAGAGAGAGAGAGAGAGAGAGAGAGAGAGAGAGAGAGAGAGAGAGAGAGAGAGAGAGAGAGAGAGAGAGAGAGAGAACACGAACGACGCCTGCCTAATCACGTCTCGAATCACTGTACTAATTGTTGCCTCTCATTATCCCGTTGTTTCTCAGTGCCATCAACGTAAATCTAAAGAGATCACCAGTTGAGGGTCCGCTAGCGAATCACAGCCTCGCCCGGGTCTGCGTGGCGGTTCGGGGCTTCCTGATTGGCTGTAAGGGGCAGGAGGGGACGGGGTGTAAATTAGTACCATGTCATCGAGGCAGGAATGTAAGTGGAGAGGGTCGTGATGGATCTGAGACGGACGGTGGGTACTGAGTGTAGGGTTGGGTTCAGGGGATGAAATATTTTTGTTTTTTGTGTAATGTTATTTTTTTTAAAGCGTTTTCTGAAGTGTGGTTTGGTTTTTGTGTGTTTGTTTTTTTTGTGTTTGTTTTTTGTTGTTTTTTGTTTGTTTGTTTTTTCATATCATGTTTGTTTAGTTTGTTTCATTTTTATTCGCTTTCTCAGTTTTATGCGTGTGTACGTATACGTATTTATCATTCATGTGTGTACACCTTAATTTGCGTGTGTGTGTGTGTGTGTGTGTGTGTGTGTGTGTGCGGTATTTGTCAGCAATGTACACGTGTGTACGTCCTACATACCTGTGTGTGTGCGTGTGTGCGTATATCGAATTCCTCCTGTCACATTAACACACACAACACGACTCTTTCCATGTACACATCTGTCATTAGTCAGCTAAACGTACACATACCTTGCTCTTAGCGTACACACGACATGATACCAGTAAACGTACATGCACGTCTTATTCAGGAAGTTCATTATACTCATTAAAACATCTAACACAATACCATTAATGCAATAATAATCTTCACTAGTAACAAATGAACAGAATAAAATAACTATCACTAACATATTTCAGATCTTTTTATTATTTTCTCATATATATATTTTTTTATCACCCACCACCAAAACAACAACAACAGCTTACCCTTACCACCTCCTCCACCTTTCCTTCCACCTTCCCCTCCACCTCCACCACCTCCTCCGTGCCCCTGCGTCACCTCACCTCACCTGCCACCATGCGTAACAAGCCAACCAGTCCGTAGCGTCACAACAGACTGCCTGCGTGCGTAACATACCAGTAGAGTGACGCAGGAACCATTACGTCACACAGGAGAATGACCTTCCGCGTGTGTGTATGTATGTATATGGCACGTAACACACACACACACACACACACACACACACACACACACACACACACACACACACACACACACACACACACACACACACACACACACACACACACACACATCCCTGGAGCACGCAACCTTGGTAGAAATGACTCTGTACTCGGGTCGTGCATTCCATTTTTTGACGATTGGCACGTGACCTGAGCAGCAGAGTGGCAGGGAAGAGGGGCCCGAGTGCTGCGTGTCATGCTAGGCCCAGAGGAGGAGGGGGAGGAGGAGGAGGAGGAGGGGGAGGAAGAGATGGAAGAGGAGGAAGGAAGGCTGGTTGACAGATAATGGCTTGAAAATTTGATGGGTTGGTGTCCTCTTTCTCTCTCTCTCCTCTCTCTCTCTCTCTCTCTCTCTCTGTGTGTGTCTCTCTCTCTCTGTCTCTCTTCGTCATGGCCTTCTTCAGTAAAGCTTCCATCCCATTCGTTTCTGGGTCTGTGGTGGAACGCGCAGTAATTGGTGGAGGTTAGTGGTAAGTTCCCTGTCTAATTGTGTACTTGGTTGCTAGTCACACTGCGCGGTGGTAAACTTATAATTGAGGTAGAGCCTTTTAATTGGGGGCTGTACTTCATGTTTCTCTGATTTCTCCTCCTCCTCCTCCTCCTCCTCCTCCTTCTCCTCCTGTTCTATCTCCTCTCCTCTCCTCTCCTCTCCACTTCCTACTACTGCTATTTTTTTTTATCTCTTCCTCTTACTTTCTCTGTTTCCTACTTTTAATTGGAGGCTGTAATTCATTTTCTATTATTCTTCTTATTCTCTCTATTACTTCCTCTTCTTCTCCCTACTCTTTTCTTTCTCCCTCTCTTATTCTATTTTATTCCTTTCAATTTTTATCTCACTCTGTTTCCTCCTTTCTTTCTTCTCTCTCTCTGTGTCCTTTAGTAAATATTGTAGCATTGACACATTTTTTTTTAATTCTTCTTTTTTCTCTTATTATCTTTCGTTCTTCTATTTATTATTCTTGCTTCTATTTCTCTCCCTTTTCTTCTATTTAATCATCTATTTCTTTCTATTTTCTTCTATTTCTTCATCTCCAGACAATTAATTAGTGGACGATACTAATGTAACTAAGTTTATTTTCTTTTTATCTTTTCAGGTATGTGATGCGTTTCTGAGGGCCCCAGGTGAGAGAGAGAGAGAGAGAGAGAGAGAGAGAGAGAGAGAGAGAGAGAGAGAGAGAGAGAGAGAGAGAGAGAGAGAGAGAGAGAGAGAGAGATATGTTACATTTCCTCGGTGTCTATTTCTTTTCTTCCTGTGACATGTCTTATCTTTTCCTTCCTCTTCCGAAGCTTTATCAACTCCTCCTCTTCTTCTTCTTCTTCCTCCCTCTCCTCCTCCTCTCCTCCTCCTCCTCCTCCTCCTCCTCCTCCTCCTCCTCCTCCTCCGCCTCCCCCTCCTCTTCCTCCTTTTGGGGATTGTAATTATTTTTTATTTCACTATTGCTACTTCTTGATTTTCTTTCCTTTTTTGCATTGTTCTTCATTATCTTTTTCGTCGTCTTGCCCTTGTGTGTGTGTGTGTGTGTGTGTGTGTGTGTGTGTGTGTGTGTGTGTGTGTGTGTGTGTGTGTGTGTGTGTGTGTGTGTGTGTGTGCTGGAGTGTTTCTGTCTGTCTGCCTGTCTATCTGTCTCTGTTTATCTATCTGTCCATCTCTCTCTCTCTCTCTCTCTCTCTCTCTCTCTCTCTCTCTCTCTCTCTCTCTCTCTCTCTCTCTCTCTCTCTCTCTCTCTCTCTCTCTCTCTCTCTCGCTCTCTCTTTCTCTCTCTCAATTAATCACAAAGGCAAGCCATCACTCAACACACCTTGCCGGTAACTCATCTCCTCACCCACTCACTTGAAGGAGGAGGAGGAGGAGGAGGAGGAGGAGGAGGAGGAGGAGGAGGAGGAGGAGGAGGAGGAAGAGAGGACCCACTATGCACTCTTCTTCTCCAGATAATAAAAGAGAGAAATAATAGTGTGGCTAACTCAAGACGTGGCTTTTTCTCTATCTCTCTTTCTTCTTTTTTTTTCTCGCTCTCTCTCTCTTTCTCTTTTTTTTTTTCTTTCTCACACGTGTCTGTCCATTCACATGTCAACTTTTTTTTTACTCCTCCACTTCCATCCTTATCCATCTCCTTATTTACCCATCCATCTACATTACCCATTTCATCCTGTACTGTATACCTAAACACCCACGTATTCACTTCTTGCCCATTCCACACACACACACACACACACACACACACACACACACACACACACACACACACTACACACTACACCCAACTGCTACCCACCTTCCGTCCCGCCACCCACAGTACCTTTGCCCCTCTCTCACCTCTCCAGGAATGTTAGATGAGGTGGACCAGAGGAGTGTGTGGTGTGGCCCTCAGGTGTGTATGTGTGTGTGTGTGTGTGTGTGTGTGTGTGTGTGTGTGTGTGTGTGTGTGTGTGTGTGTGTGTGTGTGTGTGTAGCTGGCTGACTAAAGTTCATTATTTTCATCATTTCTTTTAATGCATATATAGAAAGAAGAGTTGTGTAGATGTTTTTTTTTATTATCTTCTTCTCTCATTAAAACAATGTGGTAGGTAGGCTGTTTGTTGTGGTACTTTGGGGTATGAGGTGGAGTTAGGTGGAGTAGCTGGTGGTTAGGTGGACTGAAATGTTTTTTGACTAGGTACGAGTGGATGGTATGGGATCGAGAGGAGAGAGTGGATGGGACTGCATGTTGGGTGTGGGGAGTGGATAGGGAGTGGATAGGGAGTGGATGGGGAGTGGATGGGGAGTGTGTGTGTGTGTGTGGGGGGGAGGGAGTGTGGAGGGATGGGGAAGAGATACTGTGATTCATTTTCAAACATTCCTTAGGGAGGAAGAAACGAAGATGACAGGTTGAGATAATACATACCCGTACGCCCACCTATACCCTCCTCCTCCTTCTCCTCTTCCTCCTCCTCTTCCTCCTCCTCCTCCTCCTCCTCCTCCTCCTCTTCTTCTTCCTAATACATATATACACCTTTTAAATCTTTGTCCATATCACATTTTCCTTTTTTTCCCTTTAAACTTTTTTTTTATATACTTTTTCGTTCTTTTATCCTACTTCTAATTCTACCTTGTGAGTTTTGCTTTCTTTCTCTCTTCCTCCCTTTTCTCTTCCATCTTATCTTTGTATCTTTCCTTCTGTCCATCTTAGGCTTCTTTTCTTATTATCTTTTTTCTTTACCCTCTTTCATACCCCTCCATCTGTTTCTCTCTCTCTTTCATTTTCTCTCTCTCTCTCGCAAACTCTTTTCTCTTAATAGCTATTCCTCCCCACAACCCTTTTAAACCCCATCCTTTATTTCTACAACCGTTTCTCTCATTACTTATTCTTTCCACTACCTCTTTCATCTATTTTCTGTTCGTCTATAAATCCTTACATAGTTAACCCTTTCTTCTCCCTTCAACCAACATTCTGTCCTTCCTTTAAACATTCCTCGCTTGATTCAACAGCAAACAGACTCCTACCCAGTCTATCTCAGCCCTGTCTTGCTTCTCCTTGCGTGTTCTTCTTAGTGATAAATCAGCCTCAGTTTGTGGGTTTTAGTAATAGAAGGAACAGATGTGGTAAGGTGGAGCTGCAGACAAACTTAGTGGGTGGTGGTGGTGGTGGTGGTGGTGACGATGTACAAATGTGGGTGTTGACGCTGGTATGAGGTGGTGACGGTGAAGACGCGAAGCAGAGATACTGGTACTGATACGCTGTTGGGGTGGTGATGGTGGTGATAGGAAGGTGATGAGGCGGAGGCTGTGGCTGATACTATCTCTTCCTCCTAATCCTGATCCTCCTCCTCCTCCTCCTCCTCCTCCTCCTCCTCCTCATTCTCCCTCCCAAATATCGTGGGTGCAGCTACCTGAGTGCGTCGAGGCCCTTCAGGGAGGCAGAGTGAACGAGGCCACCAGAGATAAACAAAGACACAGCCCTTACAAGAGACACAGATCCCTCGAGGCCGCTGTTTTACTCTTCAGAGGCTTTTTAAAACATTTTCTAACCTTGTACAGCGCGAGGAAGGACAAGGGAGGGAATTTAAACGCCTCCCAGGGTGCTTAGTGGTGTTTGACGCTGTTTTAAGGTGTTTTTTTAAGGCTAAACAATGTCCTGTACATGTACCCAAGAGGACAAGGCGCCCCTGGGTGTGGAGAACGAGTATCTCCGACGAGAGGGTTGAGGGTACACGATCCACATGAAGGAGACGAGGAGTGAGAATAAGAATGGGATTGTGAAGATGAAAAGGAATATTGATGAGGCAAACAAAAAATAGATAACGAAATAAATCAACAAGGAAGAGATGGTGTTTAGATAAGGGAAGGAAAAAAATTAATAAAATAAACGAAGGGAATATGGATAGAGAAAAGAAGAAGAAAAGAATGAAACTTATAACAGTGAGGAAACAGAATATTAGTTGATGAGAAGGGTCAAGGAAAAAAAGGAGACACAGAGGTGTACTTTCCCTTCAATTTCCTTTCTCTTCCACATCACTACCTCCTCAAGCGTCTCTTTTTTCACGTCCTCCTCCTCCTCCACCTTCACCTCCACCCACAGTGCCTCTTTTCCTCCTCCTCCTCCATCACCATCACCATCATCTTAACTGCCACTGCTATCGTCGTCTGTCACTCCTCCTTCTTCTCCTTCTCCTCCCACCTCCTCCTTCTTCTCCTCCTCCTCCCCACTTTCTCCTCCTTCTCCCCTGCCAGCCCGACACACCCAACAGACAACAAAATCGAAGCCACAAATACAGGACCAAATTCTATAGATCCTACGTCCTCTTCCACACCTCTCCTTCCCTCCCTTCTGCCCTCCTTCCCTCCTGGACGCCATCACCTAGCGGGCCAAATACTAGGATGGGCGCGGCGGGAAGCAAGAGTGATGTCCCTTCGAAGGATGATTAAGCAAAGGAAAGCCTGTCATTGCATACCCTCTCGGGATTCCCTTCGCTAACGTACTTCTGATTGGTTTCGATTCCTTTTCCTAATCCTCTCGATGCTGTGTTGTATCTGTATCTGTATCTGTATCTGTACCACCATTCATTACCCCACACACTCCACCACACCTACTCCCTCTACTTTAATCCACTACTTATCTTTCTCTCTCTCTCTCCTTCACTCCTCCCCTCACTACCAGGTCAGAATTTACTCCACCTTGACCATCCACCTTACCATTCAGGTGACCTCTTTGCTCATCTCCATTCCCACCCTCCCTCCTCCTTTCCTCCACTTCTCTTCACCCCTTCTATCCTTCCTCTAACTACCTAACCACTCCTCCCGTACTTTTCTCACCGTTTTTAACTATACCTTCCCACTTCTTTCCCGTCTACCCAACCAAGTGTTCCTGTCCCTGTGACCTCCAACCTACTCCTCCCGCCCCCCTCCCGCTCCCCTCCCGCCCGCCTCCCGCCCTCCTCCCGCCCTCCTCCCGCCCAGACCAGGTTCCCTTCCCCCAAGCCCTCCCGACCTCCTGCCCTCCCTCACTTTCCTCCCTCCCGCCCTTCCCCTGTCCTCCCTCCCGCCCTCCGGCACTAAAAGCAATCAGGTGTAAATCAATTAGCACCTGCATTTCTTAATGAACTCAGTACAGCGAGTTATAGTTTATGATAATGGCGGGCTTGGAGGAGGAGGAGGAGGAGGAGGAGGAGGAGGAGGAGGAGGAGGAGGAGGAGAAGGAGAAGGAGTAGGATTATAAGTCTTTGTTTTTTAATTCTACGTCTTTCATCGACTTTCTTCTTCTTCTTCTTCTTATTATTATTATTGTTCAT